>OU015498.1:99213342-99718342 GCA_907164885.2 Dolomedes plantarius | reverse complement strand
AGTGTCTGTTGTCAAACACACACACACGCACACACACACACGCACACACGAGAAAAAAATTCGTGACAAATTACAGATGGAAAAAAAAAAGGCTTCTCGTTTATTTAACCTTCCCATTCATCATCGTGAATGTACACCATTGACACATCAGTCGAACAAACTTCAAGAAACATTTAAGCCGCTAAAACAATGTCAATAGACCAGCATCCCATTCAAAAGCGAAGAAAGAAAGAGAAAAAGAAACAGAGAAAAGAGAAAACGAAACGCCGGCAATTAAGATCAAAGAAATGCCGAATCCTTGGGATAGAGCTTCGAGGGAGTGATAGCTAGTCATACAACACCCTCAAAGAAGAAATACGGAGCGAAGGGATGCGTACTTTAGATCTTCCTCGTTTGTGCAGATGCAGAACTATCAATAACGTTTGATAAGATCTGGAGCATTAGCTGATGTCGCGGGCAACTGGAGAAGGCAGGCTTCGTTTGAGATACAAAGTTTCCCGATAAGTATGGTTATGCTTGTGACAAATTGCCTAGAGACAATTGTGATTAAAGAGGTCGTGATACGCCTTGGCTGAAATTACTGAATTCTGACTCATCTATATAAATTCAATTTCTGTTTGCTTGTTTGTTAATACAATTCAAATTCTTTTATCTTGTCTGGACCAAATTTGCACAATTACTCATAGTGACGACACTGAAATTTAGGCTACCATAAAACTTGGACCCCTTTCCCCCGTCCCTTACAGCCAAATATTTTTGGCCAATAAGTTAATTCATCCAATTCTTTTAAGTATTTCCTCATAACATTCCCTCAGCTTCAATTAGACTTCTATTCGTTTGACTACAAGGATAGCTTGGTTATGAGACCATCAACCATGAGTTGCTATCTGTCAGATTGAGTTCAGCAAAACATTTAAAAGCGAAAGGAAATGGAAAAAGAATGGCATAGCGTTAAATATATGAGTAATACATTATTCATGTTCGTAATGCCTATCAGTAACACAAATTAATGTTAACATCTCATATATGTAATTAGGATGGTGGAATAAAGAAATTTGCGGTATGTATCTGTAAACTGCATATCGATATGAAGTCAATTCATTAATTTATTGGTCTACTTGCCCATTAACCAAAATGCGCATTTTCTTGATATAGGAACTCGAGCAAATGCCTGATAGTTAAAGTTAAGACCATATTGACATTATGCAAAAATGTCTCGCTTTTGGAAAATTATCATTTAAACTATCCTCATTAATTAGAAAAAAGGGGGACTGATCAATACGCGTTGCGACATCCGGTAACACATACTCACATTGGAGTACAAAAATGCTATTTGGTTAAAAAATTAGATTATGAATCGTTCTGCATATAACTGAGTAGTGACTAAGATTTTACTTAAAGCATACAGTACCAACCTTTAAGGCAGATTAACAACATTAATATGGTAGGATTGAATCCAAGTATAACTGATACACTTAAACCATGTAATTAATAGGAAAACATTTATGTCCCCAAAAGGCGTAACAGCCGGGAGATAAGATAGGTTCTTACACAATGCAAGAAAATAAATATTTGGAGGGGAAGCAAACTCATTGTAAATATACTCCCCCCCCCGAAATAGGATCCTCCACAAGAATGTGCTTCTGTTGCGCCTTTGATTTCCCCCTCCCTATAAAGTTGTTTAATAAATAAGGCTGTCTGAGGGACACATCATTTCCAAAATGCTTACGTCTGCTTCCAGTTTGCCTCTCATCCATATTTGATTTACCATAACTGTAATAGCCATTGAAAGATTCCTATATGAATCTGTTATGTATTACGAATTATAATCACATGAGTTGAGAATGGGGCCTTCCTCGTGTATTCAATTATGCTAGTTCCTCTTTGAAAAGTAAAATGGTTTTATTTAAACCCTGACGAGCTAATTTCTCTTAGCTGTGATTTGGGAGGATAAGGTGGGATTCAAGATTATAATCTTGCTAATATTCTTTGCAAAACAAACTCTTTAAAAACTGACTGGGCGTAAGAGCACACAATCTCGCGTACAGTAATAGATCAAAACCTTCCTAGCATTTTAAATAAGCAAGATTAAAACTAAAAACAATAGATTTGATTTACAAATATCACAAGAAGTCTTTTTTCCCGATTATACAGGAGTACCACTGGAGACAAACCTTTAACGAGGGGTCGATATATCTGTTTGCAGAGATTGAAACCACCCAGAACTCAGCGTTTAAGTTTGAAAGTCAAAAATAGTACAAACTATGCTAGAACAAAGAGAAGTAAACCGCTTTCAAGTTCAGCTTAAAGTGAAATATGAGTATTCTCAGAGCATTTTGCCCTTTGTTTCTCTCCAATAGCTGCGTCAGGCTAATTGCAGTCTCCATTTGCAACTGGATACTCAGCTACAAAGTTCCGTGGTCTAATTAAGGTAGTTCTAATGGCTTTTACTAATGTCAAAGCAATCTGTATTAGAACGATCACCGGCGTTCGGAGATTTACTTCTGTTACGAGAAAATTGGCTTCATTTATAATAACAAATCAGCTTCTTTCCCAAGTGGAAGAAAAAATGGATTATCTCTTTAAGGGTTTCTTAATAAAAGCCAGACAAAAAATAGTAAAACTTCATAGAAATAGGAAAGGGTTATATTAAAGGAAGGAACAGCATTGCTCTAGGGCTTACTATTTGAAGAACTGTTTAATTTATTACAGGTTGAACATGAAGTAAAATGTTTCCTTGCGAATTTCATTCCCTCCACAAGTTACCGACCTATATATACTCTTGCTGTTGCGTAAATCCTTTAACTGTACTTTGTGAAATGCATAATTGGAAATTGGTAATGTAATTGCATTCTATTAATTGCGGATATTTCCAATAGTATCTTACAGTATCTCCAGGATACAGCGAGAAATTCATAGAGATGTTAGAAGTCGGTCCTAGGAGTAATCATTTTGATTGTCACAGAATATGAATATAAAAAGGCAACTTACAAGCTTAAAAACAGCATTTTATATAAGAATCAAATGCTTAAAATATTTCCGACCATTATCATATTGTGTGAGAGAGAAATCTGTTTTTAAAAACAAATTTTTTCAAACTTTAAAATTTTAAGAAATTTATGATTATGTAAGAAGTGTGTCCCAGGAGTTGCCACGTCTGTTGCTACTGAATATATGAATTAAAAAAAGGCAACTCGCAAGCGTAAAAACAAAAATATATAAGAATGAAATAACTGCAATGTTTCCAATAATTTTCGGCTGGAATCTTTTTAAACTCCCCCAAGGACAAACCAAGAATGAATAAATAAGATGTCGGTTCCAGCAGTTGCCACTTCCATTGATGCAGAATGTATGAATCGAAAAAGGTCTCCAAACAGCATTATAAATAAGAATCAAATGCTTATATTGTTACTGTTAATTATCATATAAGAATTTCTTTTTACACTATTTCGTTTAAACAGTAATTGCTCGATGACAAAATCAGATACGATGTGGAGTTCACTAAGAGGTGTGATAATATTCACAGAATTTTCACACTTCATATAGTTAGCCTTTTACCATTTCATCGATATTAAATAAAGGCCAATACAGCAAAGGACTTCAAAAGGCTATATTGTCATGCATTTACATAATGGGTGCCTCATTTTTATTACCTTAAGTAAATCCCCTTTCAATTTATAAATTCAGCTTACCTACGTTTTAAGTTTCCGAAGGTTTACTGTCGAACATATTAGGATGCAATTGTGAGTGTTTCTCAGAATTTCATTCCCTTCATTAGTATATTCAATTCATAACTTGATCTGGTTCTTGAAAGCGAAGCGATCAGTGAGTAACAAGGAACAATGGATTTCTTTCGACAATAAAATAAGCTTTCGTCCAGTCATAAAAAATATCACGGGGCTATCTAGGTCAAACAGGCATTTGAGAACAAGTCCTAGGGTGATTACTGCCCGGTGTTTTTCTCCAGCACCCAAGTATTATATATATATATATATATATATAGGGGTGATATAAGCTGCAGAAAATTGTGGGATGCACGTGTAAACAAAATTAAGGAGAAAATTTTTCGACTGGTTTCAAGAACCAAAATGAGCAAGAGATGACAACTGGCTGGAAGGCAAAGGGAACAGGCCGATTAATCTTCCCTTTTAACAGAAGCATAAATAAGGTTAACTGTGATACGCATGATAATGATATAAAACGTTATATTTTGAAATCGTCTCGTTTGAGTCAAGGAAATTAATACAAATCAATAATTACGAAATCTTTTCATATAAGGAAAAGAAGACCTCATAAAATAAATTGCTTAGTCTAAGAGCACTAGTACCTTATTTTTCGGACCATAAGATGTACCTTTTTTACATAAAAAAATCGACTTAAAATTGGGCTGCGTCTTATGGTTCCTAAGGTACGTTTAAAGTAAAATTAATATTTTATTATACAGGGTGTCCGGCGGCTAAGGTATCCAAAAGTTATGACTTACTTTTACGGAACTACCCATCAGAATTTAAAATATTTATTAAATAGAAGAACATCTCACCAAGTTTTAATTTCACAGATTCAATCATAGTATCATAGATTTCGATGTGTGCACCTTTGTAGCACGACTAACGTCTAAATGGTAATCTAGTTCTCTCCAAGTGATTCGCAGCATATCAGGAGTTATTAAGACTTTTTTGCTTGGGGATTCTTAAACACGTTGTGTATAAACAAAATATTACAAGATAAAAAGAAATTATATATATACCATGTTTTAAATGTTCTGTCATCAAATAATCATATAACATTTGACAATTCTAGGTATTAATAAATACTTTTTTAAAAAAAAATTTTGATGAATTATCCCATCAACTTGAAAATGAAAGTTAATTGGAAGTTAACTTGCGTTTAACTTTTCGCTCCCGTCCCGGCCGAAAGATGGCTGCACCAGTCTACAAAACAAAATTAACTGAAATGAATTCAATTCTGCTCAAAGATGGCTAAAAGTATTAAAATAATGCATTGCCATCGTGTTCTGAGCCATTCTAAAAGTTTCAAATGTCTAGCTAGTCGGAAGTTAGTTAAATTCGATTGCAAGATTTGTACCGGACAAACACGCACTCAACAAGAAAGCGAGTTAATAAAACATGGTAATAAAAACTGAAACCGTGGATGAGTTGAAGAAGCGTATCATTCAAGCAATTCGGTAATAACTCCTGATATGCTACGAACACTTGGAGAGAAATGGATTGCCATTTAGACGTGTGTCGTGCTACAAAAAGGTGTACACATCGAATCTAGGTGGTACTAGGATTGAATCTATGATACTATGATTGAAATCTATGATTGATATTAAACTTGGTGAGATGTTCTTTCTATTTAAATAATTTTTTTTTTTTAAATTCTAATGGGGTAGTTCTGTAAAAAATAAGCCATAACTTTTGGTGGTTGGTTGGTTGGGGGTTTTATGGCGCAAGGGTCCAAAATAGGACATAAAGCGCCAAACACAGGACGGAAGCCAAAAAAAGGTAAAAATAAAAGCTTCTGCATCGGAACCAATGACGGAGGTCCACCAATAAAACTGCATCAACCTTTTCTTTCTAAAATACAAGTATGAGAGTAAAACTGGAATAAAAAAGCATAAAATGCAGTGTAAACGTTATAAAATATATGTATAAAAGCGATGAAAAAAAGGTATATAAAAATTCATAAAATGATTAGGTCAAATGAGTAGTGATATACAGAAAAGTAAAATAATGCAACAATTTTAACATTAAAATCAATGCGAAAAGCAAATGCTCTTTATAAAATTGGTGAAAATAAAAAGAGGCAAAAAGACAAGGGTGGGGGGCCATAACTTTTGGATAACTTTAGCCCGACACCCTGTATATATTTATGTATATATAACATATTTTTTTAAATCTTTATTAAATACTAACTTGAAAATATCTTTGAATACATAACAAATACAAAATATTCTTTTCTAAAATAACCCCCATAAATTTGAGGTGCGTCCTATGGTCGGAAAAATACGGTATATGTATTAATACGTGGAAATGTTATCCGTACTACAGTAAAAATTCGCTAGCAAAATTAACATGAATTCCCTACATTGAGACAAGCGTTGAATGTTAATCCAGTTTCCTTATTTACAGAATTTCGAGTGAATTTTATTTTTCATGATGATCTGTTTATAATGAACTGGGAGCGAGCTTTTCCTAGAATCGTTGCTTTGCGTAACAAAATGGATTTTCTGTTCTTTTGGTCTCTGAAGCGAGTCCTTTGAAGCAGCATTTTGTTGCAGCTAATTACTGCGTACAGTTGTCTGTTTTCCCTGCAATTACCAACGGTGCTCATAGTGATAGATCCGTGATATGATAGTCTTGTGTAACTTTTCTGAGAAACGAAGCGAAGTAAAGGGCGTGTTTAGACGGATCATGTATGAGGGAAGTGTCTCAGATACATTCCACCAAACAGTAGTTCCGGTATGGTGTGTTTGATTTTTTTTTTTTTTAAAGCAGATCTGTAAAATCAGATTTATGCACAGACTACGCAAAATATTAAAGTTTGTACAACGTGCATATTATGACGTAAATCGTACTCCAGTATCGTATGTCGATCTCTTATCTCTCTATTCTAAAAAAAAGTAACTGGCGCCGCTGTCAAAGCTTGTCACGCTATCTCCTCCGAAACCGCTGGGGTATGGGGTCGAGGACCGATACCAATAGATGCAGAAAAAATGCGGGGAAGAAAGTAAGAAATGTCTCATCTTCGTCGGACTTTAGTTTTATTTTTAGTTTATTATTTGTGAAGAAGAATTGACTTTTCTGTTCAGATTACGATAACTCGCCAAAAATTAATCGTAGAATTTTGATCTTTTTACAGTCTAAGACTACAGACATTTCTCCTTCAAACAAGACCCTCATTTGTTTAAAATAATTTAAACAGACTAATATTTCATCAAAATATTAAACTCACTTTTTCGAGAAATATCGCACATATGTGGATGTAATATAGATGCTCCTCGAGTTTTTATCTTATAAAGAAAATATTTAGATCATCTGGAAGCCGAAAGCTTTCTTATTCATATAAATCTCATTTCCAGTCTATATCTAAAATTTTCGATTTTTAATTGATTTTAAAGCTGAAACAGTGATTCCCCTTCCACATAATAGATGGGAAGCAGTTGCATTACCCTAGAATCAGCCCTATGTATCTCTCTAGTTAGCAACTTATTCCTTCAACTTGCTGTGCATGATTGGCGCTGTGCTTGAGCGCGCTGCTCGTAGCGATAGTCCCCGGTTCGATCCCGGTGGACACTCATTTTTACTAAATATTTGAAGTTTTATTCTTTTTAATTCTTATTATATTTTTTATTTTACTTATCTGAAGAGGGCTTAATTTTTATTTTACTGTTGAGACATTTTCTGATGTACATATCTGCTACTGGAGTAAATCGTAAGACCATCGCATTCCAGCAAACATCAATATACCTTAACCTTGACCCTAACAGAGGAGCGAGCGTAGCGAGCCTAGGGGCGAAGCCCTAGTGTACTAAAACATGTAACTACCTATGCGCGGTTTGATTGCGATTGATTTACTCATAGTGCCAGTTGCATTTGGAACTATTAAATGTGTCAATATGTTCTAAAATAAATAGATATATAACTAGCACAGCGAGAAATAGTACGGCTAGTGACTACATTTCAAAAATCAACCACCAAGCATTGGGTATTGTTTCTGAAACATATTCACCGTAGTGCTATTTTCATAATGCGTGTAAAATATTTATTAGACGCATTACGAGAACTAGAATATTTTGCAACCATATGGAAGGTTAAGAAACTTGCATATAATTGCAATGTATTTTATATGACACTCGAATGATAAAACTTGGATATGTGTGTGTGTGTGCGTGCGTTACGGCCGATGTCCGAAGTCTGACCAATTCGCGAAAAGGCTGGTCACTTCTAGCTTTGACCAAGTCATGTGCCAAAGCCCGAAAATAAACGATGATCGTGAATTGACCGCGCAATGTCGGTCATTTCGCGATTCATCGTTCTGGCCGGTCAGTTCGAGATGCACCCGACAGTCAGTGGCCGTTTTGCGAATTGTCCAAGAAAAAATGGCCACTGTACAAGTTTTGTGGTGTTTTATTATTGTACGAGGGAAAAAAATGTTAAACTGATTAAGGTAGTGAAGGAAGCAAAATAGAGCTCCTCAAAACTTCTAGCTTTGGCTACTTTTTTCTTGGACTTGTTCCGCGAACTGGCTATTGACTGTCAGGTATATCCCGAAGTTGGCCGGCCAAGCCCGGGTAATTGTAATATCCCGTTTATTTCGGCCAAAGCTAGAAGTAGCCAGTCATTTCGCGAATTGACCAGACTTCAGACATTGGCAGTAACATATATTTTGTAAGTAGATATAAATAAGTGATCCGCCAACAGGAGTGGCTAGAAATGTTTTATGAAAAGAAATACAAATGGGAGCAATGTAACGCTTCGTCTTCACGTGCCGTGGAAATTGACACATGCCCTCAAGAATAGTAACTACGATGACAAACATGTGTCATGGTATTCAGTGATTTAGCTGACCATCAATCAGCACTTTGCAATTACACTTAAAGGAGTTAGGCACGTCAAAGTCGGAAACAATAAAAGTAAGCAGCTCAGTGGAGCCTAAATCCAACACTTCCACGACCCGTTGCAAGCGGTGATACGCCGCTTGACGTCTGCTGTAAGTTTTGCCGACAACGTACGATGAGAGCGGGGCGAAGGGGGTAAGACTTCCCACTGCCGTCAATCATCCTGGCGAGTGCCGGTGGCGAGATTCATGCCATTCTCAGAATTATTATAAATTATGTGGCACGCTGTTTACTATGCTCTTCGGCTCTGCTCAGGTAGTGATGCGAAAATATTCGACAGGTGGTATCGCACTAATGTCCCGTTCCTTGAGTCTGCCTGATTCTTTCATACTGGTCGACTAATTTAAAAAAAAACAATTCGTCCGCAACCTGCTCCTTTCATGTCATATTAAATGAAATGAGCTCTGAGAGCTTTTGATGTAAGATCTGATATATAAATATCCGAATGCAAGATGGTTCAGCAAAATTTATTTCTATATGCTCCATACAGTTTGCAATCCAACGTTTAAGCTTCATAAAACCCCAGATTTTATCTCCAGCAAATGCGTTTATTATTCGAGAGCAAGAATAGTTGTTATATATATCTATATATATATATATATATATAGATATATATATAGATATTGAAAGCACTGATTCAAGACTACAAGTTTATTAGCATAGTCTTCTCCTCTAAAGCAGTCATACTCAACTTATTTTTCTCTCGGGCCGCCTTCAACGTTTTGCTACATTACGCGGACCGCAACTTAGTACACTATACCTCATAATCCAATACGTAAAAAATGAAACTCAAAACCTAAATGTATTCAAACGTTTATTTAAAAACTAGCTGAAAACCCGCACTTTCGTTACGGAGTACATTCAAATTAAATACAACGGTCAATGTATCAATTATGCCAAAAATATGTATACATACATACATATATATATATATATATATATATAGATTATATATATAGATATATATATTATAATAATAACAGCGATCAATGTAGCATTGATGTAAAAAAAACGAAAAAATATATTTATAAAAAAATCCGCAACGGATATTTTTATAGACAAAATAATGAAAGAAAATATTAAAATAAATCTAATAGAAATACTAAAAGAATATAATACAGTTAATATAGTACAATTTGAGGAACATTTCTTATACTGTATGTTACTATTTTTTGGATAATGTCCAATCGTCTGCCGCATTAGCAAGAACAAAAACATTTTTTTGTCTATTTCGATTTATGCACTTGACGCAAAATTAAAAGAAAAAACCACGTGATCATATTTAATAAATTAAATTCTAAAAATAAATCTTTAAAAATTCACCAACAAAATCAGAAAAATTGAGGTAAAGATTCGAAAAAGATTTCATTTTAAAGGAATTTTTAGGATCTTTCTCCTGATTAAATTTTATAACCCTCAGATTATTATTTCAATGCAAACATTAAAGAATATTACAAAAACAGCTTAAAATTTTAATTTAAAAAATCTAAGAAGAATTTTTCAAAAATCTCTCTTTGTGCACCCCTACACTATATGAGGAATCGCCATGCAAAATTTCAGCCCTTTAGGTCCAACGGTTGGTCTGTGCGTTATATGTCAGTCAGTCAGTTAGTTACGGAACTGTTTTATATATAGATGAGTGGGATTTTTTTTTTTTAATGCTGACACAACTTTTGAAGGTCTATACTTGCTACATGCTACTTTCAATACGTCATCGAGGTAAGAATCAGTATGCCGATATTGGTATACGTGCTTCGGATACTTCATATCGGAATGGATAATTCACAAAGATACGTTGATGTAAACAACGTGAGCATCAGGTTGCACATTTCATACAGGTTTTATATTTTTCAGGCCACTATTTCCAAAATTATAATTACAAAGCGTGATAATGAGTGGTGAGTGTTTCGGGCAGCACATAAAAGCTCGGTGGGGCCACATGCCTGCCCGCGAGTCGCAGTTTGAGTACCCCTGCTGTGAAGTCTCATCAGTTTCATAACATTCTTGGCGGGGACATAGTCGGTCTGTTCGCTTCTTTACTTTTAAATATATAAACATTTGGAGAAGTCTGAAGAAGAAAACAACAGTTTTCGAATTGGCTAATACGTTTCCGAAAACCACAATTTTTGAAAACGTCGGGACTATTTCTAATGTAATAGAATGGCCAGGCAAAATTGGGGTTCGCGATCCAGGATGGTTCATGTTAACACGAGCTGAAACCCGCGCTTCGCTACGGAGTACATTCAAATTAAATACAACGGTCAACGATGCAATTTATGCCAAAAATAAATATATATATTTATAATAAATGCGATGATCAATGTATACAATTGATGTAAATATATCTATCTATATATATATAAATTTATATAAAAATCGTAAGGATATGCATTTTTTTTGATAATATCCAATCGTCTGCTGCTTAGAAAGAGAAAAAAATATTTTTTTGTCTATTTAGTTGTTACGCACGTGACGATAAATTTATTAAAAGTACCAGAAAAAGAAATCACGTGATCAGCATTTATAAATTAAATTATAAAATTAATCTTTAAAATTCACCAAAAATCAGGAAATGGAGGTAAAAATTCGAAAAAAATTTCATTTTGAAGGAATTTTATGATCTTTCTCGTGATATAAATTTATAACCCTCAATGTATTATTTTAAATTCAAACGTAAAAAAAGTTTAAAAACAGCTTAAAATTTAATTTTAAAAAATCTAAGAAGAATTTTTGAAAAATCTTTCTTAGTGCACCCCTACACTATTAGAAGAATCGCCATGCAAAATTTCAGCCCTTTAGGTCCAGCGGTTTGGTCTGTGCGTTGTAAGTCAGTCAGTCAGTCAGTGAATGAATAGTCAGTTACGGAACTGTTTATATATATAGATAACATATTTCGACCCACTCATCAATATTTGAAAAGAAAATGTAAACTGATGACAAAAAGGGATATAATAAATAAAAAATTTAAAATAAAGATAAAAAACTCAAATGCATTAAAAATAAAATAATAAAAACTTTGAAGACCAGCATTTTATCTGTCTGTCTATTCTGCTGCCGAAAACAATCCATCAAACATCAATGATTAGTTGGGCGTATCCTTGACTGTCAATAAAGAAAGGAAAAAGCAATTTAGCTGTCATATTTTCCATAAATTTAAGATTTGAATAACGCACCTCAATAGCTAACGAAAACCTCTTTGGAAGAACTGCCCTCGAAAAACTCATTAAATCAATTTTATCCAATAGAAAGAAAGGAAAGAACCAATCAGCTGAAAATTTTAGATCCGTAATATCTTTGGAGAATCTTACTCTATTGAAATTATTTTAATCTTTTCAGTTCGGTATCTTTAAACTAAAACATTACGTGGTGCGTGTATGGTAATTGATATAGCAAGTTGAAGAATCTACGCTATTAAACGTTTAACAAGAGGGAAAATGTAAGATAAAATCACCAGTCGATCACCAGAAGAAATAATTGTCTAGGAAAATCCTCATAAACGAGTAATAAATGTATTGCATTCATGTATATACTCTTTCAGAGATTTATACTCTACAGCTCTTTCAATAACTAATCACCAACATCATTTAAAAATCAAGTTCATCGGTGCATAGATAATGCCTACTGTTAGTATGTTTAGTGTTCAGTGCATACTCTGTCACAGGAATTCCCAACCATTTTATGTTTACGGTACCCTTGGTAATGAGATTAAAAACTCGGGGCACTCTTGCAAGAATTTTAGTTTTTTTTTCAATTTTTCATGTATTAAATTAAAGTGGAATCTATTCCAGGAACATGCTACATTTAAGTTCAAATAAATATTTACTGCAATCTTGATTTCATTCATTTATTGAACGATCACTATTGAGGTAACAAACACTACAATAGGATACACTTTCAAAAATAGCCATGGGATTTAGCATAGTATTACCCTAGAGGACTACAATGGAAATCGCTAAAAAGAGTTTTGTTTTATTAATGTGAGACTTTCGACTGATGCTTAGAGCACAAACGTTTGATATCAAGCCTAAAAGTTGTGGGCATGAGGGCATCTAATTCATCCTCGGTAATGGGTGCATCGATCTGTGTCACAATCTGTTGGGTATGAGAGTCATTAATTCAACTTAATATTTATTTTAATGGTTCCCACTAATATTAATATATATATATTATATATATATATATATATATATATTATATATATATATATCTATATATATATATATATTATATATTATATATATATTTGTTTGGCCTCGTCGCACCCCTGGCCGATTTCACGGCACCCTACTAAGTGCTGCGGCACACCGGTTGGAATCACTGCTTTATCATCTATATATATAAAACAGTTCCGTACTGACTCATCATTCATTCACTGACTGACTGACATACACGCACAGACCAAACCGCGCCTAAAGGGCTGAAATTTTGCATGGCAATTCTTCTAATAGTGTAGGGTGCACTAGAAAGATTTTTCAAAAATTCTTCTTAGATTTTTTAATTAAATTTTTAAGCTTTTTTAAATTTTTTTACGTTTGCATTTAAATAATAATTTGAGGGTTATAAAATTTATATCACGAGAAAGATCATAAAATTCCTTGAAAATGAATCTTTTTCGAATCTTTACCTCAATTTTCTGATTTTTGGTGAATTTTTAAAGATTAATTTTTAGAATTTAATTTATTAAATGTTGATTACGTGATTTCTTTTTCTGATAATTTTAAATAATTTATCGTCACGTGCATAACAACTAAATAGACAAAAAAAGATTTTTTTTTCTTTCTAATGCAGCAGACGATTGGATATTATCAAAAAAAAATAAATATCCCTTGCGATTTTTTTATAAATATATATATATTTTTTTACATCAAATGTATACATTGATCGTCGCATTTATTAAATAATATATATATTTTTTTTTGGCATTAATTGCATACATTGACCGTTGTATTTAATTTGAATGTACTCCGTAGCGAAACGAGGGTTTTCAGCTAGTAGGTACATAATGCCTGATTGTACATAAAGATCCACAGGGGCGTGGTGGCCCAGATGGCAAAGGCAACGAGCCAGTGATCTGAATGTCACTGGTTCGATCCCCGTCACTGACAAATCCATCGCCGTGTACACTAATGGCGCCTGGTGCATGAAAAATCTGTCATGGCTGCAATTTCCTCCAAGTTCTCAAATTTACCTCTAGAGGTGCGGGGTCAAGTGTACGGGTCTCGTCACCTGACTCGGTTCTAAATTACGAGACCGGCTTGTAGGTGATGGTGCTGGCCACCTATACGGTGTCCCCTTAAATGAATGGCCATTAGTCTCGCGGTGTACATACAGGCGAATGTCTAGCGACAAGTGTCCCCGCGTTCGAAACAACATAAAGATCTATGCCTTATAATCTTTACTTTACCCATAATAGTTTTAATGACCAAATTTTAATTTCGAGTTATAAGGAAGTAATCAAATGAAAAATATTGTTTGTTTTTCACTTTTGTTATCGCAAAAAAATGCTCCATTTATTAAACACCTTGTTGATGCCTGCGATAATTCAAAGTCAAAATAATTCAAAGTAGGTTTTTTTTTTAATATAATAATTTCAATCGATTTGATAGTGTTCCAGAACATTTTTTTTATCACAATATTTCTCCCATGGTTTTATTACAATATTTTTCATCAGAAGTGTTTCTCTAGGGAACATGCAATCAATCTTTATTCAATACACTATTGAATCCTATTTCGACGTTATTAATTTCAGGAAGAGATAAGATATGAGTTTGTTTACGTACATAATTTTAAAACGAAAGACTTTACTTCCGCACCACGCTCATGGCTGGCGCCCAGATAGCCTTCGCTCTGGGTTACATTACACAGACAGTAGCTGAACTCGATGAATATTCACCTACAGAGTTCAAGGGAAATCTCAGTTCATCACCGCAATCAACGATATTTAATTACGGACGTGAAAGCAATCGTAGGCGAGCAGATGCACTTAAATCCACTTCTTTCCCGTTATTACAACCTTAATAGTGATCAGAGGCCAGTGAGATCTGAACCCGAGAGCACGTATCAACTTCACCAATTGCCCACGTTTCTGATGGAACAAATGAGGGCGGGCCGCACCAATGAAACGAACGACCACGTGATTATAGGAAAGATAATCAAACGATACATGATACAGCTGGGATTTTTCAAGCTTTCTTCGAAGGTTGAGCCTTATTTTGGTTAGCAACAATGGAAATGACTTGGAATGTAGATGCCTGAACTCGCACAGAGACTGAATACTAAACAATGGCTCATGGTTATACTGTTTTGAGATTTATATCAGTGGAATAACGGCAAAGTGGTATGCAAAAATCTGTGGGGTTATTTTACCTGAATTTCTGGGTCTTTTTAGAGCGCAGTTCACAGACGTATATTATTTAATGTTTATTATTAAGTATATACTGATACACATTAATTTATGCCCATGAAAAAGACTATGGTAAAAAATAATAATAAAGCAAGAACACCATATAATTATAATTAATAAAATACCGATGTTTTACTTAACATTAGTTGTTAACGCATTTAAAATTCTTACTTGACGATGAAAATTCCAGGATTTAATGTAATAATGTTACCAAAGACTTTTAGGCTCAGTAAGAGAAGAGCTAATTGAGGGGCGCGGTGACCCAGTTGGCAAAAGCAGCGGGCCAGTGATCTGAACCTCCCTGATTTGATGCTTATCGCTGCAAATCTACCGCCGTGTTCACTAATGGTGGTACGTAAAATAGGGCGGGGCTGCAATGTCCTCCAAGTTCTCAAATTTACCTCTGGAGGTGTCAAGTGTGCCGGTCTCGTCACTTGGTTCAAAATTACGGGACCGGTCATTTAGCCAAGTCGGAATCCGACCCTTGTGGTGCTAATGCAAAACAGGAGTCGCACCTTCATCGCCCATAGCCTTCGGGACTTGATCTGATGTTACTGTTAGTCAAGGGACATAAGCAGCAGCAACAACAACAGAGCTAATTGAGGGAAATCTAATGTCCAGTGTCATGTTTGTATTGTTATAGTGTACATTTCGTACACTAACCAGGGCTGTCCTAAAAATATAGAAGTGTTTACTGAGAGTGTAAGTTTAATTTCTTGTTAAGGCTGCTGTGTACTAACCCTATTGGATTCGCTCACCTCAATGTTAACCTATGGAGAAAGTAAGTAATAAGTAAGTAATATCGCAGCCGTCCACACCCGAAGGTTATACGGCCCTTCCATAATAAAACTAATCATCCCGACGGCAATCCAGCCCAGCCGGGTTCCGAAGTTTTTTTTTTGCAATTCGTTTACATGTCCACCTTCCCCTTGTAGGGGGAAGTGTATATTCATAAGTTCCTGCATAATATTCTTGATGTACCTTCTACATAATAATCCGTAAATAATTTACTAGGGGCCCAATCTTGAAAGCCCAAAGGTAGGTTTTTTTCGTGCTTCAGCCCATTTGCTACAATTGTATATACAGTGCTTATAGTTTGTATATTGCCACACTCACAAAGATCTGTTTTAGCAAAAAATTTGTTTTGATAGACTCCTATACAGCCATGTTCAGTTATTGCTTGATTAACAAGGAAATCTGTCGACAGTCTTTTCGTAGAAACTCTAGGGATTACCTCAAATACTTTCCTTCCTACACTGCTTCTCTGCCAATTTTCTTGCCATATATTTATGTAATAATTCTTAATTTTATTCTTAATCTGTTCTTTAGTTAATTTATAATTTCCTGTGATTTCATTCAGTGTTGCTTGTTTAGCTGCTGCGTCTACTATCTCATTTTCATTAATGCCACAGTGGGCTTTAACTCAGTGTAAGTTTACTGCTATCTCATGACTTTCTATTAGGTTTTTTTATTTTCAATCCTATCTCCCTTAAAATAATATGCGCATATATGGAGAAAATGTGTCTACTGTTTACAGCTACATAAATGCTGATAATCCAATAAAAATGGTATTTTCAGATAGCCTGAACTTTTCGGCACCTTGCAACAGGATTCATTTTATAAATTTCGTCCACCAAAGGAATTGATGAGCGTTTAAAACACACTATACCAGATTTTCCACCGAATAATTTAAATTAAAAATATTGTAAATAAAACGAAAGCAGCCCCCAGGTGTAAAATTTCTTTCTCTGTTACGGAGTGTAATTTAAAAAAATCTTTTAATCCAAGTCGGCAATCCTTGTACACATTTTGTCCATAAGTTAACATCAAGGTGAGCGATTGCAATAGGGTTAATATACAGCAGCCTTAAAAGCTCCACGTTGAATTCCTATAAATCAGACACTTGAACATAAAAGCCACATATTGGGACCAAAATGAGTCCTCTATCATCATTCCTAAATACTCGATTTCTGGTAACCAGAGGATTCTATATAAACGCGTATGCTCACGAACTCCGATTCAACTGAATAGATTTTTGTTTAATAAAAGTTTTGGAAACACCCGTGACTATTCTTACAGTCTGTGAAATGTTTATACTATTTTCAGCATAGAGATATAGTTAGGAAGATTTGTTTTTTCCCCCTGAATTCACAGAACTCTCGATTATCGGTAAGCGGATTATTCATTTTGAAGATTAATTATGCTATACCGCCAAAAGAACAGGTTTAATAAAATACAAATTGTCAGAAAGGTTGTAAACAAGGCCCCGCAAACGTAAAAATGCAAGACTTTTTACAAGGTATATATTGCATAGTTGCCAACCTCCCAAGAAAAAAATAAGAAACACAGCGCGCGACAGAATTAAAAATAATAATAAACAAGTGCAACAAGATGTTGTATAATATTTTCTAACTCAAGAATAGAACTGTAAATATCGCTTTCAGACAATTCTTTGACAAATTCTGATGTTTCGGATCCTATAACTAAATCTTTATCATCCTTCTGATTTTTAAATACATCAAATTTCACATTAAATACACATTTCGAGCTAGTTGTGACAGATATTTTCCCAAATCTCACCAACAATTCAAAAAAATTCGATAACTTTTTTCTCATCTTGTGAATTTTCGGCTCTTCACTTTAAAACATCACATTATATGTTTCATAAATAACAATCACATTTTTCACAAAAAATGCTAAAGCATGATCAAGATTTGAGCTTAATGTAAGAAAAATTCTTTCTTCCCACTGCAATATACGTTTATTATTATTATTGGTAGATGATGGTGACTCTGCAAGAGATTTTACTTTTTTTGCTGATTTTTGAGAAACACATGAGGTTGGTTTTAACTGTTTTACAGAGTTGGGTGAAGGACTTGACATTAATTTTAATTTTTTTACTGGCATTGGTGAAGCAAATGAGGTTGATTTTACCTTTTTTTTAGTTTAGGTGAAGCACATGATGTTTGCTTTCTCTTTCTTTCTAATGTTGCAGAAGCTGCTTGCTATCCAGGAAGTTTTTGTATAGTGTAAGCTGCTAGGAGGGGAATCTCAAAAACGCGATGTAAGGGGAAAAAAGCGATGGTGCTGGGGAAGTAAAAATACGGGACATTTTTGCTTGAAAACGTATTTTCGTAACAAAGCTTAAAAACGGAACGAATACGTTTTTTACGGAACACTTGGCACATATGATATTGAATCTCTATTTAAGAGATTTTTGTTATTATTTTGATTCCATTCTATTTAAAGCATATATGTAGTTCACTCACAGCCTCTAAGTAGTTCATCATTTTACAGATTATACGGAAATTTTGGGGATAATCCGTGTTTTTTTATGCAATTTCGTACATTTATTAGCATGGATAAACGGGAGCATATTGCATATCAGAAAATTTCGTCTGTTGTAAACCACTTGTGAGAAAAAGATACATCCCTTATTTTCAAAAATAAACTAATAAAGATAGATTATTAGCTTGTTAAGGATTGGAAACATTGTATAGCATCTTAAATATAGATAAAAATTTTCTAAGGTAAATCTCTAAGAGCAAGATATTTCTTTGCCGTAGATGCCCAATGAAATTCTTTAAAATAAAAAGAAGGAGTGATAGATTATTTTCTAGTTTCTTTGTTTCGAATGTTCCTTTTTGACATAAAAACATTCAAATTTACAAATAATTGTTCACTATACTCTTTGTTAAATCTCCGCAGCCTTCATGTTCGAATGAAGTCAGCAGGCAGAAAATATGTATTACATTATATCAAAGCTCATCCATCTTTGCTGAGTACACGATTTGTCATCATTAAACACTAGACATAGTACAGTGACATAGTCAGAATCGGTTTCTGGCGGAGTTTTAATATCGAAAAACACAGGAATAATTTTTTTTTCATCGAAATTTTAACTCTTGATCTATCCTCTCCTTTCGGTTACATTACTGAAGCAGAATCTTCTCACTCCCTTTCTCAAGCAGATCCAGTGTCAAGGAAGTTAACTTAAGTGGTAACCAGGAGTAATCTTGTTGGCAGGTTCAATTTCTATGAGCACGACACTCACCCCCAAATGTTCGTGTTGGCTCAAAATACGGTACACTAAAACCTTAAATCGGAACGATCTCTCAAGTTGGAAGTTAAAGAGAATTCCCTGGGCTGCAGAAACTGCTGGATATCTATCCCTCGAACACAGGATTCAAATCGTGGCTGGTAAGTAATCATACACATGCAGTACAGCACTCACGGATAAGACTAAGGGGCCTGAAGCCCCTTAAAAGCTCAAATCTATATTTTTAGTGTTCGAGTGACAATTTCCAGTTTCAAAATCTAATTTAGAAAACCGACCTGCCTGAAAGAACGTCCTCTAGACTCTTCTTTTTCCCTCAGTGACATTCTGAATTATTATTATCACTGCTATTTTTTTACCATGTTTTTATTAACTCGCTTTCTTGTTTGTTTGTGTGTGTGTGTATTTGTCCAGTACAAATCTTGCAATCGATTTTTAACTAACCTCCCGACTAGCTAGACATTTGAAACTTTTAGAACAGCTCAGAACTCGATGACAATGCATTATTTTAATACTTTTAGCCATCTTTAAGCAGGATTGAATTCATTTTCAGTTAATTTTGTTTTGTAGACTGGTGCTGCCATCTATCGGCCGGGACGGGAACGAAAAGTTAAACGCAGGTTAACTTCCAATTAACTTCACTTTCTTTCAAGTTGATGGGATAATTCATCAAAAAATTTTAAAAAGCATTTATTAATACATAGAATTGTCAAGTTTATATGATTCAACAGAAAATTTAAAAACACGGTATCTAAAATTTTTTTTTTTCTTGTAATTATTATTACTTGGCTATGTCATTTTATTGAGAAAGATATGTGCAGTATTCAATTTCTCATAACAAAAAGAAAAAATTGCACATGAATGAATACGGTGTGGTTGGAAAATCGATGCAGGAATTGAGAATGGAGAAGAATGGTAGAATATTTTGAGGTTGCCACGTCTGAGGTTTGTACAGCTCAGAAAATGACAAATCCAACCTTTCCACGCTAAAATTGATTATTCCCTCTACCTAATTTATTAATTAAACATAGCTAAATAATTCCCTTTTAACGTTTAACTCAACAGCATAGCGGATTTTTAACCAGACCAGATAGGTAAAAAATAAAAAAATGAAATAAATAAAAAAAATAAAATAAAAATAAAAGAGCAGCGCAGCTGAGATTACCAAAAAAATCTTTTTTTGAAAAGGTAGATGGATCGTTCAAGAGGATAGCGGTTTTCTAGGAGTATTAAACAATTTATGGAACTTATTATGAGATTATTTTTTTAATTTCTCTTCTTCTCTATATGATTTTTTTTAAAGAAAAACGTTCCATTTAATCGGGGGTTTTTTCGGAAGAAAATATGGAAAAATATTTTTGAGCAAAGAAATTTTATATCAAATAAATTGTTTCTCATTCAGACAAGCGGAAAGTCTCTACAATTCTGTGGTCAGGCGACATGCCTCTGTCACACAGAAGAAACCATTGCAGTAATTAGAAGGCGGCGGAGAAAACGTGAGCGTGAATTCAAAAAACATATTTAAATGACATAAACCTACAAGGATATTTTCTCCTACCACACTTCTGGTCGAAACCTGGGCTCGCTTCTGCTGTGAAGTAACCGATGTGAATCTTTAGCATATTTGACTGCATTTGTGTTTCTTTGTTTTACCCTCTTTTATACGGTCATCAACACGGCACATAGGACATATAGGAAGAAATGGAACTACTCTTCGTGGAACAACACAACATTTTTTTTCCTCGTTGGAACTTATTTTTTTTTTTTTTTTACTCACAACTGGAAGCAATTGAGGGTTTCAGAACTAAAGTAAACAGTACCGACTAACAAAGAGATGGTTAAAATGCAGGTCCATGATTAATGAGAGAGTGTGCGGAAGATTCATAACAAATATTACTCATTTCGTTTAACTTTAGTGATTTGTAGATGACCAAAGTCCTGCACTGAGAAGGTATAACGACATTTAAAAAAATAGGCTAAAATTTATGGCTCTCCGAGTTCAGAGTATTAATACAAATCAAAAAAAGAATATAGACAACGTAAATGGCTAACAAAATATACACCTACTTGGAGCTCACGCCACTTAACTCCTTGCCTCACTTTAAAAGAAAATCACACTCCAGGCTTCTAAATGTTATTTGGCCCTAAGCCTTCCTACTCACTCCCTGATGTTTTTCGGGGTTTTCTGCCAGTCGAATCCATTAACTTTTTTCAATGGATAGGAAAAACTTCATTTGCCACTACCTTGTATAAGCCCCTCCATCCGTGTTTATGTCATACATCCATTATATAATCAGCGGACAGCATGTTTGTATTCCGAGAGTAGAGTGCAATGTTAATAAAAGAATTCCTGCCTGTATTTTGGCAGAGAGAAAAGTGAGCTTTAAAAAAAAATGGTTGCCAAATAGCAAATAATGACGCAATACCTAACAGCAGAATGTCTATTTTCACTCGCAAATTCTTCCCGATCAGGAACCGGTTAAGAACCATATTTCCCTTTCTGTTGCAAAATAAAATCCTTCTAAAAACAGCTATTCAAATCAGAACGCCTTTATTTTATTTACAAAGTTCGATTTGTTTGTTTGGACAATCAAATTGACGGCGAGAGTGAACTCTCTCTCTCTTTTGTTCTTTATAGAACGTTGCTCTGCGGGTTCAAAGGTTATCATGGGTGGCTGGACAAACCGGCCCACGCGTTGACATTGCACGGCAAAGAGAATAACGCCAGCCACATTTCGGTTTTAAATTCAGGACATGCCTCGGCTTCCGCCTTCGTTTCTGATATTTGGGGACCATTTGTCAACGAGCGGGCCGTTGTAAGTCACGGTTAGTCTCAAGAATCACAATGTGTCGTAAGAGGAGATGCACCGGAAGGAATTTTGTGATCATTTACTCCATAATGTGCCGAAAGACGTGGAAGCAGCTTGGACAGTCTTGATATGTTTACTGTAGCAGAGACTTATCTATTATGATTTGCGTAAATTGCTTTTTAGTTGTGATTTTTAAGTTGTGATTATATTGGAATTATTTTTTTTTAGCCGACTTCAAAGTATCTTAACTAGCAGATGACCTTTTTGAAGTGGTAAAACCAATAACACATGAACTTAAATTCGGTACAACATGCGCCTATTTCTATCAGGAGATTTTTACCTGATATCACATGGATTAAATTTCTAAGTTTTAGGAGGGAAAATTCTAAACCACCGAAATACAGAGAAAAAAATGTTATATATATATATATATATATATATATATATATATATGATAAAGAAAAGTAAAAGAATAAAATCTGAAGGAAAGAGTAAATCAGTAACAGTGATTAGAAATTTTCAAACAATGTGCTATCGTAAAACTAATCCATGAACTAGAAGTATATCATTTTTCAAAGTCTGAAATGAGGATCCGAAAAATATTGATAAAGTGCGACAAATTTTCAAGTAAATAAATATTTTTGTGTCTCCCCGATCTTCAGATGTTGCGCTTTTGTCTAGTAATTGGCAAACAACAATAGTAAGTAACGTAAACGATTTTTGTTTAAAAATAAATTTTTTTAAACTATTCATATATTACTATTTCTATTTCGCAATACTGAATAAGAGTACCAATAAAACATATGTACGTACGAACATATAATTACTATTCATAAGTTATAACAATTTTGAGCGATGAATGATGATAACTATAAGCCATTAGATTCCTGAAATCAAGCTCACTATTTAAATTCAGAATATCATGTTAAAAACATGTAACATATCATGTTATAAATAACTGGAAAAAGCGTCGAGCCAGTTATCTGCGGTCGATGACAAAATTCACCACCGTGTTCAGTAATGGTGGCCGGTGCACGTAAAATCTGTCGTGGCTGCAATGTCCTCCAAGGTCTCAATTTACCTCTGGAGTGCAGGTTCAAGTGTTTCCGGTTCGTCACTTGACTCGGTTCTGAAATTCCGGGCACCGCTTGTAGGGGTAATGCTGGCCACCTATACGGTACCCCCTTAACTGAATGGCCACAGTCTCGCCCTTTCTGTGAACAAATGACGTCATAGACAATCTTCCGGGCATTTGTAATAATAAATGTTATAAATTACATATATAGTGAAACTTCTCTAGCCGGCCCCCAGCCAAGGCGGCCAGTTTTGTTCGGTACCGATTAAAATACACTCCATGGAGCCAATGTTATTTTACCCTCTTGTTCCACGGCCACCCCTCAAAACGACCACTTTTTTTTGGAACCATGATAGGCCGCCATAGAGAAATTTCACTATACTTTACAATAAAATGGAATGTTCTGTGATCTTTGATCAAATCAAAACTTCCCTCAGTTTAGGAAATTCATTTGGATATTATTCCTTAATGCCCGCACATCATTTAGGCCAAACATCACCATTCTCATCTCTCTCCCTATTCCAGCCCAGCCACAGAAGTTATCAAAAAAATTCCAGGATCTGCTGCAGCTTCCACTCTACTCGCATCTCCACTCGGCGCCCTCCGCAAACATGGATCCCATGACTGCAGCCAAGACAGCCAGCACTTTGTCGGAGAGTGGCGCATTATCTACCCAGAAGCGTCACCCCCCTGACCCCGAAATTGTGGAGCCGATTTGGTCCGATGCGAGTGCAGGCTGTCGGCTGGATGTAAACGACCGATAGGAATTGATAATTAAGTTGAGGGCAAGCGTGGCGAATATCACGGCAATTTACAGAGGGGACGGAGGAAAATGATGTCTAAAAGAAGGGGGGCCCCTCTCAGTCATGAAGACCGCCGACAGTATGACCTGATAAAAACAGTATAGAGTAGCGTATAAAAAGATATGAAAAAATAAAAACTGAAATAGCCAAGGGCCCCAAGCAGAAATTCTATATTATTTAAAAATTGTCTTAAGTTCTCTTTATAACGACATATCATTAAATTCATACTGACTTATTACCAAGTACCGTATTTTTCGGACCATAAGACGCCCTTTTTACATAAAAATCGACTTAAAATTGGGTGCGTCTTAATAGTCCAAAGACAAAAATTATAATAACACTGGGGAATATTTTTATTTAAATATATAATATATATATATATATATATAGTACAGGGGCTCGATTTGAGGCGGAATTGCCGGAACGGCGTTCCGTGTACATCTCATATAGGAAAAAAAAATTACGATAGTTAAAAACATTTATTTAAGCACTTTTATTACTTTACTACAACACATTTTTGTACATTTTTGCAAAACAAAATTTGGAAATAAATAAAATGTTCAAGCTTTGTATAACCAAAGAGTTTATGTTTTTCAGACCAATAATTTGGAATAACCCCCCACACACCCCAAAAGTTTCAGTTCCTGCACCTCTATTTGTAGAAAATCGAGCACTATATATATATATATATATATATATATATATATATATATATATATAGGAGAAGGTGGGATTATGGACCCCTCCTTTTGTTTTTTGCTCACTGTGCTCATACCAAAGACTGATTTTCATATTTTGGGGTACTAACCTCTTCCATAACTCATCATCTAAACATCCTTAAGTGGATTTGCCATTAAATCAAATTTAAGATGTATACAATCACATAAGTGAAAAAGTCAAAACTTGTAGGTGACCAAAGTGGGAGGGTAATATGGACCCCCACCTTTTTTAGCAAAAAAATCATTTATCTATTTATTAAACAGCTGGAAACAAAAAGAGAAAAGTTTCAAATGAAAAAGTGAAAGAAGATAATATATTATTAAACAGATTGATCATCAAATATTATCTATATAAAAAAAACTTCAATTTTGGCGACAAAAGTCGCAAATATAAAACTCAGCTTCGGCTTCCGGTGCACACAGATGATTCCAGTGTAGACTCGTCCCACAACAAATCCAAAGTTCTCCTCATGTGTCATCTTTGAATGCACCTTCACAGAAGATGCAGAGGCCTTCTTGCTGGTCTGGGCCATCTCTGTAAACATATGGGCTTGTACCCACCAGAGGGGATGAGCTCTTCCAATTGCTCCAGATGGGGCTCCATTCATAAGCTGATCCGTTAAGATTTTCCGAGGAAATATCATCATTGGTGGAAAATATGTTCTCCCAGCACTCATGTAGCAAACCAAGTTACCAGAGAACCACGTTCAACTGTAGTAGAGCTCCCACCTGACGTTTTCTCTTCAACCCGATGACTGGGGAACTTTTGACTGAACCACGCTAAACCAGTCTCATCTCTACATTGAAGATTCTGGAAATGATTCCCAGAACACAAGCCTTCCAGCAAATAAAAATAACCCAGCCACCTGCTCACGTGTGAATCCTTCTGCATGTTTCCATATGACGTCCCTGTAGGTTTTCTAATCGAAATTTGTCTGACGAGTGAGGAATCGGTTTAGCCAGTCTCTCCCTGCTGCTTCGTTTTATGAAAGTGGGGGACGATATTATTGCGTTCAGCCAATTGGAACGACAATTTCCTCACATCTTGTCGAGTGAGACCGTGAAATACTGACTCCATCTCTAGCAAATAGGCCACTAACTCACTTTCAGTGTAATCTGGTAAAACGGCTTCCTCCTAGTTTATGTGCCAGATGATGACGAATGGCCGGGGACACTGGCACTTGGTTCAGATCCTGTAGGTTCGAGTCCCACTGATGGCATGGACGTTTTGTAGCAGCTCGGAATTGGCTTTAAACTGTAGTAGGTCTCGGTCTAATTAACCCTTGTATAACAATAGTTGACAGTAGCGTTCCAAAACCAAACCAAACCCTAGTTTTTATATAACCCAAATCTGCTGCTGGCTTATCCACTTGTGAAGCCACTAATTTGAAAAGTTATTCTGATACACCAAATACTCTGGCAGTTCCTTTAGTCCCATTCTCCGCATCTTAGCTTGTGGATAGCCTCAACCATCTTCACCCTATCCCAACTTCTTCTGCGAACTACAACGCTTGCTAGCGGGAGATTTCTTTCTCGACTTGCATTCTTAGCTCCAGAATAACCGAAAAGGATACAAAACATGAAAATAAAATGTATCACAGTGAAATCACCTGTAGAATTGCATTTTCTCACGGAAACATACTTATTGCATTATCAAAACCTGTTGTGGGTAATATGGACCCGGGTCCATAATACCAGCACCCATGGGGTCAAACAACGCCTTCTTGGAAACAAACTCGTTTTTCACATCATGAGTTACATCGAATTTAATTTTGAACTAGCTCAAAAGGAACTTCATGTCGTGTAGAATAAGGCACAGAAATCAGCTTTACATAACATAGTAGTAGATATGTAAAATATTCACTTTTAACTTTCCTCAGAAAAAGTTTGAAAACTCGAAAAACAAACAATTGCCCAGGACATCATTCGCGAGTGAACTGGGTCAAGGACCTTGACTATCCATGCAGCCACCTAGGGGCTCTAGATCACAGCTATAATAGCGGCTGCCACCTGCGCATAGGGCAGATATTAAGGGGGTCCATAATAATGCGGGTCCATAATCCCACCTTCTCCTCTATATACATATTAAGTGAGAATTGATAATATGTATAGAGAGAGTAAGTGTCCTAAATATCACCCGTTGCCTAATATCGCCTACTCGTGTTTCTAAAGTATGATTCGCGCTATGTATGAGAAAATACAGTTACTTCTTAGTTCTCGGTCTGTACTAACAGCGGCGCTAGCGACAACGCTGTTATCACTGACAACAGAACTATATGGCGTCTGAAGTTGTTTTGACTGTTGTCTTCGTAACTTTTGGCTCCAAAGAATCCAGTGAATACCAGGTAGGTGCATCCAAATTCTAATTTTGCTTATACCATTTGAAAGGCATTAAGAGAGCTCAGAGGTGCTATTATTCTTGAAAAAAAACTGCGTTTTAAACTTTGTTCTTAGCATGTTTGTGTTGACTGTGTTGGTTCCTAATATAGCTACCAGGTTGATCCTAATATCGCCTAACAGCGATATGGAACAGCTACTTAATTAAAAACTAAGTACTGCATTCTGTTCCCTTTTTTAATTTTAGTTATTTTATTACACTTTCCGTTCTTTTTGGTGGAGGCCTCTTGCCTAAGATGCCATAGGATATTAAAAATAAACAGACCTGGATTACGTCTTGTCTGCAGGCCGCAGTGGGAACGTTAAAGGCTTCCAAACAGTTTGGAATTCCAAGATCTACGATTCGTGAGCATATTAAAAAAGATGTGAAGGAGAAAAAACGGTGGAAATGCGGAGGTAATAAAGTGGTGAGAAAAAACTGGGGGAAAACCTGTACTGACAGATGATTTAGAAAAGGAGCAAGTTAACTACTGCAAGGAAATGGAATCCAATTTGTTTGGTTTGACTCGAAACAATGTTAAGCAGATGGCCTACCAATTTGCTGAGAAACAATCTTCTCCGCCCCTTCTCTGACAACAAACTCAGCTGGTCGAAAGTGACTGAATTCGTTTTTGAAAAGGAACACTTCCCAATTGACAATCAGAACTCAAGATCCAGAATCCCAGGATTCACCGAAGAAAACGTGAAATCCTTCTTCACAATTCTTAAAGCAGAACTTGAGAAAATTAAGTTCCACCCTACCGGAACTTTTAATGGTGACGAAACGGGCATTACAACTGTCCAAAGTAAAAATGTGCAGGTGATTTGCTCGAACCGAAATCAGCTGCATACAAAATATTATTGGAAGAGAGGGGGAAGTTGTGGTCAGGAGTGGCTCATGTGTACCTCCTGCTTTCAGTGGAACTACAAATATTGTGATGAAGCCAATGGAGAACGCAGAAAATATATATGTTCCTTCTGTTTGAATAATTAAGTGGCCAAAATAGGTTTAAATTCTTGGTATTACTTCTGTTTAACTTTTTCCTCAACAGATTTTCTGTTCTTTGTTCAGTGTTTTTATTTGAGTTCTTCTTCTTCTCTTCCCCCCCCCCCTCATGCAACTCCAGCAATCTTGCTCAGAAGGACTTTGCTAGCAACGCCTTTTAACAGGTGCTCCTAATTTCGCCTGGTAGGCGGTAATAGGAACAGAGGTAGGCGATATTAGGAACCGCTCTGGGATTCACTGGAAATTTCAGTTGTTCCAATTTAGCTACATAACTTAAACGGGCACTGGTTTTGGAGCTGGTTGATCTAAGAATACCAAAGGAAATGCAAAATGAGAAATTGATAATATCTTTATATACCGAACAAAATACAAAGTTTTCATTCCAGTCAAAAGATCTTTTTTTTTTATCAGTAGTAACAAGTACCTAAAAATAACTGTTTTTGACTTTAGCCCTTTATACCAGGCATTATAGATATATTTTATATAGATTTATTATATATTTTTTCATCTTTATTAAGTAAGAAATTGACAATATATTTATATACCTAACAAAATACAAAATATTCTTTTCTAAAAATCATCCCATAAATTTGAGGTGCATCTTATGGTTCGAAAAATAAGGTAAATACTCAGAAAATAACGCAGGAAAGCAAAAATTGAAGTATAACAAAGATATCGATTTAACTTATTGGAATAAAATATTCAGGAATTGTACACAGATGAAATTGTCAAAAAACCTCTTCGCTCTAGAATCTATCCTCTATGCTATAGATCTAGGCAAGACTAATCCCCCTGTTTCCTTCATCTAGAGTCTAGATGAACGAAACTGGGGGATTAGTCTGCCTAGATCTATATAGCATACCATGCAGTACAAGGAAAAAATTTTTCCTCTGTTGTTCAATCTTGTAACAATGGAGAAGATAGGGCAGATATCCTTCACCTTCGCACTGAACTCACGATGTAAGTTTGCGATGTTTTAGAAATACAGATTTCGTTAAAAAAAGACGAGGTGTTTGCATATTTGTCAAAGCAAAACAAATTTTCATCCAGCTAAAGCAGGATCTGATATTTGTCGAATCTTGGGAGACTTCACAAAGCTCGCGCAGAACAAAAGGCTGGAGAGAGTTCCTTGAGCACGCAGGACTTTTTTTCCTTTGTCTCTTTTTTGCCGACAAAAAAAAAGGAGGAGGAGAAAGAAAAAGAGGAATGTTTCGGTCCAACCACCCCGCACAAAGATTGACACAAATAAATGAAACGAACGCGGTCGCCTACAGAAGAAAACCTGGAAAGTGTAAGCATCGAGAAAAGTGTTTAGAAGCTCATAACAAAGGGGTATTTAAGAAGGGGAAAAAAATGATGGAATTAAATTTTTTTCCCGGGCATTTTTCTTTTTTTTTTGCTAAAGAGGGTCATTCAAAGGAATGAAACTAGTCTATTCATATATCAACAACATCTGTAGGAAATCAATTTCGAATAGAATTCATTTTCATGATATTGTTTGTATATAATTGCTTTATGCCTTTGAGAAAGCCAAGATTATGCCGAATAACTCATTATAGAGGGATGCAACAAGCAATATAAACAGCATACATCTCATGCATGTACAAAATAACCTATGTGTTCTTTATTTGAAATGAAATTAGGAAGTGATATTAACTTAAATAATGAGAAGTTTAGCTGGA
Source organism: Dolomedes plantarius (assembly GCA_907164885.2). Classification (NCBI taxonomy): domain Eukaryota; kingdom Metazoa; phylum Arthropoda; class Arachnida; order Araneae; family Dolomedidae; genus Dolomedes; species Dolomedes plantarius. The sequence goes on along the minus strand of OU015498.1, from coordinate 99,688,788 downwards.
GAAAAAAAAATTGAAAAATTATCAAAACTAAGGTAACAAAATATATTATTTCTCGTCAGATTTCGATATGCTGTATTTTTTGGACTATAATACTCACCTTTTTTACACACAAAAAATCGACTTAGGATTAGGCTTCGTCTTGTCCGAAGGTAACATAAAAATAAAAGGAATATTTTTAATTATCTTCGGTGCACAAGAAAAGTAACACTTCTCAAAAATCTTTATTTTTCAGAAAAATTTTAAAATATTGTTTTAAAATATTGTTCGTCGAGCGGTGAAGTGACACATGGCCGCTCTACCGAGTATTTTATGAACTATCTTTATGTCATTTATTCTGATAAACGTACATATTTTTTTGAACATTTTATATTATTTAACTGAAAAAGGAGAATTTTTGAGATGTGTCACTTTTCTTGTGCACCGACGATACATATTATATATATATTTATTATATATATATTATATATTTTTTAATATATATTATCTATATATATAAAACAGTTCCGTGACTGACTGACTGACTGACAGATAACGCACAGACCAAACCGCTGGACCTAAAGGGCTAAAATTTTGCATGGCGATTTTTCTTATAGTGTAGGGGTGCATTAAGAAAGATTTTTGAAAAAATTCTTCTTAGATTTTTTTAAATTGAATTTTAAGCTGTTTTTTGTAACTTTTTTTAAGTTTGCATTTAAAATAATAATCCGAGGGTTATAAAATTTATATCACAAGAAAGACCATAAAAATTTCTTTAAAATGAAATCTTTTTCGAATCTTTCCCTCCATTTTCTGATTTTTGGTGAATTTTTAAAGATTAATTTTTATAATTAATCTTTAATTTTTATAATTAATCTTTAATTTTTATAATTTAATTTATTAAATGCTGATCATGTGGTTTATTTTCTTTTAGTAATACTTTAAATTAATTTTGCGTCACGTGCATAACAACGAAATAAATTGACAAAAAGTATTGAAATGCGGTAAAAGATAAAATTCAACCACTAGACGAATTGAGATGGAAGTTTTTTAAGAATTTAATTCAAATTAGTATGTCTTATGGATATTAAACATACAAATTAATTGCATACATTGACCGTTGAATTAATTTGAATATTTTGTTCGACATATTTTGTCTATAAAAATATCGGTTACGATTTTTTTTATAAATATATTTTTTTTGGCATTAATTACATACCTTAACCGTTGTATTTAATTTGAATGTACTCCGTAGCGAAGCACGGGTATTCAGCTAGTTTATTATATATATATATATTAATTATCTTTGTTAAGTAAGAAATTGAAAATATCTTTAGACACCTAGCAAAATACAAAGTATTTTTTCCTAAAAATCCTTTCCATAAATTTGAGGTTCGTCTTATCGTCTGGTGGTCTTGTGGTCTAAAAAATACGGTACTTCTTGACTGTTATCATTTACTGTAGTTCACCAGTATTTATAGGTTATGAAGAGTTCAAGCTAACTTTGACATTTCACCGAAATGTAGGTTTAGTTTCGGATTAGATTATTAAATATATCAATTCCAGCTATTCATATTTCAAGAATTCGAACTAAAAAATTCCCTTTCATAATCTGACTTGTCAATTTCTTAAAATGTGTCGATGCTTTTTTCTCCCCCTCTTTCTTTATTTAAAGCTAGCATAATAAATTGAGAAATAAAATAAAAATTTTAACTGTTGCCAAATAAAGCATTAATAATTCAGTAAAATATGCTGAAAAATTATGAAAAATATATCACTTTCACAGTGTCATTTTAAAATGTTATAGCTATAAAAAAAGGACTTAAATGTAACAATATGTAGGTTCAGGTACAGTAGGTAGCCATTTTTCCCCGACCCTGAGAATAGTTATAACAAATCAGAATAATGGAAGCTGCAAAAAACGACACAAAGACAGCCTGTTCACGCGCCAAAATACTTATGTGAATAGGTGCAGTCCATATGAGTGGAGAAGATAAGTTGCATACCAGTGTGCTGCAAAATGGGAAACGGAATGTCTCCCGAGACTAAATTCAGATAGCCTAGCATGTTTGTTTGTTTTTTATGATGATTCATCATGTTCATCAGTTGCTTAAGACGAGATGAAGCTACGAAATAAAGCTTAAATACAGCTCGGGGAAAATGGTGAAATGTAAAATCAGAATAATTTTTTTTTCTATACGGCCGGTATTGAGAGAGAAAAAAAAGAGGATATTTGCAATATGTACGGTGAATTTTGTTAGATTGTATATTATGGGAGATGCCACTTGATAAACCAATGTTGGTGTCTGTGAAGGCACAACTCAGAAACATCCATGCCTGGCGGATTCAAACCCGTAACCACAAGCTGACAGGTAGCATTACTAACCTCCTCACGAGAGAGATGGAAATCATGACATAAATAGTACGAGAGTAAAGGGGTCTTTGTGAAGTAGAGGATTACTGCGGAGTTCTAAAAAACTAAGCAGCTACTACTTAGCTAAAACCTAAGATGTATATTATCCTTAAAACCTATTCAAATGTAAAAGGTTAATACACTTATTTCGATGGTTCCTATATTTACGCCTATTCTAAATCAGTGGTTCTGATACTGTATTTTAGTATTCTTGGAGGGCCATACGACGATATTCGAAGGTCGATGTGAGAAGCTTGACGTGTAGTTTCGGAAATTATTCACGAGACAAAATACCACTAGTCACGACTCATGGCATGCAAGCCAAAATGACAAAGTTTCGGTGAAGTGACTTCATAATTTACCACTATTCTTTTTTATTCTCTGCCCAGAATATATCCGTACATTGATCCTCGTAAAAACCTAGCTCCGAGACTCTCCTCGATGAAAGCGGTTGCTTAATTCACCGATGACCGTTCAGCGTGTCGTAATGGAGAAGTAACACGAGCAAACTCCAGACATTCTTTCGTGCGCAGCTTCTTGTGGAAAATGGCTTCTTCAGTTACACGAGGTAATTGATTTCCTTGGATAATTATTTCGTGGTTAAAGACGGGCTTGACCGGTGGGCACCCCTGAAAATTTATTGGGGTGAACTAATGGGCAAACAAAAACAATCGTGGCTTCCGTTTTTGGAGGAACACCCCCATGGAACACATCCTGCATCGATCAAAAACACGCTATCGTGATGCGCTCGCTGAGCAATCAATGAAGCATGATCGCAAAAGAAAAATCACAGGGGTTAATTCAGGGGTGATCGAGAACACAGGGTTAAAATACGTAATAATGGGGATTGGATCTCATCTCAAAGTCTGCTGGAGACAGGAGACATACAAATTACAGGAATTTCAGGAGTGGTGTAATATAGGGGTCTTCAAGGAGACAAAGGAAGGCCAAATGTAACCCCTAAATTTCACGTCCACGATCCAGTGTCCTAATAATACAGCGAAGAGGGGAGGATAAATTTACCCTAGAAAATGTCGTTTCCCTTAGTAATAATGGGTGAGTTTATAATTAATGTTTGTCCTTGAAGACGTAAGTAAGCATGGGGACTCGCTGGGACGAGAGTTAAAAAAAAATGATAAGTCTGGTATTTAGTTTCATCATCTGCTTCTAAAAATTTTCGGAAAAATAAACTACCTTGCTAATATAAATACCAATAACTTTAATACATGCTAAACATAATTTTTATGAGTGATGATAATATATAAAAGAATAATTTAATGTTCAGTGGTAATAAACTAATATATAAATTAGTTTTTTAAGTTCTGAACACATGGAACTGCAACCAAGATCGGTCCTTGCGTTCGGTTCCCTCTTACAACGCCTGTGATGTCCTAGGTGCAGTAATGTTCCAAGAATAATAAATGACATATTTCTACGGATAAATCCCTTAACTGATAGAATCTACCTACGTTACATAGCTCTAGTGTGTAACAGATACCCTAAAAGAAAACAAAAATTTAACAAAAGTAGGGAGGGATATATAGTTACGGTGCTTTGGATGGTAAACCTTTCTAACTTTCGCAATCATATTGCAAAAAATATAAATTCCTCTGGATGTAATTTTGCTTTTTAATTTCTTTTACCATGTTGTTTTTGAACCAAAAAATCCAATACAACAATGAATATCTATCAAGTTAATGAAATCCTGGTTCATGAATACCGGTTCTCTATCTTTGTTCAACTATCTTTGTTCAATAAATTTCTGCCCACTGAAGAGATTACTCTCCGTAAGAGTTTGGTATATTTTCATAACTCTAAATTTCATTTGAAATTAAATTTTCATAGGGATAAACCTGCATTTACATAAACTTTGAGTGTCAAAATCATAAATCCATTCCTTTTCTAAGCATTTTCAATAATTTTTGAAGACGCTAACACCGTCTAAATAAAGATGGAATACTGAAGCACATTCTTGATTCTCTTGTATATACGTCATGTTATCGCAGTTAAGACAATACCTAGGATGTATCTGAAGCTGTATCTTGTAAAGCATAAAGACCACTTAACGCTGCTTAATCTCTTCGCAATCGTTGCTACAAGTACAAAGGAATGAATCAGCTCTATCCCGCTAACAACTATACTACTTTATTGCGTTTCTAAGCCTTTTTATAATCACAACAACAGGTTCTAGCAGCTCTAGTGCGTGTACTTGATCCGCTTAGTAACTGACGACCTTGCACATTCTTTTACCTCATGCTGGGTAATCTAGCCCCAGCCAATTAGCAATTGCACACTTAAGGAAAAATGCATTTGCATATCGGTGACATTCTGTGTACGAGTTGGGAAGTTTCAGAAATATAATTTGATCATAATCGTCTAATCTCTTACTCGTTGACTTCACGGTCGTTTTAAAATTTCTGCCTGAGAGCTAATTCAATGTCCTGTCATTTTCATATACATGATTAAACAATTCTAAATACACAGACACGCGTACGTTGTTCGGTCATTATCAGTGACATTAGGTTTGCCGGATCACTAGATCTAACTGGTTCACATGTAATATTCAACACAATGGTCGTGCCTCTGTTCGAACAACAATCCCCTTATCATGATATGCCCCCAGGTAACTGATTTTAACACGATGTCTGATGTTGCCCTCATCAGAAGTTAAAAAAGAATTAACCATCGTCTCCTTGTACGGTTTATCAAACAGTACTTCCAGTTGCTACGTCCGGTGCAAAATCATTTGAGGAAAGACTTGTTGACACGGAAAGATATGTTGATAAGCGTTCACTCATCACGCTGAGAAGTTTTGGAAACCTTCAAGCTCTGAAATGTACAACTCACTGGGGGAAAAAAAAAAGTTTACGCTCCTAAGTCAGTTTTTCATTCAGCATTTACCGTGCACAAGATTTTAATGTAACCTTATCAAGTTTGCTTGTTTTCCCTCTTGAAGATAACGGGGAAAACATTATTCCTGCTTTTGAGGTGAAAAACCAGTTACCATATCGATTGTATTTCAAGATAGTGAAGAAAAATATTTCAGAACATTATTAATATAAAAAAAGTTTGTTTAAATAAATAAAAACTGCATAAAATGAATGTGCACCTATTGATAAGAAAAGTAAATAAATTTTATCTGACAGAAGGGGGACCTTGAAAGAGTAGGAAGTAGATTAGTTCTTTTTATCGAGTCTATGCTTATTTCTTGTAAATGAAATGCATGTTGCTTATTTTAGTTTTTCTTTATTTTGATATGGAAAATAATCAGATAATTCAGAGGCAATCTTTTTTTCATGGTTACTTAAGAGTAATGTCAATCTACGAAGAAGGTGGCATTTTTAAAACATTTAAAGTTAATTCACTCAGGTCGTTTTAAACTGATGTATAAAAAAATGTTCTAACAAAGAAATAATATTTAAAATCATTCTTTAAATATTTGTCTTCTAACTTTTTATTTTTCATGCACAGTATTTTAAATTCCTTTTTTCAGTTATTTCCTTCCATATCTGTGCTGTAATTTAAGATCAAGGTAATATTTGAAAACGCAATTTTAAACATTATTAAAATTTAATATTTAAACATTTGTATAACTCCCATGTAGTACTGGTTCTTGTCGCATTGTTGTTACATCATAGTTGTAATTTTTGGCTACTAGTTTCATTTCCCAAACCACCTACGGTCACATTGGTTAGCATTTCAAACATTCACAGCATGGGCTCAGATTTGAATAACGGCTAAGGCATAGACGCTCTTGGGCTGTGCCCTCATAGGAAGCAACGGTGGTTCACCTAGAGTTGCTTTCATAAGACAGTAACCTACAAAAATTACGGTGCGTGAACGAACATCCTTATGTGCTGTATATAGTCATACAAAGCAATGATTTTCTATTGTAAGCTTTCTTTCTAATTTACATGACAAGAAAATCATTAAGAAAAGATTCAACACCCCTCCCCCCCCCCCAACCCGGAAAAAACGCCTAAAAAATTTTACATCTCTTTGCCAATAAAGTTTTTCTCATTTAGAGTGTTTTCATTCTTGTCAGTCTACCCTCACCCTTCAGATAACAGTATTTTTAACAAATGAGACGGTACTACTTGCAGATAAAATTGGCTTTCTTTGGAAGCAAAAATTGCGACACCCTGTTGGCCAATTTAGTTCCGCCAAGTCTGACTGGGTGAGAACAAAGAAAGAAAAAAATCTTGAGTGTGTGTATGCACGCATGCTCACACCTCATTGCAATAGCATCATGGTTGGAATTTTTTAAATTACTGTATATATCCTCTGTGTTCCTTTGAAACATAGGAATATCATCTATATTCCTCCATTTCTTTGAAATTTCTGTTTATATCCTCTATATGCCCTTGTTGCACTTTAAAAAAAAAATCCTTTCACTAAGTTTCAGAGTTAAAGACAGACAAAAAGGCATGGTGTTTATATGTTCCCCAAATATTCCTTGTCTACAAAACTGGAAAATTCGAATTCGAAAAAATGAACTCGTTCTCCAATTGTAAAGAGTTTTACCACACTAACTGCTAGGATAAATAACGTAGGGAATAAATTCCGTTAGCCCCACTCAGAAACTGCGAATCAAATTTTGATCGTAAATCGTCTTTTTATATAGGTTTGCAAGCTGGTTAATATAAGCCACTTTTCGCTGCGACTCGTTTAACTCCCTCTCATGCATAACCCCCAAGAGAAGACACTGTCTAAGAGTACTTAAAAAAAAGAACCTTTTATCATCTCCTTCTCCTGCTGTCTCTCTCCTAGTCGCACTCGGCGGAACTAAAGTTGGCCGACAAGGTGTCGCAATCCTTGCTTCCAAAGAAAAGCCCAGTTTTTATTTGTCGTGTGAGCGTTACTGTTTCGTAAGTAGAAATGCCTTTCTCTGGAGGAGGAATGGACAGACGACGAATAAAAATAATCACAGAGTAAGGAATCTCACTGGCAAGGAGGCCTGAAAAATTTGGTGGCATTTTGATGAGAGGGGAATATTTCTCCGAGGATTTTCTTGACGTGCAAGATTTTATAGTGATACCGAATTCAAAGCCCTGTAAAACTATATAAAAGTAAGAAAAGCCAATCTATGGTTTCCAAGCGGGAAATGAACTTGCGGGATGCTGAATCTGAACTAGTAAAATATGTTTTATTTTGCATATTAAAACATAACAGTTCGGTATCCGTTATCCGTTTTTCTATACCCGAGTAACGCACCTAGAATTGCAATGTCTACAATAGTAACCGTTATGTGGATGAACATGTCTGAGAAGGTATGTTGTATGCATAGACCTCCAGGGAAACCTTGAGGCAGAAATTTTTACTATATCATTTTATAAGTTGCTCAAATCCAGTCACTTAATCCATCAAAACAAGTCCGTCAACCGAAGTATTGTACGCAGTAGATGGGGAACGAAATGGTTATCTAATTTATTGACGATTTGATAGGGATCTAAAAGTTTGATAACTAAAAGGGGAAATTGTCTCCTAATCAAAAATACAATATTTGATTATTTTTATCACTTGAACCCCAACTTGATACAGAAGCACTATCGCTCCATCCATCAAATCTCTAAACGTATAACTTATTTATTTATTTATTTTTTAGGGGGGGGGGGGTGTTGTTCGGCCTAAAAAACGGTATCTCAATACCTAGGAATATAAATATTTGTGATTCCCAGTGATATTTATTATCTGCATGTTATTAAATCTCTAAGTTAGTACGTTTATAATTCAACTGAGAAAAAAAAACAGTCTAATTTGTAAGAATACGATACTCTTGAAATGAGTAAAATCAGAATAAAACATGTCTCATTACCGAAGCTAGGGATTACCAAGTAGTGGGTAATTTTTAGTTTCTAGTTTATCATTTAGACAAAAGGTGGACACATTTCAAATTTCATTGCTGCCATCTGTCGGATGAAAGAGGAATCGTTGTTTATGTACTTTATTATTATTATTATTATTTTAAGAAAAAGAGCTGTAAATTATAATGTGGCTCTACATGGGCCCAAAACATAGATAAAAAAGAAAAACAGTATTTTCAATTATTAATCAATTACTAATCAATAGTAATGAGTAAATCAATTACTAATGTTATTTTCAGAAACTTTCTTTGGTGGATACCTGCAAGTCGCACCTCAATGTAATGAGGAATAGTTTATTACGATTACGGAGTTGTGAATTATACGAACGGACTGAAACGCATCTTTATATTATCTCAAAATAAGGTTATTCCTTTTGAAACAACTATAAAGTTAGCAGGTATTTTTAATTAGCTACGGATTGTACACAACCCAACTGTTACCCACAATCCATTGGAACAGCAAACAACAGATATGATCTAGGTAATTATAAACATAATTATACAGATATATCATGGTCTAGCTAATTTTAAATGTAAATTTTGCTATCTTACGTCTAAGTTCTGCTATAATTATCTTATCCATGTTTGTTAACACATCTTAGTTCCCGTCCATGGTGTTGTCAAAATTACTTTAAATCCTCAGCTAACATCGTAGATTGCGCCAATCGCAACTGAAATTCAATGCGCAGCTACTGACAGATGTGCAAGATATCCTTAGAGCCGAAAAATGATCGCGTACGATCGCTTCTGTTTACGCGGGACTCGCCTTCCGCGATCGAAAGATAAGACAGACGGTCCATCCGACCGACCGGCTGCACATCCCATTCAACACTTTCTTTTCGAACAGAGCCTTCTTTCCTCGGCGTCGAATGCTTGACCTCTCGGGTAAGCGATTAAACGTTGTATTATCGGGTCAGGATATCGAGTGTGCTGAAAGCCGATCCATTAGAATAATGGAAGGAGGATGCAGCATAGTTGGTGGAACCATTGAAGGATGAGAAATGGGGAGGGGAGGGGGGGGGAAAGGTCAAGAAAATGAAGACTCTTGAAAATCTGCGTGAAGCATGACGAAAATATCGAAAGGTACAGTTTCACTTTTCTTTTTTACCTGTATTGCTTGGTAACGGAGAGGTTTGCACTCGTGACAAAATTCGAATAGAGATTTTTGAAGCGTAAAAGGAATTTTAGGTCCTAATAGGTCTCAAAAGATCTGTTTGACTCTACATTTATGAGACTTCAGAATACGGAACACATATTTGGCAGACTATTAAATCTGTTAAAATGAGAAATGTCAACTGCTCCTGAAATCCCCCGTTTCTCCTGTGTTTCTTTTCCATGAGTAGCTACAGCCTTTATTTTGTAGAAAGAAATCGTATACACCGCACAAACACGAATTTCAAAATGGTATCCTTTTTGAATTTTCAGCAGCTTGGCGAACTTTGCTCCCTGCACTTGTACCTCGCGGGAGCCGAGATTAAAAGGTTTAAAAAATTCTTCAAAGATCTTCATATATTGCTTCATTTTAAAACCACAAAGAAACTTTCCCGCTTTAGACCCTCACCAAATTGTTTCTTAATTCTGTTTACTGGATTTGATGATACCTTTTACCTGCAGTACATATAAATCAAAAATCGAAAATATTCATATTGCATATCGTCCTATAATAACAGTAATAATAATCTAATATAAAAGGAAAATGAAGGAGGTTTGTTCACAATCTCACATAAAGTGTTTGTTTTAACCACTTCAAAGGTTAGAAGAAATTGAATTTCAGAGGGCAAGGAATTTTGAAAAAATTCCACGTACACCGTGGCTGATCCATTTCCATGCACTAGAAAGCAGTTGTTAAAACTTCCTTAAAAAAATCATGGTATACGTTCGAGCCAGGATGAGAAAAACCACATTATATATAGCTCAGTCACCTTTATCAGCTGTATTTCTAATTTAGCTAGTTTGAAAGTCGATAAAAGAGGATAGTGGGTGCTAAAACTAATTCTAAAATTAAAAGATTCGATATATTTCTTTCGAAGCAACAATATCATAAACAGACACCTTCTTTTAATAAACTCTGCTTCTATGAGTTAGTTATGACAAATTATTTGATTTTTATTACTAAAACCAATATTCACTGGTTGTGTGCATTTTTGAAAATAAATTTTCTAAGGCTAAGAAAATTTACCCAATTTTACCTTTCTGGCAAGCTTTCTTTTTTTTTTTTAGTCTAGCCGCGCACTGTCGATTTTCAGTTGTACAGCTAAAAGTTGCATATAAGCGCGCACTTGAAGGTAAAGAATTTCACGACTATGCTACAGGCGGGACTAATTTGGGAACAGTTGTGTACAGACTTACCTGTTCACATAGGAGTCCGGTAGCGGAAGCGTAAAAAGAAAGATGTCGCTGAGACGGAAATAAACCAATCATAGGCGTTAAAAATTTCGTTGCTAATCGTTTGGAGGTTTGTCATCGGTTAAATATATTTCAATACTTTAACGCTACCGCTACCGGACTCCTATGTGAACAGGCCCTTATTTGCTTTGCAACTAAAATTAGAATTAGTTAGACACCAAACAGTGGGCGAGGTCAGATACATTTCTGCTAGCATCACTTGCCAAGCATGCACTGAGAATTCCGGCCCTAGAAATTTTATTTTGTAAATACGACATTATATAGGTTTGTAATATAATCATAATCTTTTCTAATAACTTCACTATTAAAAACATTTTGTATAAGAGGGAAACGTATAATCTAGGCACTAACTCATACCTCTGTTGAATTTGAATTTGTAGGAATTTCGTCGTCTGACCTGAAGTCTTACCTGAAAAGAAAGAGAAAAAGAATAAGTTATCAAGTATATTTGGGATCAATCAAATTGTATAACATAAAATGTTCACTCTTATATACAACGCAAAACACGGGAGTATCAGGAATTTTCTTTTTATATTCACAAATAATTGATCCTTTTAGGAATTCAAAGGGACATTCGTCGCTATGGTAATTTTAAAACCAAGGCAATAAACTGTTAACATATCTGAGGTCAGAGATCTTGAGAAAAAAATGTAAGCGACGGATGAATAACTATCAAACTAGTGGGAACTGGAATAGAATACATCTAACGTTACATATCTTCGCTTCATATCTTTATTTTTTATTACTTTAAGGATTCGGACTTATTTCAGATGCTTTTTTTAAAGTGAAAATGAAAAAAAAACTATTATTAGGTTGGATACACTAGTCTGTTTTCAACAAATAATATTTGTAAATTTCGGTGAATTTTCTTTAATGTATTCATTTAACTCGACCAAAGATAATATAAAACGTTCATAAGTAAACAAAAGGCCAGATTGCGTGTACTTTTATCTGCAGTATATAATTTTTACAACAGTTTCAATTAAAGTTTTTTTCCCCCAGCTTTCTCTAAATTTGAGTAACCCTCCCAAAAACTCTCAGAAAAAAAGGCATCAGGTTGTTCATTGAGCGTAAAATTTTAGGATGGTTCAGGTTTTTTTTTTTTTTTAGAAAACCTCCCAAATATGCACTTTTAAAGATTTTTATAGATTGTTTAAGGACAGTTCGAACTCTGATGATAATTATAATAAAAATAATGCCATACGAGGAATTAAGACATATATAGATTTGAAACTTAAAGGGACCGTGGATATTTATTGGAACAAATCTTTTTTATTGTAATATATATTTTGCTATTGTGAAAAAAAATATATTTCTGTAGGATAATAGTACCAAAATAGTTTTTTTCAAGTAAAAAATCATTTATGAAGCTTCTATGAAGTAAGTAATAAGGGTCTGTGTAGTAATAAACTTTAAATCTGTTTTTCTCAAAACATATTTTTCAAGGTGTTTAGATTTTTTTTAAATGCTCCATGCGACTTAATTTTTGTTCAAAATTCATGAAATTGATAAAAGAATCCTGATACTGTTTACCAAGAAACTGGGCATTCGATTTACAATTCGACTTCATTAAGGTAAATAAATTTGATTTATAACTTATTAAAAGTAAAATTTTTATGAAAATCGGGATGGAATTCTGAACAAAATCTCTCAAATTAACTATACAAGGGATTAAATAATTGATAACCAGATTTATTTTTAATACAGTTTTAAGTGATTAAAATACAAAATCGAGGAAATCTCAAAAATTTAGTCGCAAGGGGCATTTTAAAATTTTGTTTATAAATTTTAAATTTTTTAAAAATCTTTAAATTATAATAAGACTAGAAATTTCTTTTAGGGTATCCTATATACTTATAGTGAAATGTATATATGTACAAAATTTCATATGTCTACAATAAAAAGTTTTTAAAAAAATGAATTTTAACGTCCACCGTTCCCTTAACCATGAAAAGTTCATCCTGACGCAGGCAGGAACTGCAGTCAGAAAAAGCAATCTTTTTTAGAACGACACTTACAAAATTTTGACAAGTGCCCCGCATTGGCAAACAGCATTTTCAAAATCCTACTACAAATAAGAGAGACAGGACGTTCCCTTTTATGCAAAAAAGGTAAACAAACATATTTGTCAATATTAACCGAAAAGATTAACAAACGGGAAATGCATCTCGCAACCGACATTTTACTTTCAATGGAATCCTGACATCTTTATAAACAAGGACATGAAGAATTAAGATGTTTAGTCTAAATCTGATAAAAGAAGAAGAAAAAAAAGAATCCCCCCTTTTGTCGGCTAGCGTCTACTCGCATTATCGTAACACAATGGCTTAATCCCTTGATTCACGTCAAAAAGGACGTTATTTATCAAGTATGACATTGGAAGCCCGCGATTTTTCTTTCATATCAGCCGTGCCCAACTTCTGCCCTATAAAAACTCAAGGATTTCAGTCTGAGAATTCAAGTATATGAAATAGAGGGAGGGAGTAACAAAGAGATTTAGAAGGCAATTTTAGTATAAAAAATACTTTATAAAAAATTATTTTGTAATAAAAAAAATCTTAGAAGAAATATTACGGAAGTATTTTAGAACTTCTTTAAAGTTCACAGGACAAAGTTCATAATGTCTATATTGACTGACAAAGATTTCAACATGAAAAGAAAAGAAAAAAAGAAAGAAAAAGAATAACTTGCCCCCTAGATAACTAAGAGATTATCAAAACTACTTACATTCGAGTTTCAACAATTTCGACCAAAAATAAGCCATTGACAAATCGTTTCAAAAACTGTAGTTATATTTTTCTCCCAGAGAGGCTATGAATTAAAAAATTAAACCTCTTTCCAAAAGCTATATATATCCAGAAAAAGGAATCGCGGTATTAAAAACGCTTAAGGCCTGTTCACACAGGAGTCCGGTAGCGGAAGCGTAAAAGGAAAGATGGCGCTGAGACGGAAATAAACCAATCATAGGCGTTCAAAATTTCGTTGCTAATCGTTTGGAGGTTTGTCATTGGTTAAATATATTTCAATACTTTAACGCTTCCGCTACCGGATTCCTATGTGAACAAGCCCTTACACGTACTAATTAAACTTACTTAACAAACGTTACTTATCAAGCAAATTTACTCATCAAGTAAAAATATCCAATAAAAAGCTGTAAGTGTAGCATAACATGTACCTGCGGATCATTATTTAATGAATTCTTCAATCCATACCAGAACAGTGACTCTCCTCATTTTAAAATGTTTTGATGGCGAATATTAAATTTAAAAATCAAGTTTTTGCAGAGAAGATTTAAACATGGCACAGAAGCAGATGCTTTGTGTATTTTCACCTCGCTATATAAATTAACTTGCTACTTTTCAGTCACGTTTCAGGTTCATTATTACTATAAGCACAGTGAAATACGAGTATGTTCAGTGGTACGCTTAAAACACACGGAATCCCCATTTCAGTAACAGAGTCATTATCCGATTCTTTCCCTTTGATGTGTAGGTAACTTAAATAATTATTCTTACAGATTTAGTACGTAATTCCAAGTTGTAAAAGTTCAAATTTCGTGAAACATTATTTTCCTTTACAAACGCTTATTTATAATGAAGCTATTGATTCTGTGCTACAGGAGCAAACCGGATTTTTGAATGACACGGTCATGAAATTTTACAGTATCCTTTCTTAGTACATTTTCCAGCTAATGAATAGTGTTTTTGTATTCACACTACTTGTCCGGTTTCATTCCGATTAAAAGAAAATTATGAAAAGAAACCCTGACTGACACAAGTTCCTTGAGATAACATTTATTTACGTTCAAATATAACGTCAGAGAAGTAAAAAATTTTACATTTTGCTTTAACCCAATATATATATGTAAAGAGAGTTAGATATATAGTAACGAATAAAAGTCAGTTGTCGCTGTTGTTGTTTCTATTGGACTTGGTCTGGAATAAATTCCTGGCCGGAATTTATTCCAGACCAAGTCCATATAGGCTAGCTGGCTAAGGGGTGCGGCTCCGGCTTATAATGGCACTACAAGGGTCGGAGTCCGATTTAGCTGGGTGCCACCGCAATTTTGACCGAGCATCCCCAGGGGCGGCATATGGGGGGAACGTACTCTCTCTGACCTCACAGAGGTACTTTCCGGTTTACGAATTTAACCTGCCCATATCTGGCCGAGACACGGAGGTATTTAATGGCACTTGTCGAGATTTGATCCGAGCACCCTCAGCACCGAAAGCCGATGCGCTACCAGTAGATTACCTCGAGCCCGAATAAGAGTCTATAAAAGTAGAATGAAAACCCAAAATTTGAAGGAAGACCAAAACAACGAAAAATTGTATGGATTTGTATTTTATTAAAATCTCTGTATTTCAACAAAGCAGGTATTATCATTAAACTAAATATAATGTCGCTGAAAGAACTGATCTTTAAGATAAACACATTATGATAACGAAGTATCCGTGAAATATTTGTAAATAATATCTGCCAGTTCGCTTAGTACAACAGGAAAGATCAAAGTTGTGCGATAAGCTCGAAATCGGAGATATTGGGAGTTGTATTGTAGGCGACAAAGCAGAAATTATTCATTTATCTTTTTTTTTTCCCGGGAAGAATTTCTTCATAGCAGTCTAACATTTTTCTAATTTCCTCCTTTGTCGTGATCACGCGATCTTCATTAGAGTCTATATTCTCTAAAATCTGTAATCTTTTCTAATTTGCGCTGAGAGCTTCTGTCAAATTTGTAATTCTCATCAGGTTTTCTTGTGGAATTGGGGTCTGAAGTGTCGGATTCTTTGATGATACTTGGGTCGCTCAGCTCTGTGAGATCATCGACTGTTAGCTCCTCAAGATGAGAAACCAACAGCTCGTTGACATCTCCATCGACTTCCATATCTAATTGCTTGTCATGATCGACAACTTCTTCTATCACATGAGCAATATGATCAGTTCCAGGCGTTGTTTTCATCTCTTTTATTTAAAAAAAAATATTGGACAAACTTTCTTCCAGACATCGTTTAAAGTTTTTTTGGGAAATTTCATTCCAAGATTTAAAAAGGAGGGAAAAGGTAAAATCAAAAACCGCGTAACTCCGAGTTCGCGTAAGTCAGGGTATTACTGTATACCTAAAAAAGTTTAACTGAGACAAAAATACTTTAATATAACAGTAAAAGAAACAGAGGAACTCCACATTGTAACACCAGATCATCGAATCGGGTTATACATGAACTGTTGTCATAATTTTAGGGTGCTGCATGGCTAAAATTTTAACTAATATATAAATCCCACGAGAGTTTCAATTAGATGGCATCGGCTTGTTTCAAAATAGCAGCGAAATGCTTAATATTTTTCTCAGCGGATGCAGATATTCGCATCAGTCAAAGCTGACTACGCTTTGGACAGATTTCACCCTAAAAAACGATTCCCAGAGTGCGTTTAGCAGCTGCATTAAGATCACAGCCGTCACTTGAAAATGTCAAGACGTCAATTTAAGTCACTAGTGCCTTTTGTTCTTAAACGGACGAGCACGACGTTTGTATTACCCCTAGCTCGGGTTCAATTATGCAACTCAAAATATGTCAACGATTCTTTCAAGCGTTTTGGAAGTCTCCGGCTTGGGCTTTTTAAGCCCTTAAGTACTTCGTTTGTTTACATTTGTCAGTAGAGCATTTTCTGTTTCCATTCCGTCAGGCATTCGTGACCGCGGTTTCACCATGCGCAAAAGCTCGGAGGGGAGACAAGTGAAGATTGTGGAGCTGTTATCAAAAGTGTATAGCCATGAGCCAGATTCCTGCCTTGAGATAGATCCAACCCAATATTTTAAAAACACTGGAAACAGAACAGTTCACATGTGCACGGCCTATGTGGTTATTGATAGGAGGCAACGGTGTCCAACTGTTGGGCTAAAATAGACTTGATCCATAGACGGATGAAATTGAACATATGGATAATGGAACTATTTCTGGTTAAGGTCGCACATACTTTGAAATATAAAATTTTCAAACTCAATGTTAAGCTGATGTGAATTTCCCTGTTAGTAATTTTCTAATGACAGATAAGCGCTCACTTTTAAATTTTGTTTTCTGCATTTAAAAATAGATATTTCCCATATTTTTCAAAAATATTTTGATTTTAATTTAATATTGTTTTTTAATTTTCAATTTTGTAGCGATAGACATCAATAATTTAATATCCTTTAAAAGTTAAGCTACAAAAAAATTAACATTTTAAAAGCAACGGGCTTTATATTTGAACGCTCTATTTTGCACAGAAGTAGTGTACAGCAACATGGCTCCAGGCCGATAAAAGACAAAAAAGAGGACTGATTTTGATGAAAAACCCAATATGGCAGTTTTTTTTTAATGTCAGGAAAATAACATGGGAAATCGCAAAAACCTTTTCCCGACGGATTCATACTTTGAGGATTAATTCCGAACTTAGAAAGAAATTTCGCATATCACTAAAAATATTTATGAATACACGAAGAAATACAATTTGGGGCTGAACTGTGTTCCCAAACTTTTATTAAAAGTTTCATGCTAGCACTAATGAAAAGCACGAGAGCAGGTTTTATTGGGCCATAAAAAAAGGGTATTTATAGCTTGCTTTTGAGTTATGCGTGCAAATATGTATACATGCATCTAACGATTAATTTAGATAAATAATGACATAATCAGTAAATAATGAAAGGAAGTACATCAGATCCATTTATTTATTATTACAGACAATTAACACATTGTTGATCGGTACCGAGTAAATTCGTGTTTTCACACGCAAATATTAAAGACAATTTAGGATAAAGGAAGGTCATATTGGAGAAGTTTTTTATCAACTGAGCATTGCTTTACTGGAAAACTACCTTTACCATGACCTCAATGAATTTCGGACAAATTCTCCCATTTTATCATTTTTAAAACTGTGAATCTCAGACTCTCGTATAAAGAAAACAGATTTCAGAAAATTGAAATGACGCACTCTTATTCCAAAATTACAGTCTTTGCCTTTGACTTGCGTATATCTTTAAATAAAATTGTCAGTCAACAATGTGTTAAGCTGAATGAAAAACGTCTAAAATTCGCAAGAATGGCAACCCACGCAAATTACGTCAACGGTGATTTTGAAGGTAAAAAGTGCCGGCAGTTTTGACGTGACAGATCCCGTATTAATTTGTGGCTTGCGTAATTTTCTGTTGCATCAGTTGAAAAGAGGAAAGGAATAAAAATGAAGGCTAAAATTTGAAAGTGTCTTCCCAGCAGACAGAAAGTGGTCGATTTTTTACATAATTTACAGTGGCATAGCGAGGGCAGAGCAAGGGGGGTCTATCATGCCCCAGACGCCACACAGAGGGGCGCCAAATGGTGCCCAAGACCATGGAGGGGCGCCAAAAAGGTATCGTGCCCCGGGCGCCAGTTATGCTAGCTATGCCAGTGATACTTTAGGCGACACGTGCCGGAAATTAAGGAACATTAAATACTGACAAATAAAGGGGAAAAAGAATGTATTAAAATTGCATTAAAAGTGCCAATTTAAAATCGGAAATTCAGCAGTGGACTAAAAATTAATATATCACGTATACGTGATATATTAACAAACAAACAAACAAAAACAAAAACACAAACAAACAAAAACAAACACACAAACAAACAAAAACACAAACAAACAAACAAACAAACAAACAATCAATCTCTCTCTCTCTCTCTCTCTCTCTCTCTCAATCTACAGATTTTGAGCAATTGCTTTCAATATTAAGGTATGCATCAAATATGAATGCTGAAGAATAAATATGATAAGTGAACAGTATTAAGATGCATACAGCTCGACTTAGAATATTTAAAAATATGCAAATTTTATTTATACCGAATATGTAAAATACATAAAAATGCATCGCTAACATATACTTTTATCGCCTGGAGACGAAAATACTGTGTTCAGTGTCTAATATATTTTTTTCCCCCATTCAACTCATTTGTCGTCGTAGGTCCCCAAAATACACATTGCATAAAATAAATAGATAACTAAATATATAACTAAAAGAGAGAGGGAGAGTTGAGATCTTAAAAATATCACTCCTATGTGAGTAAACGTTTTGTATATATCAAAATCATAAATTTATACTTGGCAGTAGAAAAAAAGGTTCCTAAAACAGTAGCGTATTTTAGAAAGAAAAAAGGGAAAAACTTTGCGAGAACCCGGATGCGAAGAAAAAGATCACAAATGAAAAATATTATGCCCTCACAAGTATCTTATAATAGTTTATTTACAATTAACAAAAATGATGGGCAAAGAATCAAAGGATAGTATGAAAACATTTGATTCTTCTGCGGCAATAAACGCTTGGTTGGTTAGTTGGTTGGTTGGTTGAGAGCGCTACGATAAGTTTTTGCTACACAAGCGCTAATTATACCAGGACCTAATGCTTAAGGCTGCTGTGTACTACCCCAATTGGATTCGCTCACTTCAATGTCAACAAACGGAGAAAAGGTGTCTACTATTGACAGCTACATAAATACTGGTATTCCAATAAAAAAATGATATTTTCAGATAGCTTGGAATTTTCTGCACCTTGCAACAGGATTAATTTTTATAAATGTCATTACGAAAGGAATGGATAAGTATTTAAAACACATTATTTCCGATTTCTTTCCCCGAATAATTTAAATTTTAAAATAGTATTTGCATTTTTTAAAAGTAAAATACCCAAGATGTAAAATTTTTTTCTCTATTACGAAGTACAATTAAAAAAAAAATCCTTCAATCCAAGATGGCAATCCTTGGATACATTTTCTCCATATACCCCAGGCAAAATAGACCCGATTTTGACGAATGGCTAAAAAAAATATGAAAGTTTTGAAAATTGGTGGAGATGTTTGTTTAGGCATGCTAATGAACATACTAAAGTCCCCACCGATCAGACTTGAGCTTTCGCCGCCATCTTGGAAAATGTGTACACTTTTTTGGTTTTTTGGAAATAACTTTAAAAATATTGATTTTATAAAAAATAATTAAATACAAAAATTAAAGAGCATTAAATTATGAACAAAAATCATTCATAACATTTTTTTATATGTCTAACAGGAACAAAGATAATTGACTTTGAAAAGAGCGCACTATCACACGTGGGACGTGCAAGCGCGGTTCCCCATCGCGGTGGGGGGAGATACCCGCGCATGTGCATACCATAATTAGAGAAATTAGTTTTACACTAAATGGAAAGGTTTTTGTATTTTTCAAATAACTAGGGAAATATTAACTTTACGTAAAAAAAGTTTATTTCAAAAAGTAAAAAACATTAAATTATGTACAAAAACGATTTTATACATTTTTTGTCGTAAACCTAACAGGAGCGAAGATATTGACTATAAAATGCGCGTTGACAATGGAGGTAGCTTCTACAAAAATCAATGCACAAAAAACATATATTATATTTTTTTATAAGTCTAACACGAACAAAGATAATTGACTTTTGAAAGAGCGCACTATCACGCCAGAAACGCGCATGCGCGGGTGCCCATCACGATGACTGGAAGACACGCGCATGTGCATACGGTAAGGTGCCAAATCGGTCTTTCCCTAGTATTTTCCTAGACAGTTAATAGTTAGTCACCGTTCCGTGTGCGTCTGTGAACAATGGCTGATACGGAACTATGTTTTATATGTAAAAAATTAATGTCAAATGATGATTTCGTGAATGTAGGAGAAAAGGGGATCGACGCTTTAAAGAGAGCTAGTGTCCAAAGAAAAGACAATAAGCATGAACAGTTGGAACATTTAAAATCTGTTTCGGTTCATTCGTTGTGTCGGAGAAATTACACCAGACCAGGAAGTATAAAAGTTGATTTAAAAAGAAATGCAGAAATCGCGTCAACATCCCAAAGTGAAGAGCGCGCGGTAAGTTTACGATCTTTTTTACCTCAGTTCGATTTTAGGACAAAATGTTTCTTTTGTACGGCAGTGATAGACGAAGAATTCAAAGCAAGACAAAATAAAAAACCAACTGACAGGCGAAGAACTATATACGAAGTTAGGAGTCTCGAAATGAAAAACAAAGTTCTTGAAGCTGCAGAGAATAGACATGACCAGTAGGGAGAGGAAGTTCAGTGTCGTATAATAAACGTTATTGATTTAGTTGCAGCTGATGCGATTTATCACCAAGATTGCTTCATAACCTTTTTTCTACACACTGCACCAATTAGAAAGAGAGGGCGGCCAGAGTCGGATTACGTCTCAGCAGCTGTAGATGAAATATCCTTCTTCCTTAATGATAATAATGACGGCTGTCAATTCTCACTACCCGAACTCAAATCGGAAATTACAGGGCTACTTCCAGACTACATCACTTTGAGAAATAAGTTGAAACAAAAATACGGGGATGGCATTATTTTTGCTTTAAACTGCAAAAAAGCTACTGTCATATGTTTACGTAATACTGGAATGAAAGTCTTATCAGACTCTTGGTGCGACAAAAGGATACGAAATGATCGTGAGGAGCGTCTACGAATAGTACAAACTGCTGCAGCCATAATAAAAGAAGATATCCAGACACCAGTTTATGACACTCATTGCTACCCTCCAAGTGATAACTTTTTCAGAGATGTGAACAAGGGCATTCCAGAAAGCTTAAAATCTCTTTTGGAGCACTTGATTATTAAAAAAAAGTCTGCTAAGGCGGAAAAAAGTCACTTCAATAGCTCACGTCATTATATCAGCGCTAAGGCCACGATCATTTATGTCTCCTCTGCTCAATGGTCTTGCTTTATTTTTGTACAAAAAGTTCTGTTCCAAGAATTTAATAACAATACTCTCGAATTTGGGATTTTGTTCTTCTTAATATGAAGCCCAAACACTTGAGATGTCAGCCATAAATCATCCGAAACCCTAAATGCGCGAGGGATCATTCTGCCAATTCGTATTTGACAATGCAGATTTCAATGTGTCGACAATCGATGGCCTGAATACGTTTCATAGCATGGGGGCGTTGCTTGTTTTACTCCAGCGTAAGCAGTGGAACCCGGGACGAAGATAAAAAAATTAACCGAACTTACATCCGCATCGACCGTAGGCAAAATGGGAATCATTCCTCTGGAAACGTTTGAAAATTTTCGAGGGCCTGGGTTAAAAACAATTACTATCGAAGAATTGAATGTCTTAAATCCTTTAGCGGAAGATTTACCACTGCCTAGCCATCTGATATCTCCTGGATATGTGCTAAGTGGTTAGGTCTTCCACAGATACCTGAATGGAAAGGATTTTTCCATTGTATAACCAGAAACCAGCCTTGTGAAAAGACCAAAATAATACCCCTTCCTTTTGTTAATTCACCACCAAGCAAGTATGACACCATTTTCACTGCGCTGAAATATGCTGCCCAGCAGTGTGTTAAAATGCACCAAAAGTCTTGCATACTCACGTTTGACCAACCACTGTATATTAAAGCTCGAGAGATAGTCGCAGCAACATCCAATCCATTATTATCAAGTTGAATTGTGAGGCTTGGTGGATTCCATCTTTTAATGTCATTCTTAGGCTGCATTGGGTACATAATGACTGGAAGTGGGTTAAAAGAAATACTCACTTTGATTTATGCACCTACGTCAGTAGAAAAATTGTTGCCAGGCCATGCATACGCTAGGGCCGTCCGAGCTCATTTATTGACCCAAACAGCTTTAGCAAAAATAATTTTTGACGGCATGGACATATCGGATTTGGAATGTAAAAATCTCCGTGAGTTGTTTCGAGATTTTGCTACTGAACCACCATCGCAAGAAACCTTAAACGCACACACTCAAATACGAGCCATCGAAATTAAAATGAGGAAGACTTTGAAGCACCTGAAAAAGAAAGGCCCAACTGCCTGTGGGGCTGGAAGCGTCAAGAGAAAATTCTTGTTCCCATCACAACTATGGATGCAGTAGCTCCCGATTCACTTTTAAACATGGTATTTTGCAACTGTAAGACTGGCTGTTGAGTAAGATGCGGATGTCGGAAAGCAGGCATCAACTGCACAACGGCCTGCAATAATTACAATGGGGTATGTCAGAATGGCATCAGCCCTATTTTTGATGACGATCGAATGAAAGAAGTTGATGAATGGGCCGATGCTAGCGGATCCATAGACGATCTATACATGCCTGACGAAGGAGAGAATCCCGTACCGAAAAAAGCACGTAAATCCTGAAGTAGGTAAGCTTGTACAATTATTCGCAATGGAAATCTGATAGTGAATACCCCCAAGTTTACTACATTCATGTATAAAATTAATAATGATTAATTATCTACATAGCCAAAAACATTAAAGTCTATTTTCTTGTGTTTAAAGAATGCCGAAATGTGGGAGAGGTTAGAAATTCAAAGAAGAGCGCCTGCAACAAGACTTTGAAGCTACCTCCATTATCAACGCGCATTTTATAGTCAATATCTTCGTTCCTGTTAGGTTTACGACAAAAATGTATAAAATCGTTTATGTACATAATTTAATGTTTTTTAATTTTTGGAAATAAACTTTTTTTATGTAAAGTTAATATTTCCCTAGTTATTTGAAAAAATACAAAACACCTTCCCATTTAGTGTAAAACTAATTTCGTTAATTATGGTATGCACATGCGTGGGTATTTCCACCCACCGCGATGGGGAACCGCGCTTGCGCGTCCCACGTGTGATAGTGCGCTCTTTTCAAAGTCAATTATCTTTGTTTCTGTTAGACATATAAAAAAATTTTATGAATGATTTTTGTTCATAATTTAATGCTCTTTAATTTTTGTATTTAATTATTTTTTATAAAATCAATATTTTTAAAGTTATTTCCAAAAAACCAAAAAAGTGTACACATTTTCGAAGATGGCGGCGAAAGCTCAAGTCTGATCGGTGGGGACTTTTAGTATGTTCATTAGCATGCCTAAACAAACATCTCCACCAATTTTCAAAACTTTCATATTTTTTTTAGCCATAAAACCTATTTTGACTGGGCTAATAGGTTAACATTGAATTGAGCGAATCCAATAGGGTTAGTACACAGCAGCCTTAAAGCTGATTCCGAACGGCTACAAATATCCATGCCAAAAGTAGGATTAGAAACCTCAGACTCTGGTACAGAATGACTTCGCCCTTGCAATTCAACCATCGCCTGCTAATAAAGGTTTGGAAAAATCTTTATAGATCAGTTTCTAGACATAAATTACAAGTTTAGATTACGTTTATGCTAGTCTATAGCCACAAATATTTTTCTGGACACCGTCTCAACATTTGAGAGTCCATCACAGACTGTTCTTTATTTTTCAGCTTGGAATAAATCAGAATGCATCATTACGGAAGAAATATTAAGGGAAATAAATCTGTCTGAGCACCGCAATGCATTCTGATTTATTTCCATCGTAGCTCTTCATTCTGTTTGGCACGCACAAATAAAAGAGATGATAAATCTTTTGGCGCCTTACAACGCCAGGAATAATTAGCGTCTCTAATACCTCTTTAATCCAAGATTAATGTAATCAGCCTTTACAGAGCTTTGGGAGAATCTACTCCTTTTGCGATCTTATTTCTTTTCAACTTAAAAGTGATAATTCAAAAACCGGATAATGAAACGAGTTTCAGCCTATTTAAATTTTTTTTTCAAACGGAAAGAAATTAACCGCGAGTAAAATAAAGCTGTAAAATAGATACTACATCACGAATCCATTATATCAAAATACTAATTAGGCACGTTGAAATTCTAATTTCAAAATAAATTTCCCCATTAAAACACTAACATAAATAATTATTTTTCATTTTTTGTACAAGAGAAACTCAGTCCATTTAAAATAGAGTGAAGCATTTGTATTGTGTACCTGTCAATATTTTCTTTAAATTTACAAGGATTTATAGGCAAAAAATGATGTAGTAAAATAGAAAATTGGACAGTAAGGAGTGTGTTAGTTGTACAGTAAATATAAATAGCATATAATGTAGGCAGATACAAACATACGAAGACTTGTTTGTATCTGCCTACAAACAAGTCTTCGTATGCAGACTTGTTTTTGTTGGTTGTTTAGAAGTGCAGTAGTCCCCTTTTGCTACCTGAAAGTAAACAGATCTAGATCTACAGCTTAAGGCTGCTGTGTATCAACCCCATTGGATTCGCTCACCTCAATTTAAATCTATGGAGAAAATGTGTCTACTATTTACAGCTACATAAATGCTGATAATACAATGGTATTTTCAGATAGCCTCAACTTTTCTACAACAGGATTCATTTTATAAATTTCGTCAACCGAAGGAATTTAGGAGCGTTTAAAACACACGATACCAGATTTTCCCCCTGAATAATTTTAATTTAAAATATTTGCATTAAAAAAACGAAAAATGCCTCCAGGTGTAAAATATCCATCTATTACGGAGTACAATTTAAAAAAAATCTTTCAAGTTGACAGTCTGTGGACACATTTTCCCCTTAGGTTAACATTGAGGTGAGCGAATCCAATACGGTTAGTACACAGCAGCCTTAAAAGCTACTTCCGAAGGGGTATACAAACCTCCATGTCAGCTGCAGGACTCGAACCTGCAGACTCGGGTATCAAGAGCCAATGTCTTAGCCATTCGGCTATCGTCCGGAGGTGAACAAGTGAAAGTTTCGAGGTTACTTGAATAGGCATTGCGTTGCACTCGAAGTGAAATAATAGGAAAAATTTATAAACATTAGTAACCTCTTAAATTTCACGAGTCGAGGATCAAATTTTAAAATGAATTACAGCTTCCTGTATTAGGTGGCTCGATCGGAGACTCTGTGGAATATAATAAAAGAGCACACTTTCTTAAAATCAACAATATAAGTTATGGATGACAACTAGTTTCTAACTCATGAATATAGTTCTTCATCAGGCCGTGAACCATTAGGTGTGATCGTCTCGAAGGACAATTCCCAAATGCAAATATCATTAAACTCTTTGATTTATTATAGAGAAACAACGGAATTTTTTAGAACTTCGCGTAAGTGGGCGGCAGAAGAGGAAGACGTGAAAGTTCGCCCATCAGAGGAATGGAGAAAAGAAATTTTAATTCCACGTAAAGGGACATACGCGAAAATAAAACAAACAAAGCAGCATGGGGTGAAAAGAGGGGATAAAACGAAGTGGAATTAAGAAATAAAAGAATAAGATCAAATGATTAATTGAAAGCAGGAAAGAGAAATACAGCGAAACTTCTCTAGCCTTTATTCGACGGAAACCCCTCTAAACGGCCATATTTTGTTTCGAACCGATTAAAGACTCCACAGAGACAATGATATGGAAGAAACCTCCTTTCCGCAGCTAGCTTGAAACGGCCACTTTTTTCGGAACCACTACTGGCCACTAAAGCACTAAAGACAAGTTTCACTATATTTAAAGGCATATTTATATGCAATGAAAGCTCCGTGAGTGGAATTAAAAAATAAGGGAATAAGATCAAATGATAAACATAAAGGAGGAAATAGAAATACAACGAAACTTCTCTAGCCGGTCACCCCTATTTGACGGCTACCCTTCTAAACGGCCATATTTTCAGAACTGATTAAAGACTCCGGAGAGACATTAAGAAAGAAATCTCCTTTCCACGGCCAGCCCTCAAAATGGCCAATTTTTTCGGAACTATGACTGGCCACCATAGAGAAGTTTCACTGTATTTAAAAGCATATTTATGCGCAATTAAAGCTCAGTGAAAATAAAATGTTTCTGTACACTCGGGAAAAAAAATGCGTATGTTCAACAATATTTTTTGGGCACTGGAAATCCTTAGATATTAAACATTACCCCTAATATTCATTCGTTTTCTCATCGAGTAAGTTTTCTTCTCATTTTAGGAGGCTTTGAGTGCAGCGACCATGCCTGATATCAGGTGTTATTTTAGATCATATTATTACTTGCAGGTAAGAAAAGTGAATCACGGACACAGACCATAAAACAGGACATAAAATGAACGAGCAGACAAAAGCTTCAAGGTGGAATTATCCCACGGAAAAAGTTCCGGTGTGATGAGCGGAAGATACACCCCTATATCACTCAATAAAAAGTAGTAGCAAGTGAATTCATCTACGTGATCGGCCAGCAATACGCTTAGACGCTGCACACATACTCCCAGAATCTGATAGATAATAATCGTAGAGGAGGGGGGGGGGGATATTTTTTGGAAACGATGGATGATATTTTGACCTATAGCTAACCCCAGTCCTGACGAGTGATGCCAGACGATTTTTTTCCCCTCCATCCTCTCTTTTCTCTTCGGATTAGGGCAGGCGTCACCCCGTCAATTAATTCGAGCGACCCCGCAGAACAACGTGTGTGTTCTACAGCATCACATCATAAATACTGGGAAAGTAAATGACTGTCTCTTTATATGGTAGAAAAGGGAGGGCATCATTTCACTTTTTTATCCTCTTCAGTACATGCTTTATATTCATCCAAAAGAAGGCATGAAAAATTGATGAATATAGTCGGAGGAAATGTGTGGCAAGTGGGTGTATGAGCGTCGCAAGACAGTCTACGTTTTACCACGGCGGATGAAAATGGATAACGAGCATGAATTAGTGTTCGTGAAAATTTTACATGGCGCGTCTCGAAACTTGATCTCTCGCCCAGTTTTTGTCCTTACCGGGAAGTAGATGAGGCAAATGTGTGTAAATTATACAACCTCGCTTTTGGAAAATAATATTAGGGTCCTACATCAGCATATTTTACTTCTTTCACTTTCATTCTTGCCTTCGTGGAAATACAGCTCATTTACGGGGGGGGGGGGATCACGGATCAGTGATAAAAAATTTAAAAGATAGTATAAAAGGTGTTCCATCTGGAGTTATCAGAATATAAACCTTTGTTTTAAAACACACAATGTTAATTTAAAAATAACTCTCTACATTCAAACTTTCTGTCACATTCTCGTTTGCGAAATGGTTATAAAATTCTTGGTGTTCGCGGACTGTAAGACGAAAGTTCAAATAAATTTGCTAATTTCAATTAATTAAGGTTTTGTTATCATCAGCCATCCTATACTAACCCTACTGGATTTTCTCACCTCAATGTTAACGTATTTTTGTATGCTATAGAGAAAATTTGTCTACTATATTTCCAGATAGCCTGAACGTTTCTTCACCTTGCAGCAGGATTCATTTTATAAATTTCGTCCACCGAAGGAATTTAGGAGCGTTTAAAACACACTATACCATATTTTTCCCCCGAATAATTTAAATTTAAGCTATTATTTGCATTTTTATAAAAAGAAAGGAAAAGTGCCCCAAGGTGTAAAATTTTTTCTTCTCTATTACGGAGTATAATTTTTAAAAAATCTTTAAATCCAAATCGGCAATCCTTGGACACATTTTCTCCATAGGTTAACATTGCGGTGAGCGAATCCGATAGGGTTAGTACACAGCAGCCTTAATACCTCTGTTCTAGCTTTTAGATATGCTTATATGATTGCCTAATGACTGATACATAGTAGTGAGAATTTCTGCCGCGAAGTGAAAAGGGACAAAATTAATAAATAAAGAATTTCATCACGAAAACCTAAGGGACAGTAAGAAAGAAAAAACGAGAATTCAGAAGTGAAAAGATGATTTTGAACTTCTTGCGGTTTTGACAAAAAAATTATACATTCTGCGAGAAATTTTTTTTTCTTAAGAATTTTCCCTTTTTCCTCGCGTCACGGAAGCTAGGATAATCAAGGACATGTACCTCTTCACAGAGTAAAATGCGCATTTCAAAAACAAGCTAAAACCTCACCAGAGAGCAAATCACTCGGCCACATACCGAATAAACGAGGAAAATTTGTAGCAAAATTCCCTGTGACTCAGTATTGAGAGTTTTCATGTATTTTTTCTTTTAATTATTTAATGATGCCAATTTTACCCTGTAACCGTCTATTCCAGAGGTGGGGAACGCGTGGCCTCCGTGATCTTCTTGTGCGGCCTTCATAAAAGTCATTCACTTGTATTAATTAATACTTAATTTTATAGATTACAACAATATAGAACGGCATGAATGTATGTACGCAGGCTTCGCGTTACGAAGCTTGATCCAAATATTCAATTACTTTCAAGCAAGAAACAAATGCAAATATCCCAATAGCTTAAATTTTCCATCGGATTTTAAAATTATTTTAGGAATTGTTGCTATGTCAGTTATTTATAATTTAGTACTAATATTTTTCTATTGTATTTCTTTATAATGTTAAAATTATTTAAAAATACTTCTACTTTATTTTTATCTGAAGTGGTATTTAAATATGTAGTTGTTTATTAAAATTTTAAAATCTGGATTTATATATATATATATATATATATATATATATATATATATATATATATATATGTGTGTGTGTGTGCGTGTGTGTGTGTGTGTGTGTGTGTGCTTACATAAATAAAAATACCAACAGTGAAATATAAAAAATTACAGTGGTATCTATGAATCTAATAATTTTATAAAAAAATAATTAATGATTAATGTTATAGCAAGTTTTTACCCTTATGTGAATACAAAAATATTTTATATTGTAACTTTTTAAGTCAAATAATAAACAAATAAGGACTTAATTTTTTGGTGTTATTTTTTCTATATAATGCACCAAATTGTTAAAACTATACCCAACTATAATAATTTCATAAAGGTTGCCTTTATAGGTACATCAATTTAATGCGGCCGACTTTATTACTACCTAATTTACATGTTGCCTCTAATGGTAAAAAGGTTCCCCACCTCTGGTCTATACCATATTTGGGAGTGTCTAATGAATTGCAGTGGAATCTAGTTTTCCTTTGACAAACCGAAAGCTAACATTCTCGTGTGAACCGACCGCAACACCCACTTTGTGACAATGACAGTGAGGAAGATACGATGAGGAGCCACCCCGCGCAGAGAAAACGAACTCATAAACGAGTAAACGCACCAGTAGGTGAGCACTTTTTCATTCACATAGTGTCGTCAAAGGATTTCGGGAATTCCAGAGGAAGGTGATTAGTTCTAGATTCAGAATGTTTTGGGAAAACGTCATAAACGTCACTTCCTCTCCACATGGAGTATCTTAGCGAGATATTTTCTCATCTTATAATGAGTAGCGACGGGGGGACAACTAGAAACTGAGCCTCGGGGTGCCTAAATTACACAGAGTCTGGTTTGTCTCCAGTTATGCAAGTTATGTACCTGCCACGAGTATAGCGACATTCGTAGCGTGTAAGCATTGTGTATGTGCCTGCACTCACAATGAGTTTTCGTATAAATACACATTCTCTCTCACTCATATGACTGATATTTGCGTGATCGTTTAATTTCCTAGCAGTAGATGCCTCGTTGGTTGATTGGGAGAGATATGGTCATTTTTTTTCTTTGCTACACTAATGCTAATTAGACCAGACCTACTGCTTAAAGACGATTCTGAACGGCTATAAACATCCACGAGAATAGTGGTACTCGAACCCACAGACTCCGAATGCAAGAGCCTTAGCCATTCGGCTATTGGGTGCTATGTAAATCACCTATCAGATACCTATCTACATCATTACATATCTGATCTTGTAAATCACCTATCAAATTGCGTGTATGTAAAATTAATTTTAAATTAACGACATTAATTTTAAATACGCACTCTCTCTCACTCATATGACTGATAATTGAGTAATCGTTTAATTTCCTAGGAGTAGATGCCTTGTTGGTTGATTGGGAGAGCTATGGTCTTTTTTTTGGGGGGGGGGAGGGGGCTACACTAATGCTAATTAGACCGGACCTACTGCGATTCTGAACGGCTATAAACATCCACGAGAATAGTGGTACTCGAACCCACAGACTCCGAATGCAAGCGCCCTAGCCATTGGGTGCCTTGTAAATCACCTATCAGATACCTATCTACATATCTGATCTTGTAAATCACCTATCAAATTGCGTGTATGTAAAATTAATTTTAAATCAACGACATTCAAGAAACAGTCGTTATGTATATATATAACACACAAATAATTTCTTCGAGAACAAGGCTCCCCGCCCCCCCCCCCCCTTAAAAAAATGATAAAAAATAATTGTTGTTACATCACTGGTTCTATCGTTTCAATTAAAAATCTCGCACTAAAAGAAAATGATTAAATATAAATTAGCTTAAATTGTGACATAAACATGTTTTAATAAAATATGAAACAGGTTTTAAAAAAAACAGCTAAGCTAAACAACTATTTAAAGTGTAATGAAACATCAATAGCTCAATTAAATCATTTCATGTGTGTGAAAATAAGATTACAGCTATGAAAACTAAATCTACAAACTTACAAATGTTGCGTACAAAAATTAACCTTACAAATTACTTGTTTATAAAATTAATTTTAAATTAACGACATTAAAGAAACAACAGAAATTTGTCAATAAAGATTTTCATATAACTGAATGAGAACTCTTTGCGAAATAACATAAGATCAGACTTTGTTCCTAAAATTTTCACTTAAAAAACATTTCTTACGGCTTGTTCATTTCATCACTGCAATAAAAAAAAATGAAGTAGGACGAAGCAGTTCATTGTATCTCGTGTAAAAAATAAGATGTCAATATGAGTGGTTTTATTTCTGTAAAACACTCTCGCTCTCAAGGTAAATTACTCGAGAGCCACGTAAACTCGGAGCCCATTAAATTCGGATAAAGTCGTGGTGAAAGCAATTAATTGAGGGGGTATAACAAGATATGTTTCGTCACGTTTTGCTTCTTCAAGTGGTGGAGTCAAGATGATTAGTAATTAATCTCCACGTCGTAAGACAAACACCTGATACATTCCTCTACGAGCACTGATGCATTCTTCAAGCTTCAATTAAATTGGATAAGATAAAGTTCCCAGTTATCGCTTAGTTCTATAAAGGTTATTTATCTGGAAGAAATTGAAGGACCTGTTTTATCAAGAATTAATTGACAGAAATTCTAATAAGTTTTGGGTTGTTAATAGTGCACACATTCCAGATTTTCCAAGGAAGGATTCGGTAGCCATGACCTGGCTTTTAACTGGTCACGGCTGCTTAGGTAGACATCTGAGCCTCTTAAAAATTCCACAGAGTCCTTTCTACATTATTTGCATTATAAACCAAAAGTTACGGACATTTTCCACCTCCAGACCTGCGAGGCACTGTCGGCTCGAGATCTCTGTAGCTGATATTGGGTTAGGTTTGGAGCGCTACGGTCATTCCCTGATACACGTGGGCTCATTAGACCGGGACTTACTGCTTAAAGCCTATTCTGAACGGCTTCAAGCATCCATGCCAAAAGTGGAAATCGAACCCACAGACTTTCGGGTACCGAATACCAGCTCCCTGACCATTCGGCCATCGTCCGGCAGGCGGATATTGGGAGGCATGAGCATTCAGCAATTGATAGGTTTTTGTTTCCTTCCTCGTTTTTTCTTTTTTTACAAGTCGCTTTTAGTTTTATATTTTCTTTTGCAAAACAACTCAACTGAAAGTAACATATGTAAGGAATGTTACCATTAACTGTCATCATAAATATACTTTGTTAAGGAGTATTTCTCTATAAGGCTGATTCTAAAACATCGTGATTAAAAAAATGTGAATTTCCATTACTTCTGAACAGAATTAAAGATAAGACTGAGAAACCCAACACCAATGATTTTATAAATTACATCCTTCTCTGTATGTAATTTTTTTTTCAAAATTAAGATATCTACACTTTATCATTACATCAAATAAGAAATTGTTGGGGAAAATTTTTTTCACTTAAAAAAATGGAGTAAAAATTCAGCAAGTACTGAAAAAAGTGTAGAAAATTAACTATTACTGGCTGTCGGTTGCTATACCGGTGACAGTTAAGCGTAACCTCGCGAACATTTATGCTCTCTCTCTTCATGAATTATTTCTTCTTCGCTTTCTTTCTTGAGACTGTTCCCAATTTTCATTTGATCGTGCAGCTCGCTTTCGAGCATTCCTGATTTCAGTGCGTAAATCCATGTTGGCACGCGATTGCATATCGCCGACGGCCGCTAATGTTTACATCTGGTACTTGCAGCCATTGCCATTCGGAGAGTGGAAATATCGTCGATTTTTGTGCCGCATACCTACACGTTATATATATATATATATATATATATATATATATATATATATATATATATATATATATATATATATATATATATATATATATATATATTGTTGTCTGTTTTATTGTACTTTTTAATCTTGTTTTTGTTTATTACTTGCCATTGGAAATTTTAAAATAAGTTTATACTATCAAGTTCCTTATTAAAAAAAATGAACAAAAAAGCTGAAGGTGAGTTAACCTGAAAAATTTCTTGAACTTTTTAAAAATATCCGCTCTTTCGGAAATGCTTTATGCAGGAAGTCATTCATGGTACATAAAGGTGAGGTAATAATCACTATGAGACCTACTCCACATACTACTGTGTTTATGGGAATAATTTGTGAGGAGGTGGGGAGAGAAGTAATCCGTGAAATTGTCTCCCCACTATCAAAGTAGCAAACAACTCAACGCATCGCTGAACGGAAATTGTTGTTCATTCACTAAGTATCGAAATGGAATCTGCAGAATTTTATTACACTCAACTTTTTTTTTGTCAGTACACCGGAGAGAACATTTTTCGAGTCAGTGATTGGATGAAGGATTAGTATGATTTATCACAAAGCTTTTGCTGTTCAATGCCATCGAGCTTCTTTTTCTTCCGATATGAATACCAATTATAGGATTATGATCGAATTGTTTTCTCAAAAATTTTTATTCAGTGAAAAAAAGAGTATCTTTGAGAGGTTTGTGGTTATAAAATGGAGCTTGAAAAGAATTTGTGCGAAAGCTAAAATGTCTGTGATCTTATTTCTCCATCTAGAAATTTCCCTTGATTGCGTACTCCGTTGCTTCGATAGCAATAATATATCTGAAATATGAATTAAGCTTTGTCTACAGTTAGCACCAGCAGGAAAACTTTGTTGATTCTAATTAATAGAAAGAATGTTTACATAATGTATATAGACATTCTTTCTATTCTAGAGCATTTCAGAGATTTCGAAATTCAATATATCCCCTGTAGGAAAATAACATTTAGTTGAAACGACGAAATTAAACAACAGAAATCAAACATGTAAGGGTTTTTAAATGTTAAAAGTCTTTTCAAAATTATAGATTTTGTGACAGAATCATATACAGATGTATTTAATATCTAAGACTGGTTTCTGTGAATGATATTTGATGTGAATAAAAGTGAACATGTAAGATTTATAAATGGAGTTTTACCACTTACAAATTTTATTTCAGCAAGCATGTAACATTTATTTTATCTTTTCTGAAAACAGATGAATTTTATTAAATTCTCCTGCTTAGAGTTCATTTGATAAGATAATAATGGCTAATTTGTATATTTTTACAGTGGACTTTCTTGTTCTAGGAAACTTATACAATTGTTAAAATTGCTCGATATTGCATCATAATATTCGATGAAACTAAAAATTGAGCATCATATAAAAATTTGTTTGAAAATCGCTAAGCAATGCTTCCTTATTTGATCTAAGATTTCAAATGCAAGGGAAAATATCTTTTCATTGCAAAGCAAGTGATTTTAATATTATGATATTAATTTCCAAATAAATCAGAATTACTGTATTATTTACACCTCTAATTTTTTTAATAGAAAGAGAGCAAGTATACAATAAACATCATCTACTAAGTCCTGATTCTAGCAACGTTACCTTAAAAATATTATTCAGTAGTATTATATGCCTTGCGGTCTTGAATTCCCACAGTTCATTGGCTAGAGTGCAGTCAAAACAGGGTTTTAAAGATATTGTATCAAAACAAAGAATTGGGGAAAATCTAATCAGTAATGGACTGTGGAACCAAAACTGAAAATATAAAATCCTAATATAAGTGCGATCAACAGAAGAATCTTTCAAGGTCGACCAGCTGGTCATCCTTTAATTAAACTTTTCAAAAAAAAAGTCTGATCCCCATAAAATATTTCAGGGAAGGTCGGCCAATCAATGGCTCGTCTAAATATTATTTCAGTTACATTTTGAATTAATTCATAAAATGTATATGAAAGAGAGAATTTTTATCCCTGAGGCAAGAGAGATTTACTTAAGGATTTTCTCATGCTGTTACGTTTCTTCTCTCTTAAGAAAAAAAAGTATAACAATAATAGAAGTAGAGAAAGAGAGAGATAAAAAAGTCTTCATTTTTTTGTACTTCAGGACTCGGGTGAGTTATTTGAAAGCCGTGTAATTTTTAGCTCAACAGGTCACAGCTTTTAAGAGTTACATGTTACCGAAAAAACTCTCTTTCAGGGTTGTTATAAAAGTCGTTAAAACTCAGGCTCTTATATAGAGACTTTACAGAAAACCGAATAATGCGAATAGTCGCATAAAATCGATTCCAGGGCCCATATTTATACTGACATGTAAAGTCATTCCTCTAACATACGATTTGAAGATATATAGGGATACAATGAGCCTTTCAATGGTAAAAATTTCTTGTATACGTATACTATTCTCTAATCCCAATGGGCATTGCTAGTAATTGCTTTTTACAAAAGCCATAGAAATACTCGCTTTTTACAAAACTCTCTGGGAGTCAAAGAGTAAAATTTGTAAAACGCAGTACCCATGAAAGATATTCGAATCTGCAGTCAAAATAGAATTAACTTTTAGAAAACCACTCTCGAACTATAGGATATTTACCTCTGTCTTCTCAACTTTCCCACCCAAATGAATTGCTCTTAACAGCTCAGAAAAATTTCCTTCAGTAACTTTACCCACGAACCTTTATCTCAAAAAGGTATTCACGATAAAGGGTAGCATTAATTCATAAAGATATTCAAAAAGGGTAATAAAAAGGTAACCAAGAAAGAGCGGCAGAATTTCTGATACCACACTGCAGACGACGTTAATAAACGCTCATAAAATTTGGCTTTCATGAAATCTACAAAGTGCGTCTCTTAAATAAACACCGGGCAGAAAAGAAATCTGATCCGATGGAAGTGTATTCATACATAATTGATGAGAATACAATGCAAAGGCTTAATAAGCTGTAACTTCCCCTTAAAATCCTATTACGGAAAATAAAAGGATTACCAATTCAGGAGACAGTTTCATTATTTACGATATTTAAGATTCAATAGAGTAGACATACCTCTTTAGCAATTCCGTTTGTCTCGCATTCCGTTCTGTATCAGCCATCTGCGAGCCTTGCCCGCTTTATTAAACCGCTATTTCTTTGTCAGGGACATGAAAATTCCAGCCTTTCTTACGAAGATATAAAACCCTAAATGATCCAGCGTAGTACATTCTGCATGGGTCGTACAGAGCCTTGTGAGCGTCTGAAGGCACGCTAACATCTCCCAAACGAACTCTTTCGTCAAGGTTCAAGGCTATGAACTCTATTGTTTTGGAGCGGGCAGGATAAAAACTGTCGTGTTGGCTTTTTCGGACATCAAGTCTTTAATGGCTATTGTTGCTAGCAACGAGTCTTGCCGCTTTTTAAAGAGCCTGACGTGATAAATGAAATGGGCTTTGGGTGAATTAATATAGTGGAATTAAAAGAGCAGGCATGGCTCAGAGGTTACTGCTCCAAGTCTAAAGAGAGACAGACTTTGTGTGGGTTGGATGCAAAGCATTAAAATATCACATTAAAATCTTTATAATAAGGATTAGAGGGGTTATAAATCTTTGAAACCCTATCGATCCCGTAAGAAACTTTTAGCATTGGGCATAAAATCTTTATTACAAGGCGTTTCAGAATATAAGCAGTGGATTGCAAATTTTTATTGTGCTGAAATATAACATTTTTGTTTTAAAAAAATTAAAAGATAAAACTATTTAAAACTTTTTTATGATAAAACTAAAACTGATGTATTTATACAACTCAGTTAATGTTAGTACCATATTTAATTGGCACAAAAGATCTTGTTTTATAAGCTGCTGATTCAGTAAGCTCAATCTATTCATAATTCATTTTAGCCTACAAGGTTATGGAAAATGGAAAGAACTAGAAAATAAAAAAAAAAAATTGTTAATATGTTGCCCCACTACTGTGTAATTTCAACACGCGTTCATTTCTAATTGTAAGATAAACGTAAATTTGAATACGCATTTATTGCATAGTAACAGTTGGCTGAGTTTTATATTTAGTACTAAGATTTGCTTGATAACTACATTCTTCCGTGTGAATAACAACAGTTAAAAAGACTTGGAATAGAATTTATAGTAAATGAAATATACACACAGTCACTAAGATATGGCCAGAAATAATTTGATAATAAATATTTGATAGAGGATTAGAAAAACACCATAAATTCACTATAAATAACTGTAAATTAATAACCGCAAATGCTGGTAAAATAACTGTAAACTAATTTACAGCTATTTAAGATATGTTTATGAACTTCTATTCCTTGACTTTCTTCTCTAATTTATGTGCAATTTTTCCCTATTACACATTTGATAATTTGATTTAATGAATTTTATCTTACACATTTATTTACTGTTATTATATATCAGTTTTGTGATCTAAAATTAAAACCAAAATAAATCGATTACAGCGAAAATATGTGCTCTCTGAATGCACAACCTCTCTCTGTGTTGCTTTTATTACACATTTAGGTATTAAACAAAATTGTTAAATTTGACAAACTTCCATACCAAGAAGAAAATACTGAAACGTGTCAAATGAATCACTGGGCACGTTTATTTCTTTTTGAACAGATTTCAGATAGAGAATGGTAGAATTTCTTTCCGAATGAAACTAAGAACTGAGTAATGTCACAAAACTGCGCAACTGAAGATAAGCAAAAACACGTTATATGCCCGAACGAATCATACTAAATGCCATCGTAAAAAATTAAGTACGAAGAGTGATTTAAATAGAGTTTAGCTTAAATGAAAACACTGAAATAGATTTTCAGTTTTCTCCAGGAAAAGAGCTATATTCCTTTGTTTACGGCTTGAGCTCACATTCATTCTGACGCACAGTCAAAATAATTTGTTTTGCTTGTTGTTTTAAATTTTAAGGTCCACAGCCTCTTCACTTAAATAAGACATCCGAAAAAAATTCTGATGTTTTCGGTTTTAAAATTATATTTTTCTACTCATTATATACGGCGATACTATAACAATGAAATGAAAAAAGAATAGTTCTTGGCTTGAGTAATACCAGCTTCTAGATGACTGGTTTCTACGCCGGCTGTTTTGTGGTTTACCATCTATGGAGGACGTCTTGTGGGGAAATGTATCATATTTATGTCAGAACTTTAGAAATTCTTCCCTTCATTGCAGCTGCCAGAGTCAGTCTGCTTGGCGACAAGCACATAAGCACGATTTCCTTGCCCCACAAGGACACGTCGTGTAAGAAGACAGCAAATACGCCGATAAGTGTTAAATCAATAAATAGAAACATTTTTGTTCTCTTGAAAAATCAAAAGAATCAAAATATTTTTTAATGCACGGTTTCGCATGTAAATACATCTTTTTTTTTGGTTACATGAAAATTATAAATCTTTACCCTGAAATCTATTGTTATATTAAGGCGACAATGGACCATGAAAAACTTTTTTTTAATTTATTAACCAATTACTATGAAATTTTGTATACTTATACAGTGTTGTTTAGAGATGGAAATTCTAAATTAAAAAAATTAGAATGTAATTAATTAAGATAAAAATTAAAATAAGTTTGTTAATTACTCTATTTAAAAATGCTCCAGGCGCATTAATTTCTGTCTCAGATATCTAATTTTCACTCTTAAGCTAGCTTTATATAGTTATAATAAAAGTTAGTAGCAATATTTGATTTACAGTCATATTTATAAAAACTAGAAAAGAAATCGATAAAAATAGGTCATTTTATGCAAAATTTTATCAAAAAAAAATTTTTTATTGTAAAAATTTTAAGTCGTTTTAAAATAGTAGCATGAATTGATTACTAGGTTTTATTCTAACATATATAAATAATCATTTTATGAAATTTTATGAAAATTCAAGAAAAATTATGACGCATGGAACATTTTGAACTTACCGAAACGACATGAAAACTTGTTTTGAGAAAATGACATTTAAAGTTTTAATTTTACTAGCATTTCCATTGTTTACGTTTGAAAAAAATACTTATAACTCGGTTAATAATGATCGGATCAACATACTTTTTTTTTAATTTAAAGCTGATGAGTTGCAGAATCATTTTCTGAAAGAAGAAAAAATCGTTTTGGGGACATATTTTTGTCAATCTGAAGGTCCATTGTCACCTTAATAAAGATATTGCAGAATCTTAAGAGACTCGAAATTCCGAAATAAACCCATCAATTGTAAAAGTTACAAATTAATTTTTTGTCTATATCGTGTAATGTCAGCGGAAAATCAATCTTTGATCCATCATTTTAGTTGATGGATCGGAACAACACCGATGGGGAAATCAATAATCAAAATCAAACTCGCCCTCAGCCTCTCCCCCGGAAAATGTAAGGCAGTGTATTTTGATTGAAAAGGTGTCAGGAGGTCAAAAACGAAGATCCCGTCCTCTTCCTCCTACCTTCACGATAAAAGGCGACTGAACCCTCTATACCTGAAGAGGACAGACAGCTTTTCTCTGTTATTAACCCGGCTCACAAGAACACGGGGGTGAGGAAAGAACGGTCGAATGAAAATCCCATTAAATCGCGGTGGTGATTCCTTAATGAGATCGAGACACACCTCTTTATTCACACCAACAAAAGGAAAAGAGCAATTCAATTTGTCCGGGGCAGAGGAAAAACTCGTTAACCGGCTGTTCACGCACTCTTCTCACGTACGCGGGAGTCCAGTGTGAAGAAAATGGACGATCATCCCAGCCTGTTGCTCTTTTGGGTGTAGTTCCGATCTCTTAAAGGTCCAGTGGTGGCTGAAGGTGCCTCCTGTATTGCCTCTACGTCCGGTGCGTTAGAACACCTCGTAGTTTGGTCTTGTATAGTTCTTTCACTTCGGAATCAATTCAGTAATGGCCCGACGTTGATCTAAAATTTGTGGGTGACGTGAAATGGGGTAAAATATTTGGACTGGAAAATCTTTGGAAAGGAGGAAAAACAGATTTCAAGAGAAAACTCTAAGTAAAAAAGTGTTAAAAAGAAAAGAAATTAAATAGTTAAGAGAATATTTTGATTCCTACTCTACTCGCAAGGATGGTCCAATCTACGTCATCAGTATCCATTTCCTATGGCAAACAGACCATTTTATCAAAAAACTTATGTTTAGGAAATTAAGGCTTGTCGCTGGGAACGAGTATTGCCACTTTTTTTATAGGGCTCGACAATAGCTGTTCATCAACAATAAAAACCCATGATAACGGCTTAATGGTAAATGGTTAAGTGCATAACAAGTATTCGTGTAAAATTAAAGTTGTAAAATAAAATTCGATGGGCAGGAAGGAGTAAAATTTACTTTCGTTGGAATTTCTTTTGCAATTTTAAAAAGCTTCGAGTCCTCTGCGTTAGTAATAGGACTGTCCTACAAAGCTCATTCTCAAAACTGTTCCAAAATTTAATTGTCATTTATTCGATGTCGGCTTTATGAGCTTAAAAAGGTTAACTTTTCTATAAACCTTTTCACGGCATCTGATGTTCTTATAAGTGACAAAAATAGCATGTCTGTTCTAATGTTCGGCAGCGGCGTTTCTTAGTGTCTGCGTCCGATGCCCTTCCTAGAAGAATTCTTAACGATTTAAACTGTAAATATTCACATTTTCGCATTCTATATAAAATAATTTTGTTCGTAATTTTTTTTACGTGTTTATAA
The DNA here is from genome assembly GCA_907164885.2 of Dolomedes plantarius. Classification (NCBI taxonomy): domain Eukaryota; kingdom Metazoa; phylum Arthropoda; class Arachnida; order Araneae; family Dolomedidae; genus Dolomedes; species Dolomedes plantarius. The sequence continues at coordinate 99,648,400 of OU015498.1, read as the reverse complement.
AGCCCATAACACTTTAACACTTTTCAACCCAATAAACATATAGATGTGGGCTTGTGGTGGCCCAGTGGTACAGCGCGCTGGGTTTCGCTGCTGAGGTTGCTCGGATCAAATCCTGGCGTCGCGCCACGAAAAATGCCTCCGTTCCTGTCGTCCATTCATAGGGGGTAATGCTGTCCGCCTATATGGTACCCCCACAATAAAATGGGCAGTAAAATTGCGGCGTAGTAAAGGCGAATGTTTGACGACAAGTGCCTCCGCATTATGGAAAAAAAAACATTTAGATGTTTATAAAGCCCATCTAAGCCCATAACACTTTTCAACCAGGATTGCAGTTTGAAGACATTATATATATATATATATATATATATATATATATATATATAAGCATAATAAAATAGCCTGATAATAAGCTTTTGAATTAAGAAGAAAAATCGACGTAAACTATTTTTTGTGAAGTGGGGATTAATTTGCAAGAAAATGTTATTCAAAGTCAAGTTTCAACAGAAAATTTCGCGGAGAAGATTTTGACATATAGGGGTTCATCACATGAAGACTCTAAACAGAATGTATGTTTAACAGGGGGAGTGAATTCTCTAGGACTGCTGCGTGACTATACACGAGTTCAATATATATGCCAGTCGTCCACTAACATGTGAAAAACAGCAGTCTTCTGTGCGATTTTCATTTAAACATCAAAGTAACAACTACAATCGAGGTATCCCAGCAGACATCTTAGGTCTGACTGAAATAATGAATGCAAAGATTTACAATATTGTGACTACCCGGTAATTTTCAATAGCATTCATGACTCACTGACATTCAAATGCATGTTAGTGGCTTCAGGTGTGTCTCAGTTTACAACACGGCGATATCTGCAATGTCGACGGAAAGAAAGGGAAATGTTTCAGGAGGGGGCATCGGACGCAGAAACAAACGAACACGACCGTCGAACAATAGAGCAGACATTCTTGTCATGTCACTCATTGGAATGTCAAATGCCGTGAAAGGGGTTTACAGATCAGTTAACCCTTTTTTTTATGAAAACATAGCTGACATTGAGGAAAGGGCATGTTAGACTTTGGAACAGTTCTGAGAATGATACAGGACTATTAAACAGTGTTCAAATTCACAGGACTCGAAACTTTTCAAATTACGTGATAAACATTTCGAAAGAATTTTGTCTCCTTCCGTCGATTGAATTTTATTCCATAACATTACAATTACATGTTACTAAACATATGTTAAATTGCATTTTTAGCTAAGTTTTATATATTACAGTTCACCATCCATATCAGCGACGCTCAGAGGTTTCCCCCCCCCCCAAAAAAAAAAAAATAAAAAAAAATCAAATGTATAATTTAGCTTTTTATTTCACAACTGTAACTGATAAAGCTGTTGACTTTATTTAACATGCGCACAAAAGAGTAAAATAATTCATTGCGCGGAAACAGTATGGTATGTTTTATAAACTGAAATAACAGCACCAACATCATAGGATAACATAGACACATACATACATACTCACACTGAAAGAGAGTGAAAAACGGTATAGTCTACGTAGAGTATCTGATGCTGATCCCAGAAGATTTATAAACCAAAGTTTTTTCTCGTTTCCCTTCTCTCCCCTTCCATAGATTTCACTGCATTGTGAAACAATGTATATATATGTAATGTAAATAACCGAGTGACAGGACTGTCAATTTCACAACTGATTACATTCCACTTAGTCTATTAACTCGGTTGCAATGGTTTATCTCCTTAACACTAAAATACTATATACTTCCACCGTAACTATAAGCTGTTAATGATCGCGAAACACACGCGAATATTAGCTTGTTCAGCACACAAAGGAGATTAATCCGTGAACTCTGCAGTTCAAGCTATCAAGTGAATTAAATCCATAAGTTGAGGAGCTCATCAAACAAAGAGCAAAATAGTTCCGATTTTATCTCTTTTGACTCCCCCCTTTTTTTCTTTTCTTTCGGCAACACTTTTCACGTTTACGGGCCGTCTGCCGAAACAGGTTTATGAACAAAAAAAAGTAACTTTAGCTGGCGAGATATGTATAATTTTCCTATTAGGTAAGTTAAGATGGGAGTTTCGTTTAACTCCACTTGCCAATAGCATTTATATACTCATAAGCGTGAACATGCGTGCGTCCAGAATCTGTAATGAGAACAGCAGTAGTATGCTTATAGTTAATAACTCCTGTCAGCTTAACGTGATATAAAATTGCATGTGAAAGGCTAATGAAACCCATATATATATATATATATATATATATATATATATATATATATATATATATATATATATATATATATATATATATATATATATATATATATATATATATATATATATATATATATATATATATATAGGGTTCGATTGGAGGCGGAACACGCCGGAAGTGTTCCGGCACCTCTCTTTAGGAAGAAAAAATTACGATAGTTAAAAACATTTATTTAATCACATATTACTCTGTTGTTAGTGAGTGGGCCTGGTCTTATATATATATATATATATATATATATATATATATATATATATATATATATATATATATATATATATATATACATACATACACAGTGTAATCTCGATCGATCGTTTTCCGAATAATCGCTTTCCCGTGTGTGTCGTTTATTTCACCCAGTCCCCACGATCATATTACTTTATTATATTTCCGGATCTATCGTTTTCCCGCATTTATCGTTCAGTTCAGTCGGTCCCTTGAAAAGCGATAGATCGAGATTCCACTGTGTTTATGTATATATATATATATATATATATATATATATAATTTGGAATGCCCCACACACACTCCGGAAGACTACAGTTCCGGCACCTCTATTCCTAAAAATCGTGCACTGTATATATACATATATATAGTGGAATCTTGATCCATCGTTTTTCAAGGAACCGACTGAAATGAACGATAGATGCGGGAACATAACAAAACAATATGATCGTTATATATATATATATATATATATATATATAATGAGAAGCATTGTGAGATGAATATATATTGCGAAAATAACAATAATGGCCTTTTTTCAAAGTATACAACTACATTCCGGAAATAAAAAATAAGCAACTATCAAAACTTCTTAAAACTACACAAATATGCACCATAAAAAGTGGGTGAGTGTGATACGCTTACACGAAATAGAACTCTAGACTTATCTACCAAGAAAAAACACTAGGAAAAGGATTTAATTTTTTTATTAAAAACTACTCTGGAAATAGATATAAAGGATTTTACACACCAGTAAACCTTCTTATGATTTATCCTAAAATGTTTACTGTTGCAAGCATCCTTCAGGCCGTGAAAATGAATTGTCATCATGAGTCACATGTGGCTCATTGACAGAGAACAGGCATGATGCTGCCCATCCCCCGAAATTTCGCAATTAAATAAAGACCAAGCATAAACAATTTAATCAAGAAATGTAAGACAACACTTTGGAATCTTCATTTTAGAAATGCTAATTTTCAGTTTTCTTTTTGGAAAAGCTGATGAAAGCCCTCCAATACACTCCCAATGAAATGCTCAGAATGTTTGTTACCTTTTTTTAAAGTAGGCCAATGCAAAATCACTTTTTCGATGCGTTGGTTGGTTGAGAATGGTCATCTTATGCTACTTAAAGGACGCCTAGACCGGCACAAATTGTTTAAAGCATAGCGATTAGAAACATTTATGCCAACAGCGAACTCGAACCCACAGACTGTGAGTAATAAGGAAATTGTTATAGTCTGCAGTTATAGAGTTGTGCCATGAAGTTTTGGTTTCGAAGATTAAAAAAAAACTTATTTGTCTAATTATTAATGTTCATCCTATATAAGTTACTAAATGTATGGCATACTTCAAATAACAGACAATTTTGACTTAACCGCAAAAAGAGGAGCTGGTAAATATACAGCTAAATGGAAAGAAACTCTTTTACAACGACTTGCGTTATGTTTAAAGACCCTATTTGGTACTCTGATGTTTGAGTTTTTTGTAGTAAAAAAGCTTACAAAAGCTCCCGTACGTAAATTCAAATACATAAAGTTAGTAATTGATAAAGTTAGTAATTGATAAAGTTAGTCAAATGAGAGTATTAAAATCAGTGAATAGTCAACTAGTTCTAGGATCAAATTTGATCAGGCAAAAGCTTGCAAACTAAAAAACTTCTTCTATTCAGGGTAAGTTGACAAAATCTGGTTCAGGAACAGCTGGGAATATAAGTTAGAATTCACCGAACAACTGAGTTAAGCTGATTAAAACAAACAATTTTATTGAACGCACATAAGTTAATTATGCTAGTTATCTTGTTGAAGAAATGGTGCTCATAATTTTAGTTTACGTAGTAACTATTAACTTTGAAAGAACATCAGATGAATAGGCACGATATTAGAAAAACGGTATAATTTGTTCACACGCTTCAGAAGCATCGCTTTCAAGCATAATATTCAGAAACTTTTTATTCAGTATTACACAACTAAATTTCATAAGGAGTTCATACAACTTAAAAAAAAGTAGTGAGCAAATACACCGTACAAATAAAACTTTCTGCACCTTTTGTAAACTTAGATACAGAAAAGATTATTATTTAAATGGTGCAACAGGTTTTGTAAAATTTTAAAAAATAATAGTAATGTGCATACAAGGAAGTAAGAATTAAGGAATGTTTAAAAACTATCAAAAATATTTGTTTAAGGGAAGTTATTTCTTTAATGACTTAAAACAGAAGCAATGATCGCTTTGGAAAATATTTAAATCCTATACAAAATTTCGAGGCTAAACTTATATTTTTTTAAATTTTCCCTATTTTTTTTTAATTATTTACAAAAATTAATAACTTGAATACAGTGTTGGTTTCATTCATTGATCGCATGGCATAAAGCTTCATTGAGAAAAGAAATCTGTCAATGAATTAAAAGCACTTGCATTTCTCTTTGATTCGCGCACTACGCATGGGAATTTTAGTCATTTCTTTCTGAATGTAAACATTGTTTCTCCTCTTGAAACGTTTAATTAAATACAGATCTATCAGGATCAATGCATCACTCACCTCTATGGCAGGGACATTTTTAACTGGTAGAACATCGTTCTAATCATAAAAAATTCTTCACCTCTTAAAAAATAAAAGGAAATGTGTTAAAAAAAATATTTACACCTTTTGTGAACTTCAATGCAGTTCAAATTGGAAAGTAATCGAATAAACAAACTGGAAGAATTGGAAGTATGCAATAAACAAAACAAAATATCTTAGAATTTAGTTAATTTTAAGTTTATTAATCGTCCGCAAAAATTTAGATAAAGATTTCAAGTGAGGTTTTTTTTTTATAAATTATGCGCTCAATAACAAAGCGTTTTTGTTGAAACCAAAAATTTTCATTTCCTTTAATATTCCAACTTTGTCAATCGCTTGTATTAAAACACTTTTAAAAAAATAATGGATTATGAAAATATTAAAAACGAAGCTACTTCTATGTAAACTAGAAAAATTTTAACAAAATAACTTACGTACTGAAAATGCTGTGTTGCGTTCATGTGCATTTTAAAAATAACATCGCTCCATTTTTGCCCTCATATCAAAACCTATGTGTTCTCCTATGAACTTTATATTTACACTAGCTGAAAACCCGCACTTTGCTACGAAGTACATTCAAATGAAATACAACGATCAATGTATACAATTGATGTAAAAAAAACCAAAAAATATATTTATAAAATAATCGTAAGAGATATTTTTATAGACAAAATAATGTAGAAGAAAATATTCAAATTAAATGTAATAGGAAATATTAAAGAATATAGTACAGTTAATATAGTACAGTTTGAAGAACATAATATCTTTTACTGTAGTTTAATATTTTTTTGGATAGTGTCCAATCGTCTGCCGCATTAGCAAGAAAAACATTTTTTTGTCTATTTAGTTGTTATGCACGTGACGATAAATTTATTTATTGTACCAGAAAAAGAAATCACGTGATCGGCATTTAATAAATTAAATTCTAAAAATGAATGTTTAAAAATTCACCAAAAATCAGAAAATAGAGGTAAAGATTCGAAAAAGATCTCATTTTAAAGGCATTTTTACGATATTTCCCGTGATATAAATTTCATAACCCCCAAATCATTATTGTAAATGCAAACTTAAAGTTACTAAAACAGCTTAAAAATTTAATTTTAAAAAATCTAAGAAGAATTTTTGAAAAATCTTTCTTAGTGCACCCCTACACTATTAGAAGAATCGCCATGCAAAATTTCAGCCCTTTAGGTCCAGCGGTTTGGTCTGTGCGTTGTCAGTGAGTCAGTTACGGAACTGTTTTATATATATAGATAGATTTGCCCAGGAGTTTGAAAATTACCGTTTTTCTCCCCTTTCCATAACCACAACACGTATATCAAATAAATAAATCTGACAACATGAATGAGTAACTGTAACCTCAAGAAAACTCAGCTTCATCTTCACTCTCGTTCATCCATCTTTTCCCCCTCTTTCCCCGGCTACTGAAAGACTAGGATGATAGAGTTAATGAATACGTGCAGCTGTTATAACGAAAAAGGAAACTACATGTTTATGAAAGAGGTACGATTTTCAAATATGATACGGCAGAACAATCCTTCCTCTGTCCGAGTCTCGGATTTCAGAAAAGTTTTTATCTTGTTTCATCCTTGGACTATTTGGTTTGTTTCGTTGATCAAGTTTAGGGAGAAGAAGGAAAAAAAAATGAAAACGAGCATATATTCTTCAGCTATAAATAGCTTGCTTTTTAATTATTTAAAAAAATGAATTAGTGTAAAGTGCACATTTGTTAATAATGAAGTGTAGTTTGATAAGCGAAGAAAGCATCGATAAGGTCCTTTTAGTGCTTGAATTTCACTTTATTAGATCTAATAAAAAGAGCCATTGTACGCGACAGTTATCAAGGATATATGGTTTTTTTTTTTGCCTGAGGATTTCTTTTTAATTATTTGGGCCTTGATAATTCCATCGTAGATTTTGAAAATAAGTAGTCCGGAAACAACTACTTACGTTCTGTCCGGATTCTTACTTACTGTAAGTACGCTTCCGAGATCCCCAATTTCATTCGATATGGAGGAAAATTCTCATGTATGAAAAATTTCGATCTTATGTAATTTCGTAAGATTTATAGTAGCTTTCGAGTCCGAAGAAAACGAAAGTTAACTCGATTTATCGGAGGCTCATTTTTTTTTTCCTTCAAAACTACAAAATAAATTATTAATTACAAAATGGGCTGTTACCTTTGTACCTAGCCTGTTAAAAAGCAAAGATAGTTGACAAGAGGAACAGAGCAATTTTTAAATGCAGTTATTTCTACGCAGCGTCTGGTCTTCAGGTTTTTCATCGCCGATACGCGAAAGTGGAGGGGGCCAAGGTGGATTTGTTCCTGCAATGGACAAATATTTTTAAAGATTAGCCAAATAGGGAATACAGTCGAACCTCTATTTAACGAACCTCTATTTTGCGAATTTCTCTATTTTGAGAACTTTTTCTTGGAACAAAGAACATTTTGCGAATTTCTTCGTAAAATATCCTCCAAATAGCGAAGTGCATTCTCTGTTTAACGAACTTTTTCTTGTGATCCAATATTTTTTTCTCCATCTTTCTCAAAATATTCCTGATCATTTCAAACTTATTCTTTCATTTAACACATTTTATGGTGATCTATGACCTTTAACTGGTTTTACCAGTTGCCTAACTCAATGTCATTAAAATTCCTTAATTTTAATATAAAAATTTTTTTTAATTGAAAATACAGTGTATTCCTGGACAATGTTTTGTTATATTATTGTTTTCCTTGCAGATTTCTTTTTTATGGGTAAGATATATAAAGCAAATAGATATTAATTTACAAAATAAAGGTGTGATTACTTTTTTAATAATATTTAGTGTTTATGAATTTACAATCTGTTTTGTGTAGTTTAAAGTATTTTTAAAGGGGAATCTCCATTTAACGAATTTTCCATGTAACGAACTTTTTTTCGGGATTTAGCGACTTCGTTAAACAGAGGTCCAACTGTATTTAATTATTAGCCGGACTATTATAATCAAAAATTCAAATTGATAAAACGCTTATCGATTTATTTTACAAAAATTGGTGCATTAGAAAATTCAGACAAAATGAAACAAAAAGATTAAAAGTTTAAAAAAAAACATACAAGAATAAATATTTTATGATGGTGGACGAAATTATGATTAACAGTAATTCAATTTATCATACGTGATTGCTTTGTTTGAGTAAAAATATGGTTAAATAGGGGATGCCTTAAATTCCTCCTAAATAGCATATTTATGATTCATTAATATTTCCTTTTGTGAGTGATGTATGATGTATATAAAAATTATACAAATATGAAAGATAAAAAGAGACTTTCATCGGTTTTATTCATCCGCAGTAACTGCGTTAAATATTAGCAACAGAAACTAAAACATCACTTTTATCTCCGACCAGTCCCTTCGATAAGTCTACTCAACTGCGAAATTGCTATCCGTCGCGCAGGCATCTTTAGGCGAATCATTGTAAACCAGGTTTATGGATTCAGCAAAAAGCAAGAAAAAAAAAATTATTGAAGCACAATATTCGAGCATATTTTTTTACGCTCTGTAACTCTCCATAAGTACGGGTTGTACCCTCGATTTACAGAACCGACTTCCAAGATGGCTGCTTTCGTATGTATAAAGTGCAAAACGTGATTCTCGGCCTGTAACTTGTGGAAACACGTCGCCCGCAGCCAGGAGTTCAGTTCCTAAAGGAATGCTTTAAAATGGTCTGAAATATTTTTCATGAGAAACAAATGCAATTTTAAACGATTCCATCTTGTTTAACATAACTTGGTAACTTCCTATTATAATAATCTTCGGTTTTCTTTTTTCTTTCCGGCAATGTTTATTGGTCACGTTTTGGTCCCGTGTGTATTCATTTCCCTCTAATTTATAAGAATACCATGCCTATTTTCCCAAAAACCGCAAAAAAAAATTTCGCTTTCAAAAAAGGAACATGATCGTATAATGGCTGCTATCATCGAAAAAGATGACATGCCTCAAAGGTTAGTTGCTTCATTTAACACTAATAGACCTAATGCAGTTTGTTAAAACATAAAATTATTTCCATTTTCCGAAAGAACACTCTTATCATAAGTAGGGCCGCCCATATTGCATAGTGGTTAGCATCATGAGCTTCTGGGCTCGGGTTCAAATCCCGAATAAGGCATTGTCATTAACGTGCTGTCCCCTCATTGGTAGCGATTCTGGCTTATCTAAATGGTGCTCCCACAGTATAGTAGCAGGTGAAGACTTCGCGGCGAATAACAAAAGGCGAATGTCTCGCGACAAGTGAGCATTAATAAAAAAAATATTCGTCCTTTTTCGATAAAAATTACGACAGGTTTTGGTGCAGGTTCGTGGTTTTTGAGATCTTCTTAATTAATACTTTGTTACTTTTACTTTTAATAATTTCACCGAGTGTATGATGTACAGTGCTGAATATTTCTCACTGACAAGTTTGGTTGACAAGTTGAGAGTTTGGAATAGTGACCATTAGGAGTTGCAATCCCCCAGGTCGTGAGTTCGAAAGTCGCTGCTGTCACAGAATATGACTGGCACATTTTTCGTACTAGTCCCAATATAGGTCAAAATCAGTTTCTTGCAGACATTGACATTTTGTCACTGACATTCTTTTTTTTTTTTGTCCTAGGATGAGGATGTATGAAGATGAACAGCTTATTAAACCTTCCAAAGGTTTCTAAAGGTCTAATGTTTCCAAAGGTCTAATGAAAAAAACTCTATGAAGATCGCTAGTAAATGATAAATTATGAGTTTTCTAAACTGGAAAATGTAATTTATACTTAAAAAAATTTTAGGCTTTAAATCAAGAAAAAAGGTTAAAGCACAAATCACTAAAAATGCATCAGAATTATGCTTTTGAACTCATGCATGCTGTTAGATACCAGTATTTGTAATTACTATGTCATATTGTCTCTGTAAAGATAAAACAATTCCTAAAACTTCCTTTCTCCCCTTCAAATTTTTCAGAATCCTATCTTTTCCGTGTATTCAAACTTTGAATCTATTAACGTGCACAATTGTTCACAGTACAAAGACATATGCATTAACACCGTCTGATTTTTAAAATGAGATTTTTTAGCATATGTAAGAAGCGAAACTAGTGACGTACCCGATCGCAATCACTCGTCCTCTACTGTTACAACATCGGATGGGCCTGCGACCACAAAAAAATTTCAAGATCTGTTTCTTCACTTCCTTAATACCTTGAAAACAAGCATTTTGAAAGAGTAGGTAATAAAAACATGTTTGTTTTTTTCCCTCTCTCAAATCGTTAACTACATCAGGCATGTAATCTGAACATTTCCTTATCCCATAACCAAGATGCAGTATTGTTTGAAAATTGCTTTCTTTTTCCTTTTTTTTTTTCTAACATAAAACCAGTGCAACTGCTATTTTAACTAGAGTCCAGCAAATAAAAAGGGGAAAAAAAAGTCTTGCTACTTGTGTTTTTCTGCATGGTGTTGTAATTTAAGAAAATTTTAGACACGAATTTAGGAAGGTCAACAGCCCCCTCCCTCCTACCTATTCTCAGTTGGAATTAACTGTTTTTTTTGTGTTATTCTTTTGCTTGTAAGGAGTTGGAGGTAGGTCCGTCCGGTGATTCAGAACAGGATAGAGATGTGAAAGATTTAGGCCGTCTGCACACGGGGCAACTCAAAAGAAACTGATAACCGACTCAAATCACAAACCAGTCCGTGATGAGTCGCAACCTATGTAATTGAATGGAGCCACGCACACGGCGCAACTGGTTACAAACTCGTCGAACGAGTTTGTAACCAGTTGCGCCGTGTGCGTGGCTCCATTCAATTACATAGGTTGCGACTCATCACGGACTGGTTTGTGATTTGAGTCGGTTATCAGTTTCTTTTGAGTTGCTCCGTGTGCAGACGGCCTAAAGGAATGACGAAGTTTGTAGGTTGTAAATACAACTGCGGACCGGATTTTAACCATTTGGCACAGTTAATTTCCATTGTTTCTTGCTGATAATTAAAATGGGGGGGGGGGTCTCTGAGCTCTCCCCAATACTCCCGGGAAGAAAGATATCAGCAATCTTAAATATTTCATGATTTAATGTTTCTAGAAGAAATGGCTTTGATGTTGCTAGATTCAGCGAAATGCCTTAAATGCAATTTATAACCTAAATTCAAAACTGCGTCCGTAGGGTCAAGTCCGAGCCTCCATGTGTCTTAAAGGGGTTAAACGTCTAAATTTGTATTGCAAATGTGTGAATCTACAAAACGAAAACGGTAATTAAAAAAATACAGGGATCAAGCTAAATATTAAAACGGTAAGAAAACAAGATGGATATTATTCTAAATTTGTTTGCGTGCTTCAAATATGTCAAAAGAAATTCATAACGGACGCTATTGGGGATCATTAGGTAATATTCAACACCAGTTTTCTTCAACTAGAAATTTCGCTTTGGCCTGAAAAGAGCTAGGGGTGTCCAAACAAATGATGTGATGATTGCACCACTTGTATATACTTAATGCAAACTTACTATGCTCTATTTATAAAATAAATATTGCATAAAAATAAATATGCAACATAGAGAAGTAGAAATAAAGTTTAAAACTGAGGTTTCGAATATCTGCAACTTTGTTCTGTGCGTCAGACATCCGGCCATTGTTGTCGCCCACCAGGACCTGCAAGATAGTGGTGAGGGAAGATTCCCTGGTTCCGTAAGTTTTATGGGCCCAGCATAGGGTCAGACATACGATCGCAGTGAGAAATATTTTCTTGGATTCGGCGTCGACTGGTAACCCTGTATAAAATTGTATATATATAATTGATTTTTTTTTTCTTTTTACGTTCCTAAAAAGACTTTCCACCAATCTGTGCGAATTTTTGCATAATTCCTCATCATCGTTGGCACGTTGGCACAACAGAACGGTGTGGGGCAGCCCTCTGCTGTGCCAGGATTTTCCCTTTAGTTATAACGACTTTCAAATCATTGTCTACACTATTTTTTGTCGTTCTCTAAAATATTGCAAAATGTACAAGCTATCTTAAAATGCAGTTATTTCATCCTTTCATCCGATTTTGTACCCATCACTTATCGTGGTCGTTCTATTAAACCCTCATCATGCATTTAAGTTTCCCGGCATTGCTTCCCGCATTTCACCAGGTGGAATTGGTGTCTGAAAATCAACTACGTAACTAGCTATTAATATATTTTAGTAAGTCATTTAATACTCTCATTTTCCTAACTGATGATGTCTTTCTAGTTGTAAGAAGATAGAACAAAGTTGTATAGTTTAAGCTTACATCATATAAAATTTCGATACACATTTCTGTAATCAATTGCGAAAGTTTACTGGAAAAGCATATGACTTGTTACATATCTCCCTATGATATGTAATCAGTATCATCTTTTGCAAGAACTGTATATGATGACAAAGGTGTAAATATGCACAGTTCCCACACTAGCTATGTTACAGATACCACCTGCTTCCGTTGATTCACAGAGCCACGAGAAAAAGAAGAAAAAAAAGATGCTTTTTGACTGGACGGCGTCCCACAAAGGCAACAACAATTCGATTGTTTTATAACAGTTGTTGAATCCGAAACCACTTTTGTGTGGTCGGTTATACAGTTTTAATTTTTTTAATTCTGATTTTGATGCAAGAAAATATTTTTTATCAACTGATGAATGGATAAAGCGAAATAACGTGGTAACAAATGAAACAGCTGGGATGAGGAGATATCAAAGTAGCTGTTAAACAACGACACACTTATGATTGCAAAAGATGCACAATCTCGTTTTGCACTTGTCACGGATATAGTCTCACATTAGAATGAAGATGAGGAACTCAACACTTAACAAGTGACAATGATGCATGGCATAGCTGGAGTACAGCTGCCGACAGCTGGCGTACATTGTGTCAACAGCGCAACCAGAAACTTTTACTGGTATCATAACAGTCCATAAAGCGACGATGTTGAAAAAAAAAAAGAGCAAAAATGTTGAAAATTTCGAAAAACTGCAATTTTATAACTTGGTAACGTACTCTTCAAGTTTTGTTTCTTCTATAAATGCATTTGAAATCTCAATTAAGACAAAATTGTAGCTAATTTGTGCACAAAGGCGGTTTACTTTGCTTTCAAAATGCAGTGAACTGTAATCAGTTATGTAAATTTCTACTTTTCTAAAAACCAAAATTTTCTTACCTGTCAACGTTTATTTTCAATATGTCAACCTGATTTTTGTCCAATCGGCTTAAAACTTAAAATACAGTGTCATATCGGTCCTATACATCATATTTTATGGATCAATTTATAGGCTTTTCAGAAACCATATACCTCGGATGACCATATACCTCGACTCCAAAATTTTGATTGTCAACTGGATCAACTCTCTAGAATGCGTACTTTTTTGGTGGGATTTAGGACATCCAGATGAGTGAGAAATCCCCTTTTATGCTTCAAAATTACTAAATTTTTAAACCAATGGAGGGGCACTTGTCGTGAAGACATTCTCTTATATTGCTCATTTTATTATGGGGGCACCATAAAGGCGGACCAACATTACTCCCTATGAAGTAACGACACAAACAGAGGCCTTTTAGTGGCCCGACGCCGGGATTCGATCCGAGCACCCTCAGCACCGAAAGCTAGCGCGCTGTACCACAAGGCTGTCACAGGCAGCAAAATACTTAATTTGAAAAGTCTGAAAATAATTGGTATTATGTCAAAGACACTGAACGACACAAGGACGCTCTATAATGATCTCTCGTAATTAACTTCATAACCGTATTCTAAAACTTTGTTCATTTTACAGGAAAGAAATATAACAAAACAGAAAATAAATATATTAGTCTTCGTTTCATTCAAAAAATTAATAAATTTTTTCAGATAATAAATCATCGTTTCCAGTATCTATTTATTTCAAGTGAAAGCTTTTACGAGGAAAAAATAAACGAGATTTAGAGAGAAATATTAATAGAAAAACAGATAATGCGTGGTTAAAAAGCAGATAGCATGACATGAGCTCTGAAACTTTAAAGAAAATTTTTTTGTGGGATAATATCAACGTGACTTTAATTTTGAGTTGGTTAAAAAACGCATTTCGTAATTTTGACTATAATTATCAGTACTATTACTATTAAAAAGTATATTCAAAGGATTTCAACTAAAGTAAATAAATTTTGCTTCGTTTTTAAGAATATGTAACATATCGAATTTCAAATACCTAGCTGAATAAACTTCGAGATGTGAAGTACCACTGAAAGGATGACACAATCAAAAAATTCTGCTGAGACTACTCTGTGTTCCTAAAATGCTAACCTAGGCAAAAAGAAAAAAAAATTAAAGAAAAATAAAAGCCCTTTTGAAAAAAAAAAATATTCCTTACGACACACTGATAATTACAAACTGTGTCTTTACAGCCGATTTCAGTTGCTTTAACCGAGAGCATTTGGCCCTAACCAAGTTCTGTTAAGTATATTTCCGAATTTTTTTTCTAAATAGATGGCTTGAACAATCTCAAAAATGTTGCTTTTGTTTTCATAAGCAATTTGCCTTTCCCCTAAAAAATATATGCCTATATGTCTCCCGGTTTAGTATTCAATGATATAAATTTCTCCCCGTTCGCTGACTAGCAATGTTTGTAAAATTTATACTACGTAGTATACAACCCTTATCCCTACCCTGCATAGATCACATGCATTTTTTTCTGACTGCTCATCCATCTTAAAGAGGATAAAAAACCTTTCAACCCCTTGGATAGAAAATCCGAGAATATTTTCTTTAGCCATAACTTTCACGACTTTATTTACAGAGGACACCGGAACAAACAGTGAGGAGGGAGAGGAAATATGAAACTAGACAATGAAAATTTTTTTCTCCCACGTGTTCCCCTTGTTCCCGTACTAAATCAACCACCTGCTTTCTCCAGTTAAAAACAAACAACCGTGAAAAGAATGAAACGAGCTCTTCAAAAAAATCCATGGGAAAAGACAGCTGAGTTTCCGCTCCAGAAGAGGGAAATTTGAAACCTTTTTCGATGGGGAGATTCTTTCATCGAGTTTCCTCCAGTAATACAAGAATATTAAACTATAATTACAATGAGGTTTCAGAACTGTAAATACTTAATTATTCCGACACTCATTACTGGCCTAGAGAATGAAATTCCCAATTACATTTCCGCTTTGTCTAATTTCGTTTTTCTCCGATACTCATTCACGCATTAGCTGACAAGTGACTGTGGATATTTATTTAACAATATGCAATTATTACTACTTAAGGCTGCTGTGTACTAACCCAATTGGATTCGCTCACCTCACTGTTAACCTTTGTAGAAAATGTGTCCAAGGATTGCCGACTTGGATTGAAAGATGTTTTTTTAAAGTTGTACTCCGGAATAGAGAAAGAAAATTTACACCTTGGGGCATTTTCATTTTTTTTAAAAGGCAAATGATATTTCAAAATTTAAATTATTTGGGGGAAAAATCAGGTAATAGTGTGTTATAAACGCTTCTAAATTCTTTTGATGACGAAATTTATAAAATGAATCTTTTTGCAAGATGCAGAAATGTTCAGGCTATCTGAAAATACCATTTTTTATTGGATTATTAGCATTTATGTAGCTGTAAATAGTAGACACATTTTCTCCATAGATTAACATTGAGGTGAGCTAATCCAATAGAATTAGTACACAGGAGCTTAAACCGTGTGTTCGAACCTCAGCGATTGGAACTAGACAGGCAGCGTGTGCTTTACGTTTTCTATAGTTTTCCTATTAGCGATTACACGTTTTTCCTCTCAGTGAAAGCAGCTATGCCTTCTGCTGAGAAACTTTCTTCGAGGGCTGTCGCTCTGCAAGGTAGGTAGATAGTTTAAAGGACTGATGACTTCAAATCCATATATACGTGAGGATGAGAGAATATAACCCTCACGTCACTAAAAAAAACACTAAATGTAAAAAAAAAAGTTTTACTTGTGAATCCATTTCATGATTTTGCTCATTTTTTTTTAAAAGAAAATATGCTGTTAGTTATGGGATTTATTGACATTTTAGAGTTAAGATATTATGCAAAACGTATTCTGAACTGGATATCATGGAAAAGAAATTCCACTGCTCTTAGAAATCTCCTGTCAAAAACAGTACTAAGACTAAAGAAAACTACAAAAACCAAAAAAATATATTTGGCGTTGTAGGAATTATTAAGGTTTTATCAGGACATACAATTGTAGAATTAGTCCTGTTAATAAATTAAGATAGCTTTTCACACAAGAGTTGTCACTTTTTAATTTTTATTTTCGGTTATCTGTTGCTATAAAGTTCTTAAAATGTAAAGAAATCGGTTTCAGAGGGGGAATAAATTTATCTTACTTTAAAATTTCAGTTTCTAAAAAAAGTATACTGATTACCTCAAGTTAGGTTGTAGGTATTAAATTGATTCGTATTAAATTTTAAAGAAAACATGATTTAGCCTTTTCGAAATATCGCTCTAACTTTAATTAATATAAAAGAAAAGAACCTAAAAATAACAACACGCTGTCAAAATAATAACACACATTGAGTAGGTTTCTCGCTCGACTCTAGGAGTATCTTTTGAGAACAAAGACAACCCCATCAATAATAGAGTACATGAACTCCATCAATACTGCCAGGATCCAGGCTTACGACCAAAGCTGTTGCTATTCTCAAAATTCAGCAAAGAAGACGGTTCAGTCAAACTTAAGTGAAGGAAAAATTAGTAAAAGAATCACTGGGCTGCTAAATTATTTTTTCCGTGATGTGAATCATTTTATTTTATACATACGGAGAGAAAAATCCTATTATTCACTGCATCACTCTATAAGTCAATGACGATCATACATGCAGAATTTGCATAAAATCAAAAGCGTATAATATAAAGCTTGTCACGAGCCGTTACAAACTAAAGCATTATCATCAAAAGAAGAAAATTATTTCATTGTATATAAACACATACTTAAGCCTCTTTATGTCCTCATAAACTCTGGAGACTTAAAGTGAAAAGATAAAGACGATAAAAACTTGACACGGCATTCGGCCAAAAACCGCGGCCACGAACGCCTAGAAAACCAAAAAACTGAACAATAGAAGCGATTGTTTAAATAGAAAAATCGCGTGCATCTGTCTTAATATTCGTTAATTCGTTTTCTTCGAGAACAGGATGCTTTAACGTAAACCTTTCGGACATGTCAACTCCGTCTGTCAGATCTTTTTGTCAGTTTTCTTTTAATTGTCCCCATCGTTAATGACTAGACCGCTTCGGGATAGATGTTAACGACGACGGCAGAATGTTACGAGGTATCGAGACGGCTACAGACAATGGTGTTTATTAACATCCTTATTAAATTTTGTTGAATATTGACCTACAGCATATTGAGTTAGGGCACGGCCTCGTTTACTTCACATCTTTTTAATCTAACACGCACCACACAACCGTTCTCCTCTTACACGACAGATATACTAATTAATACACAGCATGGTAATAAATACGCCCCGATACGAGTATCCTGAACCATGATTCCTTCGAATTTCAGTACATCCTCATCCCCAGGTAAAAAAGGTCCAAGATGCTAATAAACCTAGAGTTTGATTTAGATGCGAGTCGAAACGCTGGATTTTATTTTAGGGAACTTGGGTAGATTTGTTGTTGCTGTTTCTAATGTCTCGAGGCCGGAAATAATTTCAGAACCAGGTCCATATGGCTAGCGGGCTTAGGGGTGCAGTTCCAGTTTATAATGACACCTCAAGAGTGCGATTTAGCCAGGTGCCACCTCAATTTTGACTGAGCACCCCCAGGAGCGACATCTGGGGGATCGCACCCTCTCTGACCTCATATAGGTCAATAGGACTTCTCGGTTTACGGATTTAACGCTCCCATATCCGGCCTTGACACGGAGGTATTTAATTGGGATCCGATTTAATTCGATCCGAGAACCCGCAGTACCGAAAGCCGATGCGCTATCACGAGGCTACCTCAAGCCCTTGGGTAGATTTGCTGGTTGTTATCATAATGTAATATCTTGAGAATCTTTTTTAAAAAGACTGTTTGAGCAAACTATTGCGAATTTTCTAACTAGCGTAAAGGTGTAAGTCTAATAAATAATCAGGCTTATTGCAAAGAGCGTCGATCATTTTCCAATAAGCCTGACACATCGTTAAATGACGGCGTTCTTTGCAAAAAGCCGGATTTGTCAATTTGTCTACGACTTAAACACCTTCAGCGTAATAGCACCCTTGGAACTAAGTTTCACTCTTGTTTGCGGCACCTCGGCATTACCTAGGAGTACGTTAGAGGCTAGAGGGAAAGGAATTCAAAATACGCATTTGAATAGCATGTTACAACCCAAGAGATTCAAATAATGTTACCGTTCTACAGCATTAGAGTTGGATATTATGATCTTAGTCATACCCAACTAAAAAGGCTACTTTTTACAGAATTATCATTGTAACACGGAAAAATTATTTATTTTAGTCACAATCTTACAAGTTTGTGAGAATAATTATATTTATTTATTTTTTCCTAAAATTTCAAGAAGGGCTAAAAAAACCTATTTATTACCTCCATGTCCATTTATACACCAAGTTTTATTACTTAATGAGGCAAAATTCAAACGCGAGGAGGAAATTTCTGAAAATACAGCGTATTTGCTTTATATAAATCTCCACAACGAGATGAATGTCTTCCAATTAAAAAAGATCCGCCAATTCTACAGTCCTCACAACATTCATTTGACTTTAGAATATGTTATATTCAAGAGAATCTTTTCAGTTACTATCGAAGTGTGGTTGCAGACCTCATGAACACGCTCTTGGATAATAATACTTGTAGTACAGTCAGCCTGCCATACTTATGCTGACCAAACAAATTCCCTCAGATCTCGGAGAGAAATTAAGTTCACTTTATTGTTTGACTACACTTTGCACGGGAGCTGTGGTCCAGTTGGCAAGAGCAGCGGGCCAGTGATCAGAACGTCCCTGGTTCGATGCTCGTCGCTGCAAATCCACCGCCGTGTTCGCTAATGGTGGCCGGGGCACGTAAAACAGGGTGTGGCTGCAATGTCCTCCCAGTTCTCAAATTTACCTCTGGAGGTGCGGTGGCAAGTGTTCCGGTCTCGTCACTTGACTCGGTTCAAAATTACGGGACCGGTCATTTAGCCAAGTCGGACCCTTGTAGTCCGACCCTCGTGGTGCTAATTCAAAACAGAACCACCCCTTTCAGCCCAGTAGCCTATTAAGATCTGGTGAATGGAACCTCCAACCAGGGGGCATTAGAACAACACTTTGCACATCTGGTGACATGATTAACTTTCTTCTCGGGGTTGGCTATATAAACTTTTAAATGTTCTCTATTCTTCGATAATTTCTCCTAAAGATCTAATATGCAATCTCTTTATTTTCGTACCTGTTTTAGATTTTCCCGACGCAATAAAGCCGAAAGTTTTTTTAAGGTGGTATTACAGAATTTTAACAATTTGAGTGTTTCACAGGATAAAACAAATTATTAAACTTTAAATATCACTGCTATATTTATTTAAAAAGCATTTCAGGAGATACCTTATAGAAAATACAATACTACTTTGTTTATTCAGTAACACGAATAAGTAAACAGCGGATGTGTTAATAAGATTATATTTAAATAAAAGTAACACTATAAGTGTGGTTTGGTTTAGTTTGGTTTGGAACGCTACGGTCAATTTTTGCTACACAAGGGCTAATTAGACCGGGACTACTGCTTAAAGCCGATTCCGAACGGCCACAAGCGTCCATGCCAAGAGTGGGATTCGAACCCACAGACTTTGGTACCGAATGCCAGCGCAATATGTTGCGGCTAATGGAAATTTCGGTAAAAGAGAGCGCTGTGCGGGCCTCTGAAGTTGAAATCTGTGAAGAACTGGCCAGTTCGGTACTGAAAGAACAGACGATCATGTAGCAAGTTACGGTAAAAATGTCTTAGATGTTTGTCCTTGTTTGTTGTGAATAAATATTGTGGCTATGTACCGAAAGTTATTTCTTAACGAACCCACAACAGATAAAATTTTGAAGAGACGCCTGCGTCACACCCTAGCCATTCGGCCATCGTCCGGCGTAACACGGTAAAAAGCTTTGCATTCCATCACCACCGCTGATTCAATAAATTGCACGTACAGTAATTCACTTAATTCTTTTAGTGAAGGTACTCGAAAAAGCGGCTACATAGTTTGCTAGCTGAAAAACCGTACTTCGCTACGGAGTACATTCAAATTAAATACAACAGTCAATGTATGCAATTAATGCCAAAAAAATATATAAATATATTTATAATACAACGATCAATGTATGCAATTGATGTAAAAAAAAAAAAAACGAAAAATATGTTTATAAAAAGTTCGTAACGGATATTTTTATAAACAAAATAATGTAGAAGAAAATATTCAAATTAAATCTAATTTAGGACATACTAAAGAATATAGTACAGTTTGAGGTACATATCTTTTACTGTATTTTAATATTTTTTTGGATAATGCTCAATCGTCTGCCGCATTAGCAAGAAAAGAAAACTATTTTTTTTTGTCTATTTAGTTGTTATGCACATGACGATAAATTTATTTATTGTACCAGAAAAAGAAATCACGTGATCGGCATTTAATAAATTAAATTCTAAAAATGAATCTTTAAAAATTCACCAAAAATCAGAAAATAGAGGTAAAGATTCGAAAAAGATCTCATTTTAAAGGAATTTTTACGATATTTCCCTGATATAAATTTCATAACCTCCAAATCATTATTGTAAATGCAAACTTAAAAAAAGTTACTAAAACAGCTTAAAAATTTAATTTAAAAAAATCTGAGAAGAATTTTCAAAAATCTTTCTTAGTGCACCCCTACACTATAAGAAGAATCGCCATGCAAAATTTCAGTCCTTTAGGTTCAGCAGTTTGGTCTGTGCGTTGTATGCCAGTCAGTGAGTAAGTCAGTTACGGAACTGTTTTATATATATACTAGCTGAAAACCCGCGCTTCGCTACGGAGTACATTCAAATAAAATTCAGCGGTCAATGTATGCAATTAATGCCTACAAAAGAATATAGTACAGTTTGAGGAACATAATATCTTTTAAAGTATTTCAATATTTTTTTGGATAATGTCCAATCGTCTGCCGTATTAGCAAGGAAAAAAAGTATTTTTTTTGTCTATTTAGTTGTTGCGCACGTGACGATAAATTTATTGAAAGTACCAGAAAAAGAAATCACGTGATCAACATTTAATAAATTAAATTCTAAAAATTAATCTTTAAAAATTCACCAAAAATCAGGAAATGGAGGTAAAAATTCGAAAAAAATTTCATTTTGAAGGAATTTTTATGATCTTTCTCGTGATATAAATTTTATAACCCCCCCATGTATTATTTTAAATGCAAACGTAAAAAAAGTTTAAAAACAGCTTAAAAATTTAATTTAAAAAAATCTAAGAAGAATTTTTGAAAAATCTTTCTTAGTGCACCCCTACACTATTAGAAGAATCGTCATGCAAAATTTCAGCCCTTTAGGTCCAGCGGTTTGGTCTGTGCGTTGTATGTCAGTCAGTCAGTGAATGAATGAATGAATGAATGAATGAATGAGTCAGTTACGGAACTGTTTTATATATATAGACTAGCTGAAAACCCGCACTTCGCTACGGAGTACATTCAAATTAAATACAACGGTCAATGTATGCAATTAATGCCAAAAAAAAATAAATATATATATATATTTATAATAAATACGAAGATCAATATATACAATTTATGTAGAAAAATATATATATATATTTATAATAAATACGAAGATCAATATATACAATTTATGTAGAAAAATATATATATATATTTATAAAAAAATCGTAAGGGATATTTTTATAGACAAAACTAGCTGAAAACCCGCGCTTCGCTACGGAGTACATTCAAATTAAATACAAAGGCCAATGTATGCAATTAATGCCAAAAAAATTAAATATATATATTTATAATAAATGCGACGATCAATCTATACAATTAATGTAAAAATTATATTTTATAAAAAAATCGTAAGGGATATTTATTTTTTTTAGATAATATCTAATCGTCTGCTACATTAGAAAGAAAAAAAAATATTTTTTTGCCTATTTAGTTGTTGTGCACGTGACAATAAATTTATTTAAAAGGGCAGAAAAAGAAATCACGTGATCAGCCTTTAATAAATTAAATTCTAAAAATTAATCTTTAAAAATTCACCAAAAATCAGGAAATGGAGGTAAAGGTTCGAAAAAGATTCCATTTTAAAGGAATTTTTATGATCTTTCTCGTGATATAAATTTTATAACCCTCAATGTACTATTTTAAATGCAAACGTAAAAAAAGTTTAAAAAACAGCTTAAAAATTTAATTTAAAAAAATCTAAGAAGAATTTTTGAAAAATCTTTCTTAGTGCACCCCTATACTATTAGAAGAATCGCCATGCAAAATTTCAGCCCTTTAGGTTCAGCGGTTTGGTCTGTGCGTTGTATGTCAGTCAGTCAGTGAATGAATGAATGAATGAATGAATGAGTCAGTTACGGAACTGTTTTATATATATAGATTATAGAAGTATAGATACACATTGGTATCTCAAAATTAGAGTAAGAGATGAAATAAAAATACAAAAATACAAAAATAAAAAAAGGATTTTAAGTAAAGAATGTTTTTTTAATTATTTTAAGCACCTAAAATAATATTCGAATTAATATTACGTTACTTAATAATTGTGTGAACGGCCGCCATCTTGGATTTTTTTGCGCCAACTTGGCGATTTTACCGTGTTTTGAGGAGTGGAAAATTTCTCGCCAATGTGTTTTAAGCGGTGTTTTCAAAACACTGGACTTTTTTTAGCTTTTTTAATAAAAACCACCTGTTTAAATTATGAAACTTAGAAAAAATTTTGAAAAATCATTTAAACGTTGGACTGAGATTTTTTTTTTGTCATTTTTAATTAAAAACTACCTTTTCAAATTATGATCCATATGAAAAATTTGGTCAAATGAATTTTACTTACAGATAAAATTTCAATGCCATCTATTCAGTTTGCCCTAACTCTTTGACTAATAGCAATGAATCACCAAAATATTATGCCAATATATTGTTAATTAGAAAAAAAAATACAGCATTTTCGTACCACCTAAATAACTTGCAATTTAAAAATTATCTAAAATTCAGCTTTGAAAAATGTAAAATAATTATGAACCCATAAATTTATGGTGAGTAACCAGATACTCTTTTTTTTTGGTTAGGGCATTGTGGTAATGAAATTTTACTTCAGATTTGACCTTAACCAAATATTTGGTGCATACAATAAAATCGGGACAAGGATTATTTAACCATTTATCCTGCTGTGTTGGAAATAAGAAAAAAAAACCCTTTTCCTAAACCAATAACTTAACCTTAACTAACTTTTTAACTTAGGTTCCTGGGGAGAGAGAAGTTGAACTTCAGTTATTTAAATTTATTTGTAATCCACTACAACTTGGAATTATAAAATATTTTAAAATATATTGTATTTAAAATGTATACTGTATTTTACATTTTACGAAAAAATGATAGCAGATAATTTTTACTTCAAATAAATGAAATGGTGTATCATTATAGTATACTAATTGACAATCGATAAACAAAATTAAAAGCAACTTAAATTTAATAAGTTAACGAAAAATTGATAATGGATTCAAAAATTTTCAACAAAAAGACTCTTAGTTTTAAAAATAATTTACTCTTTTGAGTATAGTCAATTTGACTCAGATTTCCAGGTCAAGGCCAAGATCTGACCTAAAATTATTATACTGTAATTAAAAGATCACATCAGAAATAACTGTTTGATCTTAAAATTAGAGAATTTGACATTGGGTTATTTTTACCAGAACGCAATAATTATCGCCATGCGAAATGCGCCAAACCCTGGCGGAAAAATCCAAGATGGCGGCCGTGCACACAAATCTAGAGTATCCCCCCTAACTTTATTTCTACTGATCAGATATACATAATATATAGCCTATGTCCATCTGGAATAATGTACCTTTCAAACAGTGAAAGAATTTTTCAAATAGGTGCAGTGGTTCCGGAGATTACCCTCCACGTATAAAATCGCTCTCTCTCTTTATATATAAAGTATAGACAATGTCCAATCGTCTGCCGCATTAGCAAGAAAAAACATATTTTTTGTCTATTTAGTTGTTATGCACGTGACGATAAATTTATGTAAAGTACCAGAAAAAGAAATCACGTGATCGGCATTTAATAAATTAAATTCTAAAAATGAATCTTTAAAAATTCACCAAAAATCAGAAAATAGAGGTAAAGATTCGAAAAAGATCTCATTTTAAAGGAACTTTTAGGATCTTTCTCTTGATATAAATTTTATAACCCTCAAGTTATTACTTTAAATGCAAACTCAAAAAAAGTTACTAAAACAGCATAAAAATTTAATTTAAGAAAATCTAAGAAGAATATTTCAAAAATCTCTCTTAGTGCACCCCTACACTATAAGAAGAATCGCCATGCGAAATTTCAGCCCAATAGGTCCAGCGGTTTGGTCTGTGCGTTGTATGTCAGTCAGTCAGTCAGTGACGGAACTGTTTTATATAGATAGATAGATTATATATGTATGTGGTTGCCATGCAATAAAGGGATCAAAGTGTTCATGTCGTTCAACTTTTCAGATAACTCCACTAAAAGAATATAACTCCAAATCAGCATTTCAGATTCTTCCCGCGAATCAATCTTGTTAGGGCAGCATAAATCATAGTCCATTGTGAATAAACAATATCTAAGAATAATCCATCTATTACCGGGCGAAAAATAACACATAGACACCTAGATTTCACTCAGACAATCATCTAAATTACGGAAACAAGAGTACCCCGTAATTTCGCAGGGAAATTGCTTCCCATTCCCCCCCCCCCCCCCCAAACTTCCCACACCCGGCAATCATATTTTACTCAGAAAGTGAAACTGAGTTCATAAACAATAAACACGTGTGCATAATGCGGCAAAGAGAGTGCCGATTGTCTTACCCGAGCACTCCTGGGCAAAGAACCAGCGCCCATTTAAACGCGGCGTAGTTTTCCCACGCTTGCCGCTGGCGCCCCAAAACGAACAGCAGAGAGAGAAAAGGGGCCTCTCGTCGTTTTTGCGGATAATTACAACTCTCAAGGCATTGACTGGAACGAATACCAAAACGTAACACAGCTCGGGCAGTTAACGATAAGTAGCGATTACGTTACGTCATGGACTGGCACAGAAGTCCGAGTATTTTTCCAAAGTTGCGCGTTTTTTTTTCTTTTTTTCCGATTGCGTCTAGTGAAAGTTCCCAACAGCTTCCTAGAGCAGCAATACTTTTAGCTATTTTATCGGGAGAATGATGAAGGACTTTTATTGAATAGAAAGGGGGAAAAAGGGTTGCAATTTTTATCAGCTATTTTAGTCGTATCACAAGTGAAATTGGAGATAAAATATCGGGAAATATCTGAAACGATATCTTTCGGGAAAGTAAAAATGAATTTAGATGCGTTACGTGCTTTGTCATTAAGTTGGATCATAGTCATAGTTGCGTACGTTACGTTAGTCATAAGTTGGAAAACAGAGCATTACATATTTATAAATTAAGAGTACAGTTGAACCCAGTTATAACGAACTTCAAGGGACCAAAGGTTTTGTTCGCTTTATCCGGTGGTTCGCAGTATCCGAACCGTTAAGAAAAATGCTAGAGTTCACAAATTGTATAACTCATTAGTTTCAATTTGTATTCATTAATGGTATATTAAAAAATGATAAAATCTATTAAAAATGATCATTAATGAAAAAAATCGTCAAAAATCGATTACATTAAATTGACACAATACTAATTAAATTACGTACAACAGAAAACGGCGGGACCAAAATTTTCGTTCGTTATATACCGGGTTTGCTATAACGGAGTTCGATTGTACATTATTCTTCATAAATCATAACAAAATGGCCACGTTAGAATATAGATTTTAGGATAAAAACTAAATGCACATTTTTGTGCTCTTTAACAATTCTACATTAAAACATTTTTAGCATCTTTATACTTTTAAATCCCGAGTTTTTCTTTAAGTTAATCAGAAAAAATGGCGAACGACAGCACAATTTTTTCTAAAAATACGGTACCACCTGATGTGAGTAGAAACAAAATAAAAACAGTTTCTGGCCATGCGTTACCAAGTGATTGTTATTATTACTTTCAAAGTATACTCAGTGAGTTTAGACGAAATACAACAAATTCATTTTTAATTTAATTATTGCTATATTGAGGCCGTGAAAGGCAAAGTTGTGTAAGTCACATTTTCAACTTTTTTTATTTGAGGGCAAAAATGTAATCTCCATGTCCAATTTATAGTGGAATTGCAAATAATTATTATTTGCAATATTATAATAATTATTATGAATTATAATTTGTTCAATTTATAGTGGAAATTTTCACAGTTTTTGCAGTAAAACGCTTTGGACTTACACCACTTGATTTACTGACTTATACACCACTTTGCCTTTCACTGCCTCATATGTCGGGCCGAAAAAGGATTAGACTTGATTTCTTCATAACCTATGAATAATGAGTGAACCAACGAGGGACAAGAATACTAGTTCTTATACATAAAGCATATTAAATGTATTTGTGACAGTTTTAAATGAACTTATTTTATATGTAATACGCTACTGAAAATGTATAAAGATTTTCTAAATCCTAATTCGTTAAGTTTATTAAATCTAAATTCCTTATGGAAGTTGTAACTGCTCAAATTGTTATTTCGAAATTCATATTGAACCTGTGACAAGGCGCATGAGTTGATGCTTTTAACTGTATAATACACGTAAAAGTGTCGTTTATAGCCTTCGAAAGACTCCGAGTGAAAATATAGTATATCTTCATCGAGTGCGACGAAAAATTCGAAACCACCCAAATGCAGCTTTACAGTCATGAAACTTCCAGGAACTTAAAAAAAGGCTGCTACAAAATTTAGCAATTTTATTTAATGTTTGTAACCCCTGGAAGAAATACTTACAATAAATTTAAGTGAATGCAACAACCGCAAACACGTGCACATGCCCTTCTCCAATCCAGCCCTTTAAAATAAATTCCCTACACATTATGTACAATGCAAAATCTATACTTAATTCCCCTTTTGACTCGATCGAGAGCCAAACATTTGATTCATTAATGCCTACTTTTTTATTACTTAAAAAATTCCCCTTAAAAAAACTCAGAATTTAAAGAGAAAGGAAAATGTTTGTCTGTAATTTATAAGTATATTTTAAAGCGAAATAGAGCTTTATTAAGAGAAAAAATATTGTTTTGAAAATGGAATTCAACCTCAATTGAAAAAGCACATTATGTAATATACATTGTGAAAGATATGGTACACGCGTTTTTTCATCAATCACGAAACTAACATTTTATAACCATCAGTATACTTCCTGGAGTCTCATTTGAAATAATCTTAACTCTCATGGAGATAAACAAAAAAAATTTCAGGTAGTCTATTCTAACGAAACTACCGCGGGATATTAACGTAGGATTACTTATCGGTGCTTACCTCTTTTATATGTGTATGTATGTATGTGTTGTGTATATATGTATCTATATATATGTACGTATGTATATATATACATATATGTATGTCAAAATTTTGACGCATTTTGGCACTTTTCTGTTTAACTGTATATATATTATTTTACTGCTTGTCGAAGCGATACAGACTGGGTTTGGCGCGCTGCCAAAATTATAACTCGCGAGGTACGGACGGACGGTTTTAGCGTCTGAAATTTTGCTTTCCGGAGGACCGTTATGGAAAAACGTAATTCTACGTTAAAAAAAAACACTTTAAATCAGTCTAACCCATTTTAATTTACCAACCCGTAACTGGTTGAGTGGTTAGCAATATTGAGCATTTTCAGTAGTAGCTACTAGGTCCACAAAACCCTCATCAACTCCCAAAATGACGGGATATTCGATGGTTTGCATTTTTATACTCGTTTATGCTTTTCCTGGGATATAGTTTGACAGGAGTCAATCAGAGACAAGTATATGTTGCCCTAGGTTTGAAGGATATTCATTTCCTAATGAATCATTATCATCTCGAATTTTGTAAAAAAAGAAAAAAAAAGAGTGAGAGAGAGCGAGAAGTGCCGAGCTTCCTTAAGAGTGTCTGAGAGTTTTTATTATTGCTTAATATTTCAGTGAAGCTTACAGAGTGATTTTCACTGAAATTTAACCCTTCAGCGGGCGCGCCAATTTTTGAAACACCAGCAGGCGCGCGTGGCACAAAGTGCAACGTCTCTTTCAACCTTGATTATTCCTTTTGTAATGAACTTTTTTTTTCTCAAATTGAAAATAATAATTCTGCGTTTTATGACAAGATATAAAATGTTGATAATATTGAGATATATTTATAATTAAAGGCCAAAGAATGCAGATATAATCACCCTATTTCAAAACTGTCCGGTTTATTGGATCTAAGGACAACTTGCGAATGGATTCCTATTATGTCCAAAAACCTAAAAAAATAATGAGATTGTCCATCTTCGTGATATGCGGGATACTGTGTAATGGCTGCACATTGGATCGACTACATCAACTCCAGCTTTTGTCGTATTGTAATCCAGTATAATCGTTGGTTTACCACGGTTAAATCACGACTACCAGTGATTGGGAAGGAATACAAGGGTCAGAAAATCAGACCTGCATTAGAAAGGGTGTAGCTATAAATAGAAACGGCTTAGAACATTCAGACCTTACATGTAAAAAAAAAAACCATTCAAAATTACGAAAATGTTGCACTCTGTACACGGGCGTGCCCACTGAAGAGTTAAACATGTCAGTCTTAAGTATATAATCAGAAATTTTAAGGCATTCATACATCTGCGTTATCTGTTCTGCTCAAAGTTAGATACTAAATACTGATTGTTCTTAAGCTTACGTTCGAGCACATAGTTAGTTTTATCTTATTAGAATGATATTGAAAGACTGACTGGGGTATTGGATTTTGATAGATATCTTTCCTTACAATCAGTCTGCAAAACTTAAATGTGCCTCTGTCTTCTTATTTATTGTGTCCTGACTTCGTAATCTGCAGAATTTGTTGAAGGATTTATCGATAAAACGTATTTTTTCTTCCTATGACGTTCTTTTCCGCTCTAACTATCTTGCATGTCTAGGTTAAAAGCTATGTTTCAATAAGATTTTTAAAAAAAATCGAATTGAAGAAATATAGTGTTCCGGGAACACTTTGGAGAATAGGAACTTACTGAATGTATTCAAGAGTGTTGCAGTTCATCTTTGGTGGCGCTACGAGCGCCGTACCGCGAATCACTCCCCGTTTCAAATGTTTGTACTGGATTGTTTCACGCATAAGAACCGAGCAGTTCGATAATAATGGAAATCTCATTGGAGAGTAATTTCTTAATAACCTTTAATGTAAATACTGTAAATTAGAATTGATCTTGTAAATAAAGTCTATTAATTTAACCTGATCGTCGTAACTGAAAGAAAGATATGCAGTATCATCACTGAAGACAAATTCCCTAGATCATCTCCCAGCGCAGAATTAGCAAAGAGAAAACTGATTCCTCCTCAGTCAGTGTTCAGAGAAAAAGCGGGTTCATCGCAACGTAATAAACACATGATTCTCAGAGAACATATTTATCGTTTTCATAGAAACAAGAGGGGGTAGGTGGGTGAGGGGGGGGGGGGTGAATCTTGTTAGTGGTTCAGGAATGCAAAGAACGTCGTAAGGGTGGGGGAGAAAGCGGAAAAACGTATCAGGCAAATTAGACGATGTACTTCAAAATGTTTGAAGTGACAGTTTCCACGATTCTCTGAAGCTAATGATGCTGGTTTGCTGCTTTACATTACTGGGAAAGGGAAAAAAAGTATATATTAAGCTCCGATGCAGCTTAGAATGCATGTACCCGTATGTGTTACGAAAATAATATATCTTCTTCCCCACGTGACACAAATCCCCGCATTGTTGGAACTTTATTTTTAAAAATCTAGCCTGCCTTATGTTTTTGTTAGATTTATTACCAGTTTTTATAAAATCTCTGCATATAAAATCTGTAAATTTAAAACAGCAATATATACATATATATATATATATATATATATATATTTATACCAACCATAACATACTGAATCCACCACTATTTCGAGGTTATACATAACTAAAGAAAATATTGGTACTGCACTGAAATGAAGGTTTATTCAGAGATGTAGACAAATATCTATAGTCGTTCACAATAAAATAATTCCACCATAAATACAGATACCTCTTTTAGCGGACGGATAACACAAAATGAAACTTAAATTGAACTATATTTTGTCTAAACTTAATGATGAAAATTTCATGAAATATGCTCGATTTAGTCACCGTTCATGTTTTCATAATTTTCTTGGACAATTTCAGGTCAAATCTTGAACTGTTTGAAATTTATTTTTGGTTTTAAAGATTAAAAAAATTTCATCTTTTAATTGTGCATGCGGTAAAAATAGGCGCAAACACACAAAAAAATGAAAAAAAAGAAACAAACAAACAAACACACACACACACACAGACAGACAGACAGACAGACACAGACAGAGAGAGAGAGAGAATGAATGAATAAATGAATCACCAGATGCTAGGTAATCGGAACTACAGCTGTATGAAAATATCCATAACACTCTAAACCCGTAGCTAAACTTTAGCGACACTTTTTTAAGGGCATGTTCACATAGAATCCGTCAGCGTTACTTTCATTGACATATATTTAACCAATTACAAACCTCCAAACGATTAGCAACGAAATTGTTAAGGCATGTGATTGGTTTTAAATATGTCGA
This sequence comes from Dolomedes plantarius, assembly GCA_907164885.2. Classification (NCBI taxonomy): domain Eukaryota; kingdom Metazoa; phylum Arthropoda; class Arachnida; order Araneae; family Dolomedidae; genus Dolomedes; species Dolomedes plantarius. Next base: position 99,617,472 of record OU015498.1, on the reverse strand, counting down.
TACGAGTAACGCTGACGCTGACGGATTCTATGTGAACAGGCCATAAGTCTGTTCCCTGCTTAATTCAGGTATTCCGTTATTACTTGAAATATGACGCTACTGTGCGCCTTTAAGCAGTATTGAACTACAGACTAAGGATTTCAGAACCGGACACCCGTGGGTAATTATTGCAACCGAAAACCCGGCTCCAACGGTTGTAGAACCAGGTATTCGGAAGTAGTAAATATTACGAACAACGTTTTAATGGAATAAACAGTTTTGTCACAATTTATCACTAACCAGATCTTTATAATCCTTTGTATTAAAACGTATCCATAGGATTAACTATTAGATCCTCCTTGACAATCTCGGAGGTCAATCCCATCTGCCTTCGAAAGATATGCCATCGAGTGTCATTTGATTTTATTGATTTATTTCGTATAAAATTTAGAGGCGATGGGGCCCAGCTGGGAAGAGCAGCGGGCCAGTGATCTGAACTTCTCTGGCTTGATGATCGTCGCTGACAAAATCCACCGCCGTATACGCTAATGCAGGATGGTGCACGTAAGCTCTGTCGTGGCTGCAATGTCCTCCAAGTTCTCAAAATTTTCCTTTAGAGGTGCGGGGTCAAGTGTACTGGTCTCGTCATTTGACCCGGTTCAAAATTACGGGACTGGTCCGTTAGCCAGTCGGACTCCGACCCTTGTGGTACTAACTTAAAACCGTAAAGCATCTCTCAGCCCGATAGCCTATAATGGCCTTGATCTGATGTTGCTGTCGGTCAAGGGGCATAAACAACATATAAAATTTTCGGAAGAAATTTTGTTCATTGCAGTAATAAACAGCAAAAATATATTGTTTTATGTATTATTTAAATGAATGTAATCTAGTTTTCGACGAATTTCTAATCTATCGGCAATTTGAAAATAACATAAAACCTTCACAAAAAAAAGAACAAGACAGAATTAAGTAGTTCCATGAATTGGAACCCATTAACTTAAATTAAAAAAAGTGAAAAAGAAATGTATTTTTTACTTATGCAATAAACTAAAATTCTTTATATTACAAACAACCATATGTTTACATTAATATTTATATTACAAATGTATCGTGGTCCATGTATTATTCAAACCAGGGTAATAACCGGGTACCCTGTTCTGGAAAAATCCCGAGAACCGAAACCTGGTTCTGAATTTTTCAGTTCGGTTCGGCAATCTACTACGGACAAACAAACTTAGAATTTTGGAATGACAATTAAAAGTAAAAACTTTACATCAGCTTAAAGTTTAGAAATCTTAAATACGTACTAAGCATATGATTTATTTCCCTTAGTTTTGTTTTTTAATCTCAGTGGTAAGAAGATAAACTGATCCAAACAGTCTTGATTTATGCAAAATATATAGCTGTCCCTATCAGAAACTAACTGACATTAATGGTTCCTCATCCTCTTTCTTTAACACTTCTATTGTCTTAATCCAGTGAATCCCAACTGGTGTAGTTCTTTTTTTTTCTTTCTTTTATCAGCTATACTCTACTTTTATCACTTTTGTATACATTTGCTCATTCTATATTCACACTCTACTATTTTATATCACTGTTATTTCATAATTTTCTATGACAATTTCGAATACTTGTATTGTATGACAGTCTGTATTACCTGTTTTATGACTGTATTTTATAACATGCTATATATGACCGTGCGCAACATCTGTCTTTTTTTTTGATTGATTTTATTATCGTGCACATTTCACTGTTTTTACCATCCCTTTTTATCACTGTTGCTAGTTATGCCTATCTTATTTTCTGTGCATTTATTCTACTCTTTACCAGTGTTTGGTGAGCATTGTCCTTTCCGGACGCCAACGAAACCTATTTAAAATATACTCGTTCATACCATTGAATCCCTTTTTCCCCTTTTTATATCATCGTTTTAGTCACCTTTATATATATCATTGTTTACATCATCTTTATATATCATTTCTGTTTATAAATCATATTTTTACACTGGATCATGGTTTTAAATTGCTTACTTATATAATGTTTTTCGGGTTTTACCATGTGTTTGGCGCAGCATGTCCTCTCTGGACCTTGCACGCCAAACAACCCTCCAACCCAACTGGTGTACCGCGGCACTTTTAGTGTGCCCTGAGATCTGCCAGGGGGGCCACGCGATTTTTTTTTGGGGGGAGGGGGATAAATTTTAAAAATATAATAATTGAGTCCACTTAAAATACTTAAATAACAAGTTGAATTAATAACTCTCACGCCCGACAGATTGTGGCACAGATCGATGCACTCGTTCCTGAGGATGTATTAGCTACCCTCATGCCAACAACTGTTAAGCTTGATATGGAACATCATTTGTGCTCTAAGCATTAATCGTAAGTCTCACATTAATAAAACAAAACTCTTTTTAGAGATTTCTACTGTAGTCCTCTAAGGTAATATTATACTGAATCCAATGGCTATTTTTAAACTGTTAATAGATCCTGTTTTAGTATTTGTTTCTTATAATTTTTAATAAATGAATAAAATCAGCAGTGGAGTCGGTATTTATTTAAATTTAAATTTAACCAGTTAATGAAATACAGGGTAGTCATAAAAAAAACTTTGCCGATATATGGAACTCTAGCGGCTGTTCCGTTCAACCGATCGAGATGAGATTTCAGATATAGTTATTCAAAGGTATGAGCTCGAGAATCTGTGAACGACAAGAAAGTGGCGCTCACAGTTAGGGTTATAGGTACAGAAACTCGAAATTTTCGAATGGCAACGCCCACTTTTTCCCGTCGCAAAATGCTCAAAGCATGCGAAAACCCTAAAGAGCGTTGGAACGGTACGTGTATCACAAAAAAAAAACAGCTCTGCGAACGGCCTATGATGTCACCCATGTGGAAAATGTGTAATCCAAATAAAAAATTTCTTTTGTACGAAACCTATTTAAAATATAGGTTGTCATCAGTGATTGGTGTCTTGCCTCCGTCATATGTAAATTTCCTCCATGCGCCCCGATCGTGCTTTTGTTGGCCGTTTGCAGAGCTGTTTTTTGTGCGTGCATAACGCGTCCGTTTTTTGTGATACACGTACCGTTCCAACGCTCTATAGGGTTTTCGCATGCGCTGAGCATTTTACGACGGGAAAAAGTGGGCGTTGCCATTCGAAAATTTCAAGTTTCTGTACCTATAACCGTAACTGTGAGCGCCACTTTCTTGCCGTTCACAGAATCTCGAGCTCATACCTCTGAATAACTATATCTAAAATCTCATCTCGATCGGTTGAACGGAATAGCCGATAGAGGTCCATATATCGGCAAAAAAAATTTAGGACCACCCTGTATATTCCCCTTTAATTTAATATGCAAAAAATTGAAAAAAAAAATCCAAACTTCTAAGAAGAGTGCCCCAAGTCTTTAATCTCATTCCCAAGGATGCCGCGAACATTAGAAGGATGGGAATCCCTGTCTTAATCATTTTTGATATAACCACTATATCCGGTTGAAGACTTGCTATTTTTCTGACTACATATTGCATCAGGTTCCAAATTTCACTCAAGTCTGCAAGGAGAAATTTTTCTTTGCATAATCAATGTATAGCGAACAAAAATAAACAAAAGATGACCACGAAAATTTCCTTCCGATAACACAAAATAAATACTTTAAAAAAAAAAACACTTCACGAGAAACCATAACACGCTGTTTGCTCACAAATATGTCTCTTTTTTTTCACTATGCTGTCGGTAAATAAATTCAATTTCATATTTCTCCACACTTCTCTCCAATCTAAGCGGGGGAAAGAAAAAAAAACACGAATTGCATTACGGTCGGAAAGAGGAACTATCTGACACGAGAGTGAAACACAAGAGTCCATTACGAAATCAGGGTATATCTCCCTCTTCTAAGGGCTGCATGATTTACGACAGCCACTTTAAACTAACGTGGAGGGAGTTAATGAAAAACCAAGCTCCCGCTTTTGAAAGCGCTGCCATGAATCGAAACATAAATCTTCGATTTCGATGATCGTGGGAAAGGTAGCCACGCCATCAATCACCCTTATAAGACTTATCTAAGGCTCTAAATGGCCGGTAAGATGAGAGGTCAGAGAGCAAACCCCAGATTTCATATCTTTGACTCACGTATAAAAAGCAGCTGTACGAGAGTGTGTTATTCCATGGTTAATCATACATAAAAACTGAACTATGTGGTCATAGGTATCCGGACACCTGGGCATCTTGTTTATTCCTTGAACCGGGAAAAAATTAATAATGCATTTATACACAGTCTCGCACACTTAATTTCGCTCTGGAACGCTGTCTTCTAAACTTTAATTCACTGTTGTGGGATATTTTACCCAATCTTCTAATAGAAAAAACAAACAAACAAACACACACACACACACACACACATATGTGTGTGTGTGTTAGTTACGGCCAAAGTCCAAAGTCTGGCCAATTCGCGAAATAGCTGGCAACTAACTAGCATTGGCCTAGTCACTTGGCCAAAGCCCGAAATAATCAGAATTGACGACTGCTTCGGGCTTTGGTTGGCCCATTCGCGATGCGGCCGATTACCAATGGCCAGTTCCCGTCTTAGAAAAAGTTGCCAAAGCTAGAAGTTTTGCGGAGCTGGATAATGCAGTAACGGGAATTGATCATACCAGTTCTAACTCATATTATTACCACTCGGAAAGTCCTTTTAGTTTAGTCAAAGTAGAAAAAATCCCTTCAAAATCAAAGAGAAAGGGACAATTTTTCTTGGGTAATTCGCAATAGGGCCATTGACTGCCGGGCGCATCGCGATTTGGCCGACCAAAGCCCGCAGTAGTTGTCAATTCTCAAATATTTCGGGCTTTGGCCAAGGGACTTGATATATAGTGGTGTGTGTGTGTGTATATATGTGTGTGTATATATATATATATATATATATATATATATATATATATTGGTTATACATAAATATATAGTGGATCCTCGATCTATAGTTTTTAAAGGAACCTATTGCACTTAACGATAAATGCGGGAACATGAAGAAATATTATCATCAGGACTGGGTGAAGTAAACGACACATACGGGAAAACGATGATTCGGGGAACGATCGATCGCAGTTTCACTGTATCTATCTATCTATATAAATTATATATATGAAGCTAAAATCCCCCCCCCCCTCACCCGTACTAAGACCGTAATCAAAGCTGGGCCACTTAACTTTGTTACACGAACACAGCAGGAAAAAAAATATCAGACAAGTAATTATTAATAATATTTGAAAGTTTCTCCTTATAAAATTAAATAGATACCATTTATCTTAAAAAGTTTAAACTTTTTAAATTTTACATCACCAAAAGTATTATATTTCTTTTGTTAAACTACTTACACACATTCACAAAAGACCAAAAAAATAATTATCCATAATTTTTTTTACAACTCACTTAAAATTAATTTTTTTTCCTCTTCACAAACATTGAACTCGCGAATTCTACCCTCCAGATTGATTGCATACTCTATCACTTGCAACTCTCTCTCTTTCTCATTGTCATATAAGATTTCCCAGTATATCTCAAAATAAAGCAGGTTCCTTTTTTCTCTCTCTTAAGAACAATGCTTCAGCACCCATTCTAAAGCAGCCAGTGACCGAATTATGCGGTAGGCGAAAGAACCATTAATTTTGGGAGCAAAAATCGCGCCAATTACAGGTGTAGGAAAACTGGATCATGGCATTATATCACGAATCTGTTTGACCGGTGAGATAAACAGAATTTTATGAATGGATCACGTTCAGAGCAGAGCTCTTTAATTTTCCAAGGGAGTAAAACAGTTGATAGGTATTAATTTATTTATAATTGCGCGTACGGGGGGATAATTATGCAATCCATGCTCTTAATCATCTATACAGAATTGCGAGCGTCTCTTATTCCCCCCCCCCCTCATATCTAGCGCCAGGAGGGTTGTTCTTTTGGCACACGGCTAATGGTGTAAAACACAAAGAAAATCAAAACAACCATTTGTACGGTGAAGTTTAGGGTAATTCCGTCTCTCAAAGATTACATAAAGATATCGTTAAGTGTGTGATACAAGATAACGAACTAATTTGCAAGTTGAATAAAGGCTTGCGATACTTAATCAAACTGTTTTTAAAACTCTTTGCGAAGTATTATATGTTACTCCGAATTACGAGTTGCCACAAAAAAATTATACCAAGAACTAAAATACTGGTCGATTTATCATCATTACAGATTTACAAATCAATTTAAACATATGTGAACATATCTTGCAACAAACCCTATAAAAAATAAATAAGGGACAAAAAAAAATTGCAAAATTTCTGATGTTTAGCTTCCAGACTATGCATTTTTTTCTTCTATAGACGGTCGAAACAAACAAAAAAAAATGTGTCCATAATTCTAATTTACAATTACACTTTTTAATATGTCGTGTCACATCTTGAGTATTAGCGCGTTAAGTCGCTGTGATACGCATATTTTCCCGCTACGCGTATCTTACGCTAATTAGTAGGGCAAAGCACTTTATGTTTCTGAAGCATCATATATCAAATTTGACCCTTTATTTGCGATCGGATGGTTTAAATGAGATAAAAAAAATTCGAGTTTCAAGGTTTAAAAATTTTTAGAAAAACTTTATATTCGAATTGAGATGAATCAAATTCTTCAAACATCAAATTTTCATTACCAAAGGCTTCATCACTAACCTGCCAAAGAGTGATTCTAAAATACACTTGAAAATTTTACGTTATGGGCTTGTGGCAGCCCTGTGATAAAGCGCGCTGGTTTTCGGTGCTGAGGGTACTCAGATCGAATCCCGGCGTCGCGCCACGAAAAATGCCTCCGTTTGTGTCGTCCCTTTATAGGGGGTAATGCTGTCCGCCTATATGGTGCCCCCATAATAAAATGGACAGTAAAATGCGGCGTAGTATAGGCGAATGTTTGACGACAAGTGCCTCCGCATTGGTTTAATATAAAAATACGTTATATGCCTCGTACTTTTAAATACACGGCTCTTCCCTCGATAGCTGATCTTTTCAAGTTACATGAGCTCGAAGCGTGAGAGTATGTTTACTTTATCACTTTCTCATTTTGGAAAGAAAATATAAATTATCAAGAATTATTGGATGGAAAACAGCCAAAGTAACGATGTAAGAAATAACATTATCGTGTATCTTCGTGGTTTGGTTTAGTCTATGTTTGACAACGAAAATCAAGGGTAACCTAGACACCGTAAACTTCGGAGACGGTAACTCGCCCAGTGTCTCTACCACTTTACCCTATAAACCCTCATTATTTCTCAGGATGACTTCCAGATCCTACAGATTTAACATAACCATACTTGGCCGAAAAGAATTTTCAAAGACTTTTACAGACTTTTCAAACAACTCTTGCACCACGTTAATCAACCCAAGGATCTCGACAGCAGAGCTCCGCACAGTATGCAACTGCAATGCTAGCAACTCGTAGACCACTTGTGCATGATTAAGATGTCATTTTACAGTGAATAAGATATCCCCTATCACAAGTTGAAAGATAATATTTATTACGTCTTGTCGGGGGAGCCGGTAACAAGGAATCTGAATCTGTTATTCAAAACAACTATGCTAACAATTTAGACCTGACTCTGTCATTCCTAATCTTAATGTATTTTTGAAATCGCCACTTTAAATCCAGCTCCTTGTTGCAGGTCACTTTTATTGATTCTATCTCCATTCTAATTCACGAGGAAAGCACGGATGAAAGCAAAACTTGTCGGGGGGGGGGGGGGGAATGAGCCATCATGACGTGCTAAGAATACGACGACGACTTACACACCTCCACTCAAGTAACGCGTTTCGAGAAATGCAATTTGTTATGCAAAATAGCCAGAACGCAGCCTACTCGAAAGCCATGCAAAATAACCTCATGAATCCCGAATCCATTAAGCCAAGCACTAACAAGGATATAGGGTAACAGAAAATTCATTTATGTAGACCACGTGAACTTTCAGTTTCTATGAATCCATTTCCTACAACAGCGATCCCACTTGGCTGGAAATGTGAGTGACCACAAAATTGTGTCGCAGATTCAGACTCCATTCTGTGAGCAATGCAGAGTTTCCCATTTGCGCAGACATTTCATGGAAAATGAATGCTTCTGCGACGAAAATGAGATATGCGATCTGATCTTAATGAGCATGTGTTTTGCATATCAGAAATCCGACTTTTTTCATTCCTCCGTGGTTAATTAAAGTGAGGGTGTATCATAATCAAGCCGACAGGATATCGTTTTTTATTTGTTTATGTCCGTTTTAAAGGGCCTTTTTCCGCATTTTTTTTACGATTAGCCTGGAAAAATCCTAAGAAGAAGTATACACTGGTACAAGATAGTATCTCTAAACGAGAGAATGGAATTTGGATATCACTAAGAACGACAGAAGGAAGGGCAGTTATTCCTTTTCGAGGAGTAACGACCGGAGCTGGGTCCATTTTTTTCTATTAAAATCCACGTATTGCTTACTTTATAGATGGGATGAGGCTAGAGAGTGCCAGTAAAAATATTTCCGCATATGGAATAGAACCGCAGAGAGAGAAGAAAAAAAATGCATGTACTGTAACATGGACTGTATTCTAGCGGACCAATAACGCACCAGAGCAAGGTTTATGTCAAATCTAGTCATGAGCTGAAAAATCGAGTCATTCCAATGTTATTCTGCACCCCGATCTCAAATGAGGGGAGATATCTTTAGGAAAATTGAAATTTGTAGATCGCTGTATTTCTAAAAGGATTGATTTTACTTCTTACCTAGGGTTGGGGTTGCGTTATAATTTCCAAGAATTAAAAAAAAAAATGATACGAATAAAAGATAAGTGTTCGACATCAGTCGCACTCAGCCAAAACTCCACTCTTTTCTTCTAAATGAATTAGTTTTCGTCACCGTAAATAAAAGAAAAAAATAATACTCAAATAAAGTAGGCTGTGGTATTTTAGACCACAAAATTAATCACGTAATAACAGAGGCGTAACTAGCATCATATAGAGGCGTAACTAGCATTTTTTTGTTGGGAGGGGGGGGACTACGGGAAACAGTTGTCTACGGGGAAGGATCAGGTTAACCTGATCCTTCCCCGTAGATACGCCATAGCGAAAACATTAAATATACATAATGTTAAACCTGAGTATGAAGATCTGTAATTTAATACAGTAATCATAACGGCCCACTCGTAAGTATACGGTACCCCTGATGCGGGTAGAAACAAAACAAAACAAAAAACAAATTCGTACAATTTCCAATACTTTTTATCATGGTGTATATCGCCACATATTATCATATCTTCTCGTTGTTAAGATGAAAGATTTGAATTTCATTCTTGTCATTTGCCGGCTGAAACAGATATCTTTAGTTAAGGGCTCAAACCTTTATCTTTCAGAAAAATTATGTCTCGGGAACGGGATTCCAAGTGGATCTAGGCTCCAGGAACGAAATAAACCTCCCCCCTCCCCCACCAAGAAATATTCAAGTTTTTTTAACATAGAAAACAAATAAAAAACATCATTCTAAGCATTCTTTGATGAATACAGAGGTGTTACTTCTTAAAAATAAGGAGGTTAAATTCCGATCCTTGAAATAAGAATATAGATGATTGGGAATATTTAATTCAGTCGCAGTCATAATAAAGTGCCTTTGTTTTCTTCATAACTTACAAACAGCAGATGACTGGTTAAGGGGCTTAGCATAATATTTAAAATGGTCTCGGACTGTCTACAGTCAAACTGTTTGAGGCGAGGCATCATTTGACATCGCAAATCTTCCTTTCCCATTGTCAATCTACGGGTAAATTTTCCCCGAGTACTTTTTGAATACTATATTTAGCTGATGCACATTCTTCAATTATGCTTTGTGCATTCGGTGTTTTTTTCAAAAGTATTTCCATTTCACCTTAATCTTTACGACAAATGAGATAGACATCAATCAACAAAGCTTTGTGAAAATTTGACTCCTGAAAATGTTTAAAAATTACACACTCTTTGTTTAAACGTCTAGCTTCATTGGTTTAAAAAAAATGAATAGATAAATATTCATTCGTTAACCTGTGATTCAGGGCCGGATTTTCCTATAGGCTAACTAGGCTTCAGCCTACGGCCTCAAGAGGGGTCTACATTCAAATTGTTAGCAAAATTATAATTACACTATTCTAAAAACAGTGAACACTAAAACACTGGACCGAAAATAAGGAGAATATAGAGTTTGATGAACTTATAGAAGAATTCTGTGTGAAAAAGTTTATAAAGAAACTCTTCGAATCTACTATTTCGTTTTAAATGTATACTTGAATTGAATCAGTTCTCAAATAATATAACTATTAACATAAAATTTAATATGATATACAATTTGATATTTTCTTTTTTGTGATCTGGATTTTGTTTGAATAAAGTTCCATTTTTAGGTTAGTTTAAGACATAAAATTCATAATAATTCATACTTAAACTTTAAATGCGAATTATTATGAAATAAATTTATCTGAATTGAATTTCGTTTAATTTTCAATGTATTGAATATATATAAGTTAGTACCAATAACAACATGTTTCATTTAAAATATTGATATACACTCATGGACAAAAAAATTAGCGCACCAAGAAATAACTGCGGGATTGTAACGAAACTTGCAATGAAGGTACATGTCGGGGAGATATGCAAATGATTAGAAATGCAGCGTGATTGCGCATTACGTATAGCCGGTAGAGGGCGTTGAACATCGTACTCTGTGGAGTATAAAACAGGTAACCAAAGCTAGTTTGAGTGTGCTGAATCATTTACAAAGGAAGAGCTGAGATAGACATGCCATTACGCCGTGTTCGAAGACAATATAAGCAGTTGTCGCAGTTTGAGAGGGGGAGAATCGTCGGGATGATGGAAGCTGGGTGGTCAGCTAGGCGAGTAGCTCGTCAATTAGGCCGCTCTGATTGTGTTGTGAGGAGGTGTTGGGACCAGTGGACCCGAGAGATGTCATGTACACGAAGACCAGGCTCAGGACGCCCTCGACAGACCAGTCGTCGAGAAGACCGCCACATCGTAAGAAATGCACGCGTACAGCCAACTGCTTCATCGGCCGCCATCCAGGCACAGGTAGCACCTTCACTAGGGGCCTCTGTGTCTTCTCGAACCATACGAAGGCGCCTGGTTGAAGGACAGTCTGTATCGCGGCGCCCATTACGTGTGCTGCCCTTGACGCCCACCCATCGACGCCTCCGTTTGGAGTTTTGCCGCGCACGAGGAAACTGGACTGCAGCGGAATGGAACCAGGTCGTCTTTAGCGACGAATCCAGATTCAATCTCGGCAGTGATGACAATCGTGTTCGTGAGTGGAGAGCCCGTGGTGAACGCTTCAATCCTGCCTTTTCTGTACAACGACACATCGCTCCCACAGCTGGTGTGATGGTATGGGGTGCCATTGCCTACAATACACGGTCACCCCTAGTATTGTTCCGTGGCAGCATGACAGCCCAGCGGTATGTTCATGAAATCCTGCAACCACATGTGTTGCCACTCATGCAACGGCTGCCAGGAGCCATTTTTCAACAAGACAATGCTCGGCCTCATACGTCAAGGGTGTCACAAGACTGTCTCCGCACTGTTACTACCCTTCCTTGGCCTGCCCGATCCCCAGATTTGTCTCCTATCGAGCATATCTGGGATCATTTGGGACGACGAGTTGGGCATCCCACGAGTTTGGACGAACTAGAGGCAAGGTTACAGCAAATATGGAATGAAATGTCTCAAGACATCATACAGAACTTGTATGACTCAATGCCCGATCGTATCGCATCGTGCATTCGCGCTAGAGGGGGTCCAACGGAGTATTAACTCCTCCGTTCTTTTGCCTTTTTCTATGAAATAAATTATCCTTTTTCTTTGATGTTTTTATCATTTACTTGTATCAAAGTAGTCATTACGTATGTAAAATTTCGTTTCATTTTGACGACTCCTTGGTGCGCTCATTTTTTTGTCCATGAGTGTATATCACAGTACTGATGTATTTTATTATCTCTCATGTAATTTACAAATTTAAAAATGAGAGGTGAAAGGGCCTCATAAGTGGAATAGCCTAGGGCCTCTTTTCATCTAAATCCCGCCCTGCTGTGATTATATAAACACCGAGAAGAAAATTCCCCGTAGCTTAACATGGGGATGGGGAGATCTGCGATGTCACCAGATGCGTCACTTCAGTTTTTAAGAAAAGACGTAATGCAAAGCAAAATGGATCTTATCAACATTCACTGTATTGGCTTGGAATGTACAAAATAACAATATGAATGAACTGTCACGGAGTCGGTTTGATGACACGGTATTTCATGTTACCCAACATCCGGCTCCTAGATTCATTTCCGGTATAAAAATATTATGGCGGCGACTGACTTGCAACAAAACGTTGTAATGTAATGCAGTGGCGCACCCAGGGGGGGGGGCCCAGGGGGCCCTGCCCCCCCCCCAAAGAAGTAGAAATATTGATTTTGCATTATAAATATTTTTATTCGTTCATCTCGGCCCCCCCCCATGCATTATAAATATTTTTATCCATTCATCTCGGCCCCCCCCAAGAAAAAATCCTGGGTGCGCCACTGATGTAATGTAATGTAACCCGAGAATTCCGTAGTCGGTGTCAGGAGGGAGTGAAGCTACAAGCAATCGTGCTCCACTAAACTGCCGGATTTTTTGTGAATCCCTCTCCTCGTTACATTACAAGTCAGTAAAGGTCGAACTCAACTGACTGAAGTGGACCTATTTGAGCCGAACATTCAAAATCAGCATGCGCGGAAAAATATGGATGCACTTGTAATGTAATGCTTGCCATGAGCGTTACATTACAATGTTACGTTGCAAGTCTATAGCCGCCTAAATTTCTAAAATTTCCTGTTTTTACGGATTATACAGTGAGGATTTGGCAAAATGCTCGCCACAATCACTATTTAGTCACACACACACACACAAAAAGGGTCCACAACAAAATTAAGTTTCAGTGTAAAATACTCTACGAAGCATTGGCGGGGATGATATATATGACACATGCACCTCTCTCCAGCATATTTGATAGTTAAGATGAGCATAGGTTAATTAATGGAAACAAGCACTTGACGTATTCTCTAAATAAACAATAGAAATGCAGTTCCATTTCAGAGTAATTCCTCATATTTACTTCTACTACCAAGCGAGAGTGAAGTACCTGAAGTTAAATCTGTGTTTGTAGTGCAAAGAGTGTCAAGTCCAAAATCGTAGTTTTGAGAAAACCGTGATTGAGAAAAAAAACGGCTTTTGTCAAGTCAGTTTTTTTAAGTTTAGTTTTAAATTTTTTTTAAAGTAAATTTTTCCAATTTTATTTTTGTTGAGTAAAGAGTGTTAAGTCCTTGATTGGGACTTAACTCCTTTAACACTAACATGTTTGTATTTTGTTTCACATATCCCAAATTTTCCCCGATGAATAAAAATATTTAAGAGTAGAATTAGACTTAGCTTTCTGTACCCTTCAGTAGCCCTTGATTTTTCAGACATGGCTGGTTTGATAACTCATTTTAGCCCATTTTGGACTTAACACCATTTGCACAGCAAACACGGATATATATAGTAAGTTCAAAATTTTAGTAAAACGAGCACGCTGCCCGGTTCTTTAATAACAACAACCTTTTAATATAACATTAGATAAACTACGGCAACATTTACCTGCAAATTCTATGAGATCAGAGAGGGTGTGAAAGGGTACGATCCCCCCCCCCCCATATATCGCCCCTGAGGGTGCTCGATCAAAATTGAGGTGGCACCTGGCTAAATCGGACTTCGACCCTTGTGGTTCAAGGAGCAGCACCCCTAAGCAAACAAGCAAATATGGAACTGGTCTGGAATACTTCCAGGGGGCATTAGAAACAACAACAACCACCTGCAAATTTTTAAAATAATACAAATAACCGTGACTTTTAACTGTCACTTTTAAGTAGATGTATAAAAATTCGTTCGTTTTCGACTCACTGAAGCCTAAACATGAAGTGCTATATTTTAAAATCACGACTTGTTTTCGGTGCTTAAATTAAACGCACGAGGCAGGTGTTTTAATCACACATTTTCAAGGCGATGGTTAAAAAACCAGAAATAAACAGGTGTAAAAAAGGCCACAGTTTATTCAAAATCAGTTAAGTTATGGTAAAATGGTGGACGTGTAAAATTAATTGGCGGAGTGCAAGGTAAAATAAAATCATCACGCGCACGAGTAGAGAAGAAAAAAAAATTGTTTCTTTCGAGAAATCCCCTATTACTCCACGCTGTAGGGAAGACTGTTTACGTGTTAGAAGCTAGTTTTGTGTCGGCAAGTTGATAGATTGAGTGTTCGAAATAGAAACTTGCTGCAATTACGTTTAAAATAAAAACAACTTTTCAGTTCTGAGAGAGCAATATGATAGCACATAAAATAAGAACGAGAAGTCTGATGGTTTTATAATTTATAAGATGGTCTAATATTTTATAGAACGTTGCCGTGAAAATTTATTAAAATTTTCACGGCAACGAAAAACCCAAACCCGACATCTACATTTTTCAGTCTCAATTCACCATATTACAATTTCAACGCTTTTCAATATAATATGAAAACGTTTCCTCATGCCCCTCAGATGCAAATTGGCTTTCATACGATACAAAATTTTCGCAAGGTCACCTTGAATAACGACAGTCTTCAAACAAAGAATTATCTTTGAAAGTTTTCAAAGCTGGGAAAGTTCATGCAAAATTTCCATATGTTTAAAAAAGATTTTGTATACTCCGCTAGCACTTGGATCATATAAATAGAAGCTATCGTCCCGACATGGTTTCGCGTAATTATTTACCGAATTAATCATGAGAATACGTAGCGTCAACACTTATCTAGGAAAAATAAAAGTTTCTAAAATTTGTTAAGCTCATCGTTAGGATTGGAATGTCATGCCCCCACGAGATTCTTTTCAAAAGTTGTCGTGTACTCTTCCACTTACTTTGAGGGAGGGAGGGGGGGGGTAATTCAGCTTAGTAGCTTGTATAATAGTATTTATATTAATAGTAGATAGTCTGAGATAATTCAGATTATTAATTCATTATTGGGGGGGGGGTAATTTAGGTGTATCCAGATACTGATGGCTATACGTCTTTTAAAACCTTCTTTGTAAATCCTTTCGACGGTCTTTTTTGAATAAATACCCTTTTAGGAAACTATTCTCTTAACCCTTTCGCAACCCGCATCACGAGGTCTTAATCGGTAAAGTCAGTAATTTTGATTGATTCAACGATGCAAGGAACTAATAAAATTATCTTGACACATAATATCTAATTTGGGATTGCATACATCATAAAACCTTGACCTGCAAAATCGTGTCTAACAAGACAATAATCCGAAGCAGGTTTAATGCACTGTGCAGTCCCGAATGATGCTATTTGCTTTTAAATCATGAAAAAAAAAAACCTTGGTCTTCAAATACAAATCCAACTGAACATATAACAAGAAAAAGTCTAAAATTCGAAAATAATATTTCTTCAAAACGGCATTTAAATTTAGTAGTACAATACGATACCGGGATAGTTAAATCGTGGCCCAAAAATTTCAGCGAAAGTTGGGAGTCATGTTTTAAAAGCTAATGGTAAATCCATTCAATTATTAGATAAATTCTAAAAATCCAGTCTCCTGACTTACTTTTTAGAATAACTATTTGAGACTATTCACCCTAACAAGTATTATACTATTCAGCTTCTTCGTAGTTTCAATGAAACTCTCCTGAAAGTCTGAATTTGGTACATAGTTAAAATATGAGGGTGCACAATACATTTCAAAAATTTTATGCTATAAAGATTAAATCAGAACATGTTATCTAAATGTCCAATCATTTTTGCGAAACACTGTATATTTTTAACTTTAAGCAGTGGTGGGAAACTCTTCATGCTCCCGTTACACTCTGGGGAAATCGCAGTACTCGAACTAATGGGCAGTATTGAGAAACACTTTTTATTAAAATAAAATATAAGATAAAAGTGATAAAATATAGCAGAATGTTCTCTACCATGTTGGAAAAAAATCTATATATATATATATAAAACGCGTAGGTATGCGGCACAAAAATCGGCGATATTTCTACACTCTGAAGGGCAACGGCTGCAACTACCAGATGTAAACATTAGCGGCCGACCGCGTATGTGTAGTGGTTTGACGATAGCACGTAATTTGGTACAATTTAGTTGTTGTATTTTACACGTGGATAATTTTAATTTATTCACGAGAAAATTTATTCTTTTGTTCCATCGGTTTTTCTAAATGTATGTAAGAGGACAAACTTTTGACAAAATATGTTTAGACCTATCAAATCCAGTGTTTAGTCATGGACAGTTGTATGTAGGTTTATCTAGAGTCCGTTCTTTTGATTATTTCACTGTAGTATCTCCTATTTCTGAAATACTAAACTGTGTATATCAATAAGTTTGAGAAATATCACAGAAAAATATTAATAATTACATTATAATATCTTAATAGTAATAAGAGTTAATTGTCTACACTTTTTTTAGTAGTACTTGCTGAATTTTTACTCCATTTTATAAGTGAAGAAATTTTCCCAACAATATTTTTTGGGGGTATGATTAAGTGTAGTATCTGAATTGTGAACAGTAGTACATATAGAGAGTGATGTAATCCACAGTATATTTTAGTACTTGCTGAATTTTTACTCCTTTTTTAATGAAAAAATTTGTCTCTAACAATTTCTTATTTGATGTAATGATAAAGTGTAGATATCTTAATTTTTAAAAATATTACATACAGAGAGGAATGTAATTTTTAAATTTTTTGTTGTTTGGTTTCTCAGTCTTATCTTTAACTCTGTTCTGAAGTAATGGAAATTCATATTTTTTAAATCACGATGTTTTAGAATCATCCTTATAGAGAATTTTGCAATGATTATAAATTTTTTGGCTTAGATCGCACTACCACTTAACAACGTATATTTATGATGACAGGTAATAGTAACATTCCTTACATACGTTTCTTTCAGTTGAGTTGTTTTGCAAAAGAAAATATAAAAGTAAAAGCGACCATGCTGGTCGCGCAGCGGCTAGTTTATTAAAAACATCGCAACAAAGGAACAAGAATTAATTAGAGACGATTCTAGTAGTAACACAACAGATCATAAATTCAACAAACTAATTTAAAAGTTGAGTGGTTTGTAACCAAAGGATTCAAAAATGTTAATTATGCGAGAGATGTGTCAAAAATAATAATTTGGAAGACTGAAATATAATGAAAAGCCCACTACCATTCGCCACGTGAGCTTCGGAAATGATTAATATTTGAATAAAATCATCAACATTTTTTTCGTGGGTTGTTTTCAACCAACAGGGTTTAACTTCATTGGTTATGCGTAACCTACAAACCAGAGTCTCAAAGAGAGTCAGTCGTCTGATCAGATTCTGAAAAAGATTTTGCTGATTACAGTGGCTCTTTTACATGAGGCATCCATTTTGCAGTTTTAAAAAAATATAAAACAATTTCACCAGTTTACCGTAACAGTTTCACCTGCTTTTTGTTGTTGTTGAAGAAAAACTTGTTTCAATTCAAAGCATCACTACACAAAGCCAGCTTTCGCAATTTTTAAGATGAGTGATCAGAGTAAGTATCGAGTTTATTCATGCATTCGTATATACACGCTGCTATTTTCTCTAAATAAATCCTGTATTTAAATGATTTTTACAATGCTTTAAAATGTTTATATCAGAATTTATATATTTATTATTTTACCTCTTGTACTAGAGCCTATATTGGAAGACCTTTTTTTAACGTAAGACCAATAATATATATATATATATATATATATATATATATAATATATAAATTTGGACTGTCCAGTTGTTCCTGAGTTTGGAAAGTTATATAGGGTTAAAAGGAAATTTAAAGAGGTCGAGTATTTTCTCTGAAAAATTTCGCACTCCAGATATATATTTCACGGAAAATAAAATAAGATTCCAAAAAAGGTTCTTATTACCATAAAATCAGAGTGGAAGGTCGGGTAAATACCGCCCCAAATTACCCAGAGTTGTAACCAAAATGAGCTTCTGAGTCGAATAATAAGACCAATGAAATATTGTAAACTGTATTTTATATCTTAATAGTGGAATTACTAATTTTTTCTATCAATTTTCTAGGTCCAAGGTGCTTAGAATTTTAACGCTACTACACCTCTTTCCAGCGGATTGCTATACTACTTTATGAGAGGGATTTTTTTCATTTTCTGAGTCGATAATTACTCTTGCATTGCTATAATATTTACTTTTAAGTTGTTGCCAACCATTAGATATTCCAAAAAGGAAAGGTGGATTATTTTTCCCTATCATCATGGTCTCCTCTACCCCAACAAGAAAGGAAAGAAATTTAAAACAAACAAAAAGCACGAGGAAGGGTCTAGGGGTTCTGCCACCTTTTAAAGAACTCTGAAATTCTTCTCGTAAAACAGTAATGCTACACCATATAACATTTTTTTAAAAAAAAGACACACACACACAAAGAAATTTAAATAATTTCTCAAAAAATGTTAAACGTGGGCCTATTTTCTCTGTTCCCTTAAAATGCTTCTTTATCAGCACCCATTTATAAAAGTGCTTCTATAGTTAACAGTTGAACAGGTCGGAAGGTTGACGTCAATCAGTACTCTGAGGATGCGTTGCTGGGAAATTTGATCCCTCGCTTAGGGGGGGGGGGAGGCATTCTTTCTTAATGACCGCGGTGAGGCACACCTACTTATTAAATTTAATATATGAATTAATGCGGTTTATTTTACTTATGGCTTTAGGGGGTATGGGGCTTGCTCTGCAACTGATATACCATTACCAAGTAAGGTACAAAGCTTAAATTAAAAATAGAAGAACGATCTCATATTTAATACCTCCTCACATGTTTCGAATACTTCATCATAAACTTGTAACAACATTTTTTTCTGACAGCATAAGGTTTAAAAATAACTCTAAATTAACTTCTAATGTAACCTGTAGCACAAACAAATACTTTCTATGGGGAGGTATTCCTGTTTCCGAGGAAGAGAGTTGCGTTCGTGGAGGAAGAGGGGGGTGATTAATACAGGATTACGCTTTTTTTTTAAAACCAAATTCTCGGGTTTCTGAGGGGGGGGGGGGGGAGGATTTGATCTCTTCGTGGTTGCGGCAGAAATGATAGTGTGCTAAGCAAGCAAATACTAGTGAAAAAAAAAAGGAATATTCAGCAACCTACCTGGATTTTATACGTATATATCGCGATGTAAAAACTATAGAATTTGGTAAAATATAACAAATCAAAAACGATAAAACTGTTATATCTTCCAGTTCTTCATCGAGATACGAAAAAAATTAATGGCATTATCCGTATGGGCTCCGAGTTCACATCAATGAAACATACAAGTGTGATCAAATATTGAAAAAATAAAGTCTAGATATAGATTTTTAAAAAAAGAAACAAAATTTAAAAAAAACCTCTGCGAAGGAGAGTGAATTAAGAAGATTTTCTATCTAAACGGATAATTTATTTTAGTTAACTTTCAAAATAATTGAAATGTAAGTGCCTGGGATAATCAAGACATCAGAAACATTTTATTTATAAATATGCTTAAATCTTCAGCAACAACAACAAAATAAATAAATAAATAAAAAGCCTAATGTTTTATCTGCCACCGCAGGATACTGACGTCATGTTTAGTGTCTGAGGTGGCTCTCAGTAGAAACCAAGATATTTGTCCTGTAACAACTTTGCATGATTGATTTGGGAGTTAAGGACGAAAACAGAAAGAACGATTTTAGCTGTGAGTCCTAAGGGCCCTGGCAGGGACTTAATGCTTTGCCTTTTATTAATTTTAGGGTATTGACAAAAATCGTTCCCCCTAGGTTTCTCGGTACATTATTCACGGCTACTTTAGATGAGACATTATTAATTATTATCATTATCAGAGGGATAATTATCTGCTATATAAACTTAATTATGATATAAAACATACAAAGCAAGGGGAGAAAAATTCGGGGGGGGGGGCATTGCATATTTGCAACTCATCTGTATATTGTAACATACAAAGAATTAAAAATTAAGCTTTTCAAAGCTTGTTATCTGTACTATAACAACACGAAATTTTAATGATCGTCTATTTACGAAACATTCTAGTGTTTAAACTTTAACCCTCAAACGGTACAGTGGTTTGAGAAGAAATAGATGGTACGGTTGGGTCGGATCCAACCCGATCTCTTTTTTTGATGAGGTTTTTGGTAGAAATAAGTACACAATAAGCATTTTTGTTGTATAATAATATTTTTGATAATATTTTACGTGAAATAAAACCCTTTTTGTAGAAAAAATGACCAACGAATTGTAATTTTGCTGAAGAAAATCTCTTTGGCATTTACATAGAATGATGTATATATTAGGTCTAATATGTAATTTAGGCTACCTAGTTTTAGAAGTTAGTGAATCCAACTTTCCGAGCATAAAAATGCAAAAAATAATAGATACTGAAATTTTTGGCCTTCAAAATCGAAATAAAAATTTTTTTAAATCTAAAATTAAAAAAAAATTTAAATGACTAGTAATCATGAATAACGTTTTTTAACAAAGACACTCGTATTTACTTATTTCTATATTTAGAAGGGTGGTCTAGTAGGTCTATCTGGTAGGGTTGGTTCTTTGTCAACTCGATTTCTTGCAATGAGAGGCGAGAGTACGGGAGGGGGAAGACACACCCTTGGGTCGGATCAACACCTTCTCTCCGCTGAGAGAGGGTGTTGATCCGACCCGCACCATACCGTTAGAGAGTTAAGATTCGATTTCATAAAGATTTTGGAGACCTATTAATAAATTCTTGCTAACACATATCTTAGGCAGTTTCACTATAATAAACAAAATTCTAGGAGAATGTTGAGTAGGGTTGGAATACTAAAACGATGTTTACCTTGGAAATTCTTTTTTCGAGATCCAAGAATATTATACGTCTACCAATACTTAATCAAATCATACATATATTAAAACCACATCAACAGATTAAATTATAAGGAAGAATTATTTAAATTACTCCGGAAGAAAGTGATTATATTTCATCCATATCACATTTATGTTGGAGTAAATTACTATGCAGCAGCATCAATATACATGCATTAATTCCCACGTTTTGATTCGCAAGAAATTATTAGATTTGAGTAATAATATCGGACAATGATGACAGATATTAGACTCATAAAATGACAGAATTATAAAACAACAATAAAAAAACTATTAATAATAATGCACGACACCGGTTGAAATAAGAGAATCAGCACTCGTTAAACCTCCTTTAAGAACTTATGAATTGGCACTGGAAACTTTGTATCATTAAATTCTTTAAAACTTTTCTCGTAGACTATAATATATACAGATAAGCTGTCTTTCGAGAGCTTGGCGAGGAAGTCTACAATTTACAATGATAAACTATTAAGTATGCTTCGTACCATTTAATCTTTGTTAGACGTTTGCATAAACCATTAAGTACAGACTTCAAATTAATACCATTAACTATGTGACAGCCAGAAAAACTTAGCATTAAAATATCATTGCATATATAAATGATATATTTTAATAGATACTGATAATGCTGAGAAGTAAATTATAACACAAAAAAGAAATATATTTAAATCAAGTATAACGATATTAAATTCTACGAAGATTTTCGTAGTTATCGAACCAATCAAATAAATATTTATAAATTAAAAAAAAAATTTTAGAAAATCCTGTCGAATATGACTGATAAAGCAATAAAGAATAAAATAAACTCCATGCTTCACGAGGTAAAAACTACTTCAGTCGCAAAAAATTACTTGCGCATGCATAAAAAATTAGAACACAACCTCTCATTTTTTTTTTCGTTCTTCTAGTTGTTCCTTGTTTTCTCAAGTAATTTTGCCATTAACATCTTGATAAACATCGGTCATTTCCGCGCAGATGCTGATAATGACACAATGTGATTCTTGTTCGCAAAATAATTTCAAGCAATAAATAATCTTTGTGTACAAGCTTCTGTGTGTCCGTCTAATAAACAAAATGAGTAATAAAATTGCCTTTATCGGAAATTCTTGTGGACCAAAGTCCGAACAGATATAAATTTCAGATTTTATCTTCGAAGATTAAAGCAGTGAACGACAGCAGTGATATGCCGAGATTTTAAATTAAAAAAATAATAAAAGAAAAATCATTGTAAACATAAACGAGGTTTTTTTCAAAATTCAAATATGTTAAACTCTAAAGCAGGGTTTACCAAAACTTTTTCAGTCATGGAACACTTCGTAAATCCTGAAATTTTAACGGAAAACCTCCTTTATTTTGTAGGGTATGTAATAACACATCAATAAAATTTTTAAAAACATAAAAAAATACATTAGTTATTTATTTAGTATTTAGTAACTATGCGTGAATACTTAATTTTTTAGACATTTTAGAGCATTAATCCGTCAGACATGTTTGAATTTCTTGTAGCCGTTGCAGGATATAAAACAATTCCAGGTTTTCGAGAAATACCTATTAACTTTTCGTGGAACAATTTTTCTATATCCATAAAAAAATTATCACATATACTTTAAAAACGGAACCCTTTATTTACAATACTTATTGAAACTGTAAATTCTCTTACAGTTCCTTATTCCAATTCTATACTGAAAGGGAATTATCCATACTTTTTTGTACAATATAAGGATAAGCTAGCATGAAATTATCGTTTAAGTTCTGAAGGGAATTTAATGTAACAGAAGACTCGTTATACAGAAATTTCTTTATAAAAAAGAGCTTTTAAATTCTAGTTAATCTAGCATAAGCTGGGATAAGCTGTAGTATATAATTGTCGTTTAAATTCCAAATTAAAGTTCTGATGGAAATTTCACTTAACAGAAGATTTGTTATACATAAATTTCTTTAAAAAGAAGAAGCTTTTAAATTCTAATTAAGCTAGCATAAATTAGGATAAGATAGCATGCATTTTTGTAGTTTAAATTCTGAAGGAAATTTCACTTAACAAAAGACTGGTCACACATAAATTTCTTTTAATAGAAGCATCTTAATAAAATAGGTACTTCCATTTAATAATATAAAAAGTTTATTATATGAAGCTTCTTCTGTATATGAGGTGTGATTTATAAATGTACTAGGATTATGCCAATTAAGGGAGTTTGATTCAATATTTGACCATTGGAATACCACAAAGAATTTAAAGTAACTTTTCTGAAATAATCTTGCTGAAAAGAGCTATACATACCCTTTTTGAAACTGAAAGTCTGTAAATATGGGCACAGATCTATTCATACTTAATATTTTATACTTCAGCTATTAATAGACGAACTACCAATCATGAAACGAAATAAACTTTTCCATGACTTGATGATTTTACCATGTAATTACAAAGAAGGGGCTTTCATTCTATTTCATGGCAGACACACTTAGAACTTCTTAACGTAATAGCTCGTGACCATCGGGATCACAGGTAACTAGTCAGCTTGATTTACTAACTAATGTCTAACAGAACATTAAAAACAAAACAAATGTTCCCTTACCTTTGTTCAGAGAACTAAAATCTTCCACGGGATCTTGATGCAAAACACTGTGGCAATCTAATTTGTAGCGAGAATCCCTTTTTATGTTGTCTTTTTCACATTCTAAATACAAACGAACCGAACTCGGAAGAAAAGAAAAACAAACGCAACTCCGAAACCGGCGAAAACTTTTTCTCACCGTGTCAGCTGATCACCGCCGATCTACTTGAGTCACTGAGATTGTTCGAAATGCTCTGAGCGTGCGCTAGCACAGCGAGGTCGTGGTCCTTCTTCTGCTGCGGCGTTCGGATCGTCTGCCGGGAGAAGGGATCCGCCAATGGCGTCGGCGGGGGAGGATCCTCGGTGGTTGCAGAACCTGCTGGATGCTCAGGGAAAAAGTTTTTGTGGCGGAACGATCGAATGTCATCGCATGCAACAGGTCGCCGGAATAGGTTGAACTAAACGGAGAGTGTCAGTTTCGGCATTCAAGCTTAATTAGGGATGAAGGGGAAAATGGGGAATCCATGGCTGAGCTGTGTACTCGAGCTGCACTGCGCAATGGACGAGGATAATCACTAATATGGATGTAAAAATAATTTTTTTCAAATGTCTCCAAACAATGATGGGGTATGTTGGTACTCAATGGAAAAATATGGGGAAAGCTTTCTGAAATGCTAATGTTACTAGAGCATTTTCTTGTAAATTATTTTTTGCTGGGATCAGTGTAATTATTCATCTGAGATCCCACGTTGGAAATAATGTTTATACTTGAACAGGCATTGATTGACACTACCTGTAAATCTTCCTGAAAAATAAGACGATATCCTTCCTTCAAAATTCTACATTCCTATCCTCCCTAATAAATTAAATGTTACACACTTTTCATTGCGATTGTTAAGTGAAGCTGATGCAAGACAGTGATCATACCCAATGGAACGCCATTAGCAGACACTTGCATCTGAGGAGTGAGTTTAAATTACGATGTCTTTAGTTGTGAGGGAGTGCGCAGACTAGGTCTTCTATAGTTCTCCTAGCATGAAGCATGAATACGTGACACAAAAATATCGAATAGAAATTACTGGAATTAATTTTCGTTATTAATTAATCGGTTTCTGTGGATCGTGATATGGACTGAGAGTTTGGTTGTATAGCGCACGAGCCCTTAAAGCAGGATAGCTCTCGTTTCATATCCTAGCCGGCCAGATTTATTTCGAGATGGAGAATTTCGACAGAAGGTATAGCCAGTGGCGTAGCGAGGGGGGGCGGGCAAGGGGGTCTATCATGCCCCGGTCGTCACTCGCAGAGGGGCCCCAAATGGTCCCCAAGACAAACGAGATTTTCCCGAAATTTTCAACTTTTAGAGAGGGAACGCCAAAAAGGTATCGTGCCCCGGGCGCCAGTTATGCTCACTACGCCACTGGGTACAGCAGAATGATTGTTGTAAAAGTCCTTCCTGGGAGGTATCGATCTTATAGAGCAGACAGCCTATATGGTGTCTGTCGTAATAAATTCCTTTGTACGCTGAACCCTATTGTAGCTGGATACGTAAGCTAAGTTGCAAGTAACGTGAATTTGATGCTTTACACCCGTAGTAAGTCCTTCTGAGAAAGCATCTACTACTTGAAGAAGAGGCCTGTGTTGCTACGTCTCTGCCTTTGAAACATTTAATTCTTTAATAAGGGGAAAAAAGGTGAAAATATCTGTATCTAGTGCAGACCATAATTTCGGCCTATTATGGAATATTCAGTACAAGAAATAACTGAGGTTGAAAGCAGTAACTCAACGAATAGAATTATTGATATAGGGCTATGATTTTAATATTCTGCCACTCCGAGGAGAATAATGCTTAAACAACTGACGTCACGGAGTGTCAGATATACAAGCAGCTAGATTTTGCCGATCAGGAAAAATTACTTGCATTCTAACTTAACAATGGGAAGTGCCATTAAGAAGATATTCAAACCCTTTTCCTCTTTTTCTTACTATCTTATGCCAAATTTTTATCCTGTAAAAAGATTTGATTTTATACCGAGTTGCTTGATGAATTAACAAAGGTTTCATCTGATGCTTTGAACTAAAAAAATAAATAAATAAAGCAAGAAAAAACTTTGCTTTCCTGCTTGACTTTATTACGAACATCCTTTATTACAATTGTCGTTTTATACCAAAGGCTGATTCTATCCACCTATACCATTTCCCAACTTCAGGTATGCTCAGACGATATGTGCAAGTTGCTTGTTTGCAGTTCTGCCTGTGCCTTATGATCTTCGGGAAACCGGATTTCCTCACAGCACCAGTGCAGTTCAGTTAGTAAAAAACCGGCTTAATGGTTATGATACATGTATACAAATGCCAGTTTGGCAAACGGCCGTAGAATTATCTGTAAAAAAGATTTTCTTCAACTTGTCCACCCGCAAAGTTGTTTCGGAGGCGGCCGTGTATCAGAAAATACTGGTCAAGATCCTGTTCCTCTCCGTATCCTATAAAAATTGTTGGGTTCCAAGAATCTCTGGAATCTTTTATCAAGAATCAATCTTTCTAAATAAAAATTCAAGCCCTTAATGAACTATTAAATCTTACACATATTCGACTATTTCGTATTCCTTAATGTACGTAAATAACATCGAAACTGGTTTTATAAGTAGATTTTTTTCTTTTTTTCTTTTTTTAAAAAGAAAAACGTATTCAACCATAGAGTAGATACTATATAATCTAAACACAGGGAATTCATGTGCGTACATTTTACGAAGGAAAACACATTCATAAACTAGTCACATACCTACAGTGAGTTCCGCTAAGTAAGAGAAGCAAGTTTTGGGTAAAGACATTACTTTCTCGGCATATCTAAACCAGTTTGTCTCTAGTCCACAGGAACATAAAACTTAATGAGTATAGTAGGGAACTCCAAAATTCCAAATTCATCCCTATTTAAAAGCTGATGACAAAATAGCAAGAGATAAAATCCGAAAATCAAGGTTCGACTGTGTTTGATTATATCGATCTTTTTCATTTTAAAATATGTGATATAAATTTGGAATATATTACTAACACCCCCTTATCACCTAACGCTTTTCGCGAAAACATTTAAAATTCATCGGTTTATCGCGCTGATTGTGTCGATTTAAAGCGCACGTTTCCCCAGACCAGGTGCATCCTTCTTAGCGCATGTAGTGAATCAGACGGTCATTTTCTGACGCGGCGCACGGATGATTCACGGGTAATATTCATTCGGCGATAGTCATAAATTTGGACTCGGCTGGCCTTGAAATTCCAGAAAAAGAGTAGAGTTAGATAGGAGAGAGGTAATTGAAAATCTTACACTTGTTCCGTTATTCGATGTCTAAAAGTTATTTATCGATTCATATTAATTCCAATTCGTCTGCGCTCGAAAGTTTGAATCTATTTGAGTGGCACCAGTTTCGTCATTTAGAATAGCATCAAACACTGGTGTTGTTACATCAGAGAGTAGAAATGCATTCATATGTCTCGACAGAAAAAAAAACTTCAATTGAGTACTCAGAAGACATGATATTAAGTGTCAGATTTTTATTGGCTAAATTAAGTTGGGGCTTCAAAAAGCTTTTTTTTTTTTCCCAAGTTCAGTAAGAAAACGGCTTTGATATCTCAATTCTTGGTTAAATGGCTTCTCCGGGCAGAGAAAAAGATACTGGATATACATTTCCTCACATACTGTAATCTGTTTCGTTTACAGAAGAGAAGTAATAAGAAAAAAACGATTTCTCGTTATAAATTGCTAAATTCACCTATGTTTATGAACTGTGTGATTATGAACTTTTTGGAATTCTGAAGGAATATTAGCACTATGATGCTGTTCTCTGGAAGCAATATGAATCATTTAGTATCAGAACTATCGTCATGAAAAATTTGTGTTCTGACCTCGTCATGTCTATAAAGTCATACTTGACTGACAAACATTACTTTTGAGGTATGGTGTCATGTTCTAGATCTGCTGTTTCCAATCAACCTGTTTCGAGATGCCACTCCCATTTTCTAAATAATACGGTAACCTAGGACCCCCGCTATGCTTTTGTATAAAAGGGAATTTTTAATTGGGTAAAAGAAAAACATTAAAATATTGTTTAGACTATAATCTAATCTGAAAATAACTCGCCATAGAAAATAATCAAAATAGTATAAAAATTTTGATATCTATGAACACAGCTGGCTTTTAAGATTTTAACGTAGGATTACGTTCCTCAATAACGGTCCTCCGGAGAGAAAAAAATGTCCTGCGTTGCGAGTTATAATTTTGTCAGCGCGCCAAACCCAGTAACAGTAAACAGTTAAACTAGGACGCTGTTCTCTGGAGAAAAGACCAAAAGTAACAGAAAAGTACCAAAATGCGTCAAAAAAAAGATGGAGGTAAGCAAACGATAAGTAATCCTACGTTAATAATCCGCGGTAGTTCGTTAGAGGAGACTGCGTGAAATATTGTTATAGATATTCTCTGCCACGTATTTTAAGCAACTCCTCACATTTATCAAATATCAGAATTACAATTACGGCTATTAGAATATTGCAGTGAAGCTATATTGTCAGAAACAAGCGATAAAAAGGTTAGAAGTAAAATTTTTAAAGAATAACCAGGGCAACTTTCGGTACCTTACAATAGGTTGGTACTTCTAGTCTTTTTTAAAAAATAGATTTGGTTATAATTTCAATACTTCCAAATCAAGAAAAGAGTGTTCAAAATGAAAATTACAATCTTCTCGAGAAGCTGCGAATACACAAATTACATTTCTCATGATTATGAAGGTCAAATTATGGCCCTTAATTCACTTGAATTACTGATATTTTCAGCCATTTTGAACGAAAGAGGAAATTACTTCCATGACTCGCGTCTAGTTTTTATATGTTATCTTTTCCGTGAAAGATTCATTCATCTATCTCATTTTATAACCATTATACTCAAAAACCATGATTGAATTTTTTCAAAGAGATACTTCCCTATTTGTAATTATAACCGTAAATATAATAGTGAAATAAAACTGTTATTACCAAATTTAAAACATGTACGTTACTAAATCTATCTTAAAAAAAGGAAGCTAAATAATCAGCCATGAATGAAAATTCACTCGGGAAAATAGTTTATTCTAATCAAATGCATGAATATGATTCTAGTTTGAATTGAATTACATGCGACATTTCCTGGTCTGAAGGATATGGAAATCGGTGAGTATCGGGAAAACCGAATTAAAAGTAATCAGTGCCAGATTTGGTTTTTCAGAATTTCTGAACTTTAAGTGAAAGCTGCGTCCTTAGCTGATTTGCATCTACACTTACAATTTTAGTTCGAAGAACTGCAAATTACGCGAGTATATTTTTATCGATATATTCTAAAACTAAATTCAAAGTATCCTCAATTTAAGGAAATCACGAAAAATTTAAGGGAAATTCATACCTTTACGATATATACAAACTGGGTCTCGTTAACGATTTACGAATGGATTTAGTTACTATACCAATTCACAAACGTTGTCAAGTATGTGGATTTTTAAATTTCTTTCATTCATTAGGGAAAATTGCAAGCTTAAATTACCAACACTTCGTAAGTGTCACACCGTTATGCTACAAAATCTGGATTAAACATTTTTTGTACAAAGATAGCAATGCTTTATGAAATGAAAGGAGTTATAGAGTATTTATGTTACAAAGAGAGCAGTTTGTTCTGATAATTAGATTTTTATTCTTGTGAAACACGATTATCTCACAAATGGTTCGCTTAATATTAAGTTACATAGAGGAAAGGTGTAAAGACGAGTAACTTAACCATGCATACTACGTTAAATTCATTATTTATATATATATATATATATATATATATATATATATATATATATATATATATATATATATATATATATATATATATATATATATATATATATATATATATATATATATAATACTGGTTAGCGTCGTGAGCTTCTACGCAGTGGGCTTGGGTTCAAATCCCGAGTAAGGCTTAGTCGTTTCCGTGTTACCCCCTCATAGGGAGCAATGCTAGTTCACCCATATGGTGCTCTCACAATAAAGCAGCCAGCAGTACTTCGCGGGGAATAACAAAAGGCGAATGTCTCACTACAAGTGCCTTCACATTAGAAAAAAAAATTAAAAATATAATATATATGTGTGTATGTATATATATACAGTGGAATCTCGATCTATCGTTTTCCAAGGGACCGACTGAACTGAACGATAAATGCGGGAACATAACAAAGAAATACAATCGTTGGGACTGTATGAAATAAACGACACATACAGGAAAACGATGATTCGAAGAACAATCGATCGAGATTCCACTGTATATGTATGTGTGTGTGTGTTTGTTTAGATCTCAGAACTTTTCGTTCAGTCGTCTGTTATGCACACTAATTTTGCTATGCCTGCAGCAATTCTTATGAACATTTAAAAGAAGCTATGAAATGTGACTTATACACGCACAGTTGCTGTCATATTATCAATTTTTTTTAAATGAACAGACTTATTTTTCAGTGAAGTAAGTAAAAGATGGCGCAGCTCATTTTCTTTAATAAGTTATACCATCGAAACAATACGAATGTAGTTGTGATAGGATGTTGCGATCTAGATTCACCGGAATTTTCCGAACACGTTACTCTAAATGCACGTATCCCTGTAGTAGGTAGATTGAATGATGCTTGGTTGTAATCAAATCTCCACTCCTTTGATCGCTGTAAATCAAACGATTTCTCGCGTAATTTAGTGATATAATGCAATGTAAGATACAGAGCTTCCCCCAATAATGGCGCTCAAGCTTAGGCTATGAGATTTTAAAAATATGTGCTAGTAACTAACTATAATATATTGGGGTTTAGCAAATGCACAAATGATGAGAGATAAGATAGTGCTGGATGTTTTGATCACGGGCAACTATCATGGACCCTTCAACCGACAAATGTCGAAAAGCTCTTTTCTTTTTTAAAGGTTATCGTTAGTCACTGAATGAAATTGTTAAAATGATCACCCAGTTCCAGTCACCGTTAAATGAATAAAACTACAGCTTTATACGATTCTTAGGTCATGCTGTAATCCATGTAACAATACGAAAAGTTAGAAAACAAACAAAGCGCTTAGAAATTGTTTTTGAAAAATGAAACCACTTGTTATTAACGTTAATTGTTAAGGCTAAACAATGAGTATTTTGCTGTCTCTTTTTGGTTCTTTGATGTATCTTGTATTGTACTCCTTGATCTTCCATTAATAATAAGTTAACAGATGTTAACTAATAATTATGCCATCAAAATGTCCTAATTATGTAAATTCTTCTTGTTTTCTAAACTATAAACTTAAAAGAACATTACAGGTTGTATCGCATACATTAGCAAATGAAAACATCGTTAAGTTTGTCGTGTAATTTCAGAACTAGAAATTAGAAAGACTTGAGAAATGATTGGAAGACGCTGAGAATTCTTGCAGGGGGAAATTGCTTTTGAATAAAGAAAATAATCATTATCATAGATGATTTCCCAAATATTTTGCCATTTGAGTTTTCTTTTAATTATTTGACAGATCTTATTTTTCTGCATTCTCTTGTGTTAAATGTCAACCCCTTTTCTCCAAACAATATCACCGTAGTTCCTAAATTCTTCACATTTCCTCACGTGTAAACGTAAGAGAACTTTTCTCAATGTACCACAAAAGTCAACAAACTAAATTGTCTTTAAATATACCACAGACTTTTATAAAATTGTCACAGCTAATATACATCAATGTTTTCCATAATTTTAAGTTTGAAATTTACTAAACAGTGAGTGGATAAGATCGCACTAAAATTCTTAGACTACACCTGAAAAAGGTTAGATTAAGGCACCAGATTTCTTCATTAGACTGAAATAGATGTATTGTATTATAGTTCAAAATTGTATCCTTGCTACAATTTTAAATTTGTAAACTGCTTGATAAACAGTTAAAAGAATAAAGAAATATTTAAACCATTTAAACATAAATATCAATCATAGAATTTTGCGATTTTCTGTAAAGTTATCAAGGGAACGTACTTATTTATTTAAAAAAGATATATTTCTAAAGAAATAAAAAATTTTAATCTAACTAAACAGACCTGATGTGGCCAAAGTACAGGGATAAGAACATCAAAATTATACGACAGTTTAAGAAATTATACTTTATTTGCATTCCGACTTCAAATTAAAAGTAAAGATAGATAAACAAAAATAAATAAAATGCATTTGCTTTACTCATACTATTATTTGAATCCACCCAACTAAACAAGCTAATGTTAAATCAAAATCTTTTCATCCCACGTACAAACTTTCAATAACTAAATCGTACATGTGGCTCTAATAATGTGTCTTCAAAGAGAACCACTTGGGTTTTCTCCTACCCAATTTGCTTGCTGGCTTTCGTTCGGAAAATTCTCCGTAAACAACTTCTTACACAGACTTGGTCTCCGCTGCTCAGCAATCGAGAGAAGCCAACACCTCCTAAAGTTCGTTTAGAAGGTGTTGGGGAAGCTACCGAGGTTTACTATTCTTCTAGGTTTCTGTCTCTCTCTATTATTTATACATACATATATATATATATATATATATATATATATATATATATGAAACAAATTTTAATCCTTTTAGGTACTCCTAACATGATTTTTCCGAATTCGTTTATCTTATTGCAACAGAATACCGTCCTCTTAACCTTGGATTGCGACCTAAATTCAACCAATATAAATCTATTTTTCCCCTAAAGCTGTTGCACGCGCGGACCATTATACAAGCATTATATAACAGGCATCGCGAGATCATCACCTCATTTGACGCGACTTAATCACGTGTCCGTTTCTGACAAATTAGAAGTTTGATAGACCCGTACTCGGGAGAGAAATTGCGCTATTCAGTACTCTTTGTGTTCGAATCATAAAGCTAACATGACGTAAGTTGAGCCTCCGTCCATATCTCGCAGTGCTCTGCGCTGTCGGGGCCTTTTTGCCCGGCATCGGTGGAATTAAACTTGTTATAATCCTACTAGAAGATGTCCAGCATCATTTCGGTAAATAAAACACTATTTTGTGACCTGATGTCTCCTTCCATGGCGTTGAACTCAGTTACTCTCTCCATTTGCCACCCACTTGTGTGTGAAAACAGCCTGACTACAAAATTGATGATTCAACGGCCAAGTTATTTGCCTATTTATGACTACACCCCGAGCTTACACCGATTGTCATTACACACACACACACACACACACACACACACACACATATATATATATATATATATATTGGCGGCACAAGTGTCGCCACTTGTGCCGCCACTACTACAATTTTACGGTGTCTTTTAATTTCTAATACTTTTAACTAACACACACACACACATATATAGATATGTGTGTGTGTGTATGTATATATATATATATATATATACATACACACAGAGAGATACGTGTGTGTGTGTTATGCTTTAAAAGTATTTCTCCTTCCCTTATTTAATTTGTTCGATAAATTACTAATTTTATTAACCCCCTTTTGTTTTTTTCGTAATTTTTATATCTACCCTCAGGCGAGATCTGAGCTAGAAATATCCCGTGAGAAAATAGACAGCTTGCAGTTTTAAGAGTACAGATCATTTATCATATAAAGCAACGCGTAAGTAAAATATTTTCTGACCTAACGACAATTCTGACAACAGGAAGGGTCCACTTTTGAAATTTGGGTTATGAAGTGATGACTGTTATTTTTTTTATTTGCTCTCTTCAGATAGAACTTGAGGATCCCTTGTTCAGGGAAGGCCTCATTTCGATCCCAGAGTGACTTAATAAATGTGTTTTATTATACGGAAGTGTGTATATTTTTTAAGTGTCGCCACTTGTGCCGCTACTACTACGATTTTACGGTGTGTTTTAAGTTCTAATACTTTTAACTAACACACACACACACACACACACACACACATATATACATATATATATATATAGAGAGAGAGGGGGGGGGGAGAAATGCCAAGACAGAAAAAGGAGGATGAAATGTCAGAAGAAAGCTAAAACTTTAATGCTAGGGGCGTGCTGACCCGATATACCCTGAATCTTATCCCTGGATCCCATTCTACACATACGGCAGTCAAAGCACTACTTAAATTTATATCTAATTTACGTGCTCTTTTTTTACGTGCTGTCTGTCTTTTACGTGCAAGAGTTTCATATAATTAAACACGCTTTGCCAAAAACAATGAACCAAGTTCCTAGTTCCACTTCTATCAAACAGTACGCTGCAATCGTGAGTAAAACGAAGGCACTTTCCGAATGTCCGATGACATGCAGAGAATATTAATGAGCGCGGAACTGTCAACATTACGTGTCGTTCGAAAAGGAAGAGAGATGGGCAACAGCAGATAAAAAAAGAGTCAACGATTCTTTGACAACGCCACACTGAATTTTAATTTTTTTTTCTCCCCGTAGTAAACTTGTGATTTATTGAGGTTCAGTAATCTAAACTATTTTCGGGAGAATCACTTCTCTTCGGGGAGAATATTTTCGTAATTACTAGAGGCTGAAATCTCTCCATTTTGCCCGGGATACAATTATATCTAAACATAGAGAAAGCATTTATTCATATGTGTATATTCGCCCGGCGATAGTTATCTATTTCTCCCTGCGTCGTACGTTGATTTCTTTGTACTTTTCAAACAGCCTGAAGTTGTGACTAGTTAAAACAAGTTATGCGTCATATTTGAAGCAAAACGAAATGTTAATTTTTTTTTTCTTTTTTCTTTTTAGATCATGAAATGGGTAAGGTTTGTAACTCTATAAGGCAGATTCACGTAGCATGTCACATCTGAACTCGGGCAAAAACGAAGAGAAAAATGTTTGTTATCAAATGCATAGATTACTAAAACTCATAGAGACACGTATGTATGTATGTTTATATGTATGTATATATATAAATATATATATATATATATATATGTGTGTGTGTGTGTGTGTGTGTGTGTGTGCGTGTGTATGTATATTTCATGCCTGACTCCCACGTGTAAAATGTAGGACATCAGATTTTGTCCTTCATGCCCTTCGGGGATGTTTATGAAACTGCTTTTGAGTTTGATGGAACGTCACTGATGCAACCACGTGTAAAACCAAGGACAAAAGAAAAATAAGATTGAATTCCTCTTGGTTTTCCTATTCGTAGAATCTGTTGTCTTCATTTTGCAATGTTGATGTTGTTTAAGCAAGCATTTCCATCTGAATTTGAATAATCTGGGTGTTTTACAAAAGACATTTTACCTTTCATTTTTTTACTCAAGCGTTGACACGGGACACTGCGAGCAAAAGACAAGTACTGAGGATAATTTTTATGTATATAAATTTCGTTCATATGAAACAACATTTTCCAAATGTTTATCTTTGGTATTATAACGTTTATGTAGTTATTTTTCGGAAAAAAATACTAACGGCTTAATCTGGGTTCTATTTAAACATCAGGTTTACACTCAGAGAGTTCCTGTTATGTATTAATGACAAAAAATAATTTCTACCCAATCACTGCCTGCTCTGTTTTAAAACCAGTTTTAAAAGTATCTTAATATATAAGTCAACTAGAATAATAATTATAAGTCTAGTTTACTTATAATTATTATTTTAGGTTCACGCTATGAGATACATGCAGATCTCTGTTGCGCTCAGGTATATGCAGTCAGTAACTGCAGCTTAACAAACTTTCAAACTGATTTTTTTTTAAACTATGAATTGTGCTTTTAGATGCACAAGAGTACGAAGGCGGGTTATGGCAAATATAGGAGACTGCAGCATGTCTCCGTTCTCCTATACACACACACACAGACAAAAAAAAAAGGCGCTATTGCAAGACATAATCGGTTTATAAGTTCCTCCATTGCATCAGGAATGTAATAATTTTTTTTTTAATTTTAGAATTAAAAAAATTCTTTGAAAAAACAATTATTTATGCTCTTTTCTAATTTTATTGTGTAGTTTTTTTTTTAATAATCCCAGATTGTCTAGCAAGGTTAGACAATCTCCATGAAACGAAAAATATCTAAAAAGTCTAAAAACAGTAGGGTCCCGAAGGACC
Organism: Dolomedes plantarius; assembly: GCA_907164885.2. NCBI lineage: Eukaryota > Metazoa > Arthropoda > Arachnida > Araneae > Dolomedidae > Dolomedes > Dolomedes plantarius. The sequence goes on along the minus strand of OU015498.1, from coordinate 99,581,867 downwards.
TCGTCCTTTGTAAAATCTAAACAAGCCAAAAGATGGGCAGGGGAGGCCATGTCGGCAGAGCCCCAGTGACACTCCGGGAAGATCTTCTAACCCTGCCGAAAAGTGAGTGCTCTAATATGGCCACTCATGAAGCGCGAGAGGGCTGTTTGATATTTTCTAGGCTTGAGCTGGAAAGACCCACCCGGACGCATATTTTGAAAGACTAGCGATCTCGGCACTCGCTTGCCGGTTTGACGAAAGCATCAGTTTCGCCATCTGTTGACATATATAGGAATCCTTTTATTATAAGTTTTTTTTTACTTCTACGTAATTTAGTATGTTTTAAAATCTGAATTACATATATAACACAGGATTTAAAGAGATTTTAACAAAATAAATAAATGAATAAATTGAAATAAGTATATTATTGAATTTAAAATTTACTTTCTTCAAATATCCACAATAATTTTTACTTATTTATTAATTAATAATTTGAAAATGCTAAATTTGTTACTTCATATTTTGCAAAGCCAACGAAAAAAGGAAAGATGATTCAATTATAAACCTATGTTATTAGTTTATTTTTCCAGTAGATAGCGTCACTAAAATTAAAGAAAATCAGATTAAAAAATCATACAAATTACTCAAGTGCAAAAAATTTTTGTAGTCTATTTCAATAAATAAGAATAATTTCAAATTTAACAATCAAATTCAATCTATTTCAATTTAATATAAATATATTATATATTCATGTATTACGCTATATACATGTATAAATATGCTATGTATAAATATAGTTACATCCAAATATAATCATTCAGACATTACGAAATGACATTACGAAATCAAATACATTCAGAAGTGAAAGAATGTTTTCACTTCTTCGTTACCGCACTCCTTGTGTTTTAATTCAATTATCCAAAATAATTTCAACAATAAGAGCTAGAGAGCTAAGATTGGTGGCATTTTAAAGCAATTTTCAAGACCTTTTTCAATGATATATAACACAATTAGGGCTTAGAAAAATTTATTTTATTTGAATTTAAAATTTGAATTTTTCAAAATGCGCCAGCTTGAAAAATTTTCAAATTTTTTTAATAATACTTTATATAATACTGAAATGATTGTATAAGTTTGAAAGTGGGATCTGTACGGGTTCATGTTAAAATATTGCATTGAATACAGTATTCCTGATTTGAAAACACGAAATTACTTAATACAATATGTTTTAAAGCCTAGAAAATTAGAAAAAAAAATTAAGATGTGTAAGTAATCGTACTTGTTTTGTATAATTGAAAGTAATCATATTTGTTTTGAAAAAGATTTAGAACCATTTTTATCAGATTGTATATACTTCAGCACATACAGTACTAGACTTTCATTCACTTTCTTGCTTTCAGTGCAAGATTTTCAAATGCTCTTATTTTCAATTAAATTCTGAAAATAAAACAAAAAAAATCTACAGCAAAGAAAGATCAAAAGATCAAAAACACTAAATACAAATTTGGTGAGTAGGTGATGATAAATTATGATAAAACACTGTATCCTGGAGAGATCCTATTAGTAGACATTGAAAATTTCACTATAAATGTAATGGTTTCAACAGGAAACTACAGATATGCATGACCCTCAACAAAGGAAATTCATGCTTACAGCTTGATAGGTATAAAATATGAACTGCCCCAGCCTACACCTTGTAATAGCAGAGAAAGCCAATATAAATTTCTTGATAAATAATTTTACATGTGCCTATTTATGGATGCCTATTTATGTGCCTATACATGTGCCTATTTATGTGCCTATTTATGGATAAAATTTTTACTATAATTAAATAAACCATTATTAAAATAATGTATTATTCTTGCCTACTAATAATTACATCAAAACTAGTTTGTTATATGAAAATAGTCAACTTTAATAGTGATTTGTCATTCCTTCATACTCAGCATCATTCCCTCATTTATTCAATAATTTAGCATAAAAATGTAACCAAATTAAAGTAAATTTTTATATTTTAAAAATTTGATTAATTTAAAATTTGATTTTTTAAAAATTATATATTAAAATAAATTTATATTATTGGAATTTAAAACTTTAAATTTTTTAATTTATGCAACTTAATTTTTTTTAATTAAAGCTTATTAAATACATTTATTTTCTAATTAACATTAAAATTTTAAAAATTAAAATTATTGTGGATATTTGAAGAAAGTAAATTTAAAATTCAATAATATACTTATTTCAATTTATTCATTTATTTATTTTGTTAAAATCTCTTTAAATCCTGTGTTATATATGTAATTCAGATTTTAAAACATACTAAATTACGTAGAAGTAAAAAAAAAAAAACTTATAATAAAAAGATTCCTATATAAGTCAACAGATGGCGAAACTGATGATTTCGTCAAACCGGCAAGCGATGTCCGAGATCGCTAGTCTTTCAAAATATGCCACCCGGACTTCTTCCAAAGTACCATGGGTGGCAAGGAGGAGTTCTCCTCCTTGCCAGAAGATGGTTTTGTTCTATCTTCTTAAGGGAGTAAATCTCTCTAAAAGTAAGAGCCTCACAAGGGCTCACGTACTCCTCAGCAGCAGTCCTGGCTAAAAAGTCGGCCCTTTCATTACCGTCAATCCCAACATGGGAAGGAATCCATTGAAAATGAATAGTGTGTCCAGATGAAAGCTGGTCAAGAAGATCTAAGATGTCCAGGCTAATCTGGTTCCCCAATTATAGTCCAATTAGAGAGGGGTGCTGAATTGAAGCACGACTGTCGGTTAAAATCCAGACATCGTGAAATTGATCCTCAACTTGACACGCATACTGCAAGACCTTCTTGATAGCAATAAGCTCTGATCTAAAAACCGAACAGAAATCTCGATTTTTAATCTTAAATTCCACAGCACCGGTAGGAGTTGGTATATTGTGTAGTTTTAATCCAGTAAAATAACCTAAATATAGATTTGTAAATTACCCCATATAGAAACGAGGCGTATAATAATAAAGTATTTTTCAATTTATAAACCCTATGTATTACTTTTTACTCCCTAGTATTACTCCCTAGCCACTTAAACATTCCCATATATTTTTTAGGACGATGGCCGTAAGGTTAGGTCGCTTGCGTTCGGTATCAAAGTCTGTAGGGTCCAGCGCCACTGCTGGCATGGGTGTTCGTAGCCGTTCGAAATCGGCTTTAAGCAGATGGTACCGGTCTAATTAACCCTCTGTAGCAAGAAAAAAAATGACCGTGGCGCATTCAACCAACCTAGTATTTTTGGGTATTTTATTATTACAGTGATTTCCATCTTCTTTATAAACCACTTTTTTTAATTAAAATCACTGGACCCTTAATGAATATTTTTTTTCGTAATAGCAAAATTTAAGAAAAAAAATGGAAAAAGAAATAGGCAAATTTTGACAAACTATTTTAAAAATTAATGAACTGTAGATTTTAGGTATATACTTACTTTGCATGATAAGAATAAAATAAATGTCTTTCTTCACCTGTTTTTGCCAAATGTCATGTGACCAAAACTTCATGTTTAAAAATTGATACGTTTTTGTATTACGTTTGGATACGTTTGGATAAAAAAGTAACAAAAATCAAAACTAAAAAAAGAGAAAGATTTCGAAATTATTAGTTTCATATCAAAACACTGAAACTTATAAACTTCATTTATTTATATAAAATTAAAATAGAAAAAATAATGAATAAGAAGGGTGAGCCTGGAAGGGTCAGATAATATTTGCTCAATATTTGAGAGTGCTTCTCTCAAATCATCTTTCAGAGTTAAGTCTTAATCGTTGTTTGGTTTTTAAAGCTACTCATTTTGAAAACCCAGTGTCACACAGGTAGGTACAATCGAATGGAAGCAATGTAAGTACAGCTTTGTAAGAGTATTTTACATCTTATTTAATAATATCATATATATATATATATATATATATATATATATATATATATATATATATATATATATATATATATATATATATATATATATATATATATATATAGCATATAAAGAAGTATAAATTAAGATATTAACAATTTGTAATTATAGAAAATTTAAGCATATTTTTAATTAAATAATTGTTATATAAATTTGCTTCAAACTATCCGACCCTTCAATTCTTTTCGTGCCTCACACTTTGCGCACCACTGCTTTATAGCATTAAAGTTTTATAGCAACGGAGTACTACGTTGGCTCTGAGATTGTTGAAATTGCCTGTGATTGGTTTGACATATCACGTGGTCAACGAATGAGCTCTGATTGAATAAAATTTTTAACGCTGACGCTTCGTAGCGCTCTGCATTTAGTGTGAGTAGGCCGTAATACAAGTTTTTATTACCTGATAATTGACCAATAAAATTTCCTTTTCGACCGTGAGAAAATATCTTAAGTAATAAATAATATCTTATTATTATGATTTAGAACAAGGGGGCCTTAAAACTAAATTGCGCTTGGGGGACCTCAAAATACTTTCCGCCACTGTGCTGTACTGTCCGGGCGTACAATGCAGACATCTGTACTTTATCTATTTATCTTTGAGAGGTCTTTTGCTTGATTTACCATCTTTAAAAAGATATAGCTATGCTACCTCGCGAAGTGTCTCTATCTAATTTTAAACGGCAATCCTTTGTTATTCTACTTTATTAAACTGTCTTTAGGGTTCTTGTTTTAGAGTAAAAATTCTGAAAATACTTTCTCACAAGAAAATTTTTTTAAAATGTTCTTTTAAACTGATTAATTTTTTTAAAATTTAGTAAAAACCAACCACAAATCATTGTGAAACTTAACTTAAGCCCAAAAATCTGCAAGTTGAACTTTATTGAACTGATCTTTTAAAATCTAAACATTTAAAATAATGTCTAAACATGCAAAATCTAAACAATCTACAGTGGCTCCCAAAAGTGTTCGTACACTTACGATTTTTAATGAAATAGGGGTCTATCCATTGATTAAAATGAATATTTCAGAATGGGTATTTAATAATAAGATCTATAATCTATTCTTAACAAAACTACATGAAATATTTTGAAAACATAGTAAAACTTTATTTTTAAGAAACCAATAATCCAAAAGTAACAAAAACTTTATCTCACAAAAGTCATCGTACACTTGTAAAAAATCTCTACATATTAGTATATATTCTAATTTTTCTTTAAATTAATATTTAGTAGGATATCCTTTAGCATCCACAACAGCATTTAAACGTCTGGGAATAGATTCTTTAGTTCTTTTGTAATTTTTGCACCAATGTTCATCCATTCTTCCATCATAATTGTTTTTAGTTCGCTTTTCGTGTAAATGTCGTGTATTCGTACTCGAACCTCCAGTTCTCTCCAAAATTGTTCTATTGGGTTTAAATCTGGCGATTGAGGTGGTGTTTTCAAAACTTGTGGACAATTATAGAGACACCAGATGCGAACGTTGAGATCCGTGTGCTTAGGATCGTTATCTTGAAAAAATCAAATTTCTTTCCAAAACCAAAATTTTGAGCTGATAATTTTAAATTGTCTCTTAAAATATTTATAAAACCAGCATGATTCATTATGCCATCAATAAATACCAAATTTCCTAGTCCTGATGCTGACATGCACCCCCACACAAGGATACCTCCACCGGCATGCTTAATTGTTCCTACTAAGTTCTTGGGATTAAGTTACTCATTTTTTTCTTCTCCATACAATTATACGCCCATCAGCACCAAAAATGTTCATCGGCAAATAAGACATTATTCCAATAGGTTTGGGGCTTATTTATCATTGATAGTGCGAAGGGAAGCCTATACCTTCTGTTTTTCTCACTCACAAAAAATTTTCTATGGGCCCATGTAATCCAGCTGTTCTGAGAACTCATCAAAAAATTTCAGGTGAAATTGAAGTAGAAAATGTGTTATTGAATTCTGCAGAAACTTTTACAGCACTCAAACGGGAATTTTTCACAAATTTTCTAATTATAAATCTCTGATCACGTTTTGTTAACTTTGCCGGACGGCCTTTTCTTACCTTGTTTTCGATCCAATTTTCTTCTTTAAAGCGTTTTTTCACATACTGCACAGTAGAATTGGATAAATTAAGTAATTTAGCAATATTCCGAACTGATTTACCACTACTATGATGAAAAATAATCAATTTTCGAATGCTGTTTGTTGTTTCTTTACGACTACGAGCCACTTTTAAATAATAAATAGAATATTACGGAGTAGGCAAGCTAAAATTAAAGCCAAACGATATTTTAAATGCCACCACATTTCAAAAATAAAAATAAAGTGCTAGACGATAATTTTAATTATGAATTTATCCGAAAATATTTCAGTGTACGATGAATTTTGTGAGATAAAGTTTTTGTTACTTTTTGATTACTGGTTTCTTAAAAATAAAGTTTTACTATGTTTTCAAAATATTTCATGTAGTTTTGTTAAGAATAGATTATAGATCTTATTATTAAATACCCATTCTGAAATATTCATTTTAATTAATGGATAGACCCCTATTTCATTGAAATTCGTAAGTGTACGAACACTTTTGGGAGCCACTGTATATAGTATATAAAGCAGTTCCGTAACTGACTCACTGACTGACTGACTGACATACAACGCACAGACCAAACCGCTGGACCTAAAGGGCTCAAATTTTACATGGCGATTCTTCTTATGGTGTAGGGGTGCACTAAGAAAGATTTTCGAAAAATTCTTCTTAGATTTTTTTAATTAAATTTTTAAGCTGTTTTTGTAATTTTTTTTAAGTTTGCATTTAAAATAATAATTTGAGAGTTATAAAATTTATATCACGAGAAAGATCATAAAAATTCCTTTAAAATGAAATCTTTTTCGAACCTTTACCTCGATTTTCTGATTTTTGGTGAATTTTTAAAGATTAATTTTTAGAATTTAATTTATTAAATGCTGATCACGTGATTTCTTTTTCTGGTATTTTAAATAAATTTATCGTCACGTGCATAACAACTAAATAGACAAAAAAAAAATTTTTTCTTGCTGATGCGGCAGACGATTGGACATATTAAAATACGGTAAAAGATATATTCCTCAAACTGAACTATAATAACTGTACTATATTCTTTAGTATTCTATTAGATTTAATTTGAATATTTTCTTCTATATTATTTTGTCTATAAAAATATCCGTTCCGATTTTTTTATAAATATATATTCTTTTTCACATCAATTGTATACATTGATCGTCGTATTTATTATAAATAAATAAATATATATATATGTATGTATGTATGTATGTATTTTGGCATTAGTTGCATACATTGACCGTTGTATTTAATTTGAATGTACTCTGTAGCGAAGTGCGGGTTTTCAGCTAGTTTTTAATATAATTTTTAAACAAATGTTCAAAGTGTTCAGTTATATTTTATATGCATAATAATCGCTATATAAAGATGCATTTCTGACAAAAAAAATTCAGAAAATGTATCTAAATAAAAAAATGTCAAAATTTTAAGGCCCAGAGCACCTTTAATTTTTTTTTAATTCTCTCTTTGGAACGAGAGAGAAACAAACAAAAAAAAATTGGAAGTTAATGGAAAGAGGATTAATTTTCAACTGAGATCTCGTTTAACAAAAGAAGTTTTGCATCGGACGAATTGCGGTAGTGGGAGAATGTTTACAGTAGGTGGTGGGAAAATTCTCAAGCGCGAGAGACGTTTTACCTAACCTAAAAATTTCCTACAACCCGCGACTTCTCAACGAAAAGTGACATCACTCCTGGAAAAAAACGCAATGGGTCCAATGCTAATCTATGGTTTTATAGAGAAACTCGTTAACTTCTGCTTAATTTGCTAATGAAATTTTCTTTATTCCTGAGCACACTGAATCTCATTAAACGGCTGAAAAAACTTACGTTGTTTATCGTTATTTACTTCCCTTCTCTCGTTCTCATTATAAATCACGGGTTTTTTTTTTCGGAGTAAAAACACTATGATGTTCTTTATTCTTTTTCACTTAAGCAGACGATTTTGGAATAGGTCCTGTGGCACCACATAAAGTTTAGATTAGAAGTTGGCAACGACTGAGATCTGTCTCTTCGAGTTGTTTCTGTCACTTGTTCTGTGTTATGCGATTTTTTTTTCTAACCACCGTTTAACCCTTTGAAGTCAGAGACCCTATTCAGCTGCTTCATCGAACAAAGAACTTCCTTCATAATAGCAGTACATGAATCAAGCAGTGTCTGGCCTATTACGACGAATTGAAGAACGAAAATAAAAGGGGGAAAAAACTTCCATCTTCCCTAATGGAAAAGAAAAAAAGGTAAAAAAAATATTCCCTAACGAACTTATTACGTATCAGGTTCATGTAATCTGAGCACTGATACTACGCAAAAAAATGTTCTTTAAAAAAAAAAACTAAATTTATATGAGTTATTTCGATATTAAGTTCCTTGGAAAATATTGTGAAGATAAGTGTAGACATCGTTTCCGTCTCAAAATAGAAATATATGTATCATGAAAGAATAAACATTAAATTAAGTAAAAAATAAGAATTTTAAAATTATAATTACTTCCAGAGGTAGGTATACAGGGTGGCATCTATTTATGCAAGAATACATAATTAAATAAGGAACAAAAACTAGAAATCAAGTCGGTAAACTTGATTTCTAGTTTCTGAAGACAAAAAAATTACTCTGAAGACAACAAAAAAATAATATTAGCCTGTTAGTATTGTTTCATAGCACCAGTCACAAAAATCTGTTCTTCCTGACAAAGTTATAGTTTGATTTGATCCTAATTTTTGGATTTCGTTCGTCGTCTTTCATGTTATAACCCTAACCCATGATTCCTCAGTCTTCTTCCGTTTTTTAAAGGATTGCTGAGTGTCTGGGTGTGTTTATCTTAAATAACATATCAATAAGAAACAATCCTTTGTTAAATGATAATGTTGGCACGGTTTATAACATGTTATCATTAAACTTGATTTCTGTATAAATCTTAAGTTGATTTTTCTTCATGTGTTAGCTTTCCATTTCAACTCTACAACATTTCTTTCATTGGAAAGTACTGTGTAATATTAAGTATTGGGCTTATTCCCAATACACAGTGCCTGTGTTAATGTTTTGGCGGTATTTTTTAGATTTTTACCAACTTGGCGACAAAATGCAAAATATGAGGGATGTTTTTAATACTTTTTAGTTAGCCATATATTGCTCCCGATTTTATAATTAGCAGCCAATCAGAACTTGGGATTTACTGGTAGACGAGTTTAATCCGGATTTTTATACCGCTCTTGTTTCATAAAATTAATCCGTTGAATATTCTTTCAGGGATTTGCAGTTCCATCGCTTGGACGTAGTTTTCGTTGCTAAGTATGACTTATACACTATCTACCAATAAGTATTTGGACACCTGTGATAGAAAATCGAAACAAAATTTATTCATATCCAATAGTTGGTAGAGCCTTCACGATAGGTAATTTCAGCCTCAATCCTCCGGTTCATGCTTTCCACAAGTCCTTGTATGACGGCTAGTGGTATTTTCTTCCACTCGACTTGGAGAAGACATGTAAGTTCCTTCACCGATTTTTGACAGTTGTTGCACTCCTTAATTCAGCGATCCAATTCGTCCCAAAGGTTCTCGATAGGGTTCAGGTCTGGGTTCTGAGCAGGCCAGTACATTCGGTTAACCCCATTGTCACCATACCAATCCATGGTGGACCTCGCAACATGACAGCTTGCGTTGTTGTCCTGTAAGTAACATAGGTCCAGCCCGCAAAACTGCCAAAACGTAGGAAGCACACTGTCATCCAAAATAGTGTAGTAGGCGTCGGCGTTGAGCTTACCATGAACTGGTACCAAGGGTCGCAGTCCATACCAGAAGAAACACACCCAGACCATAATTTCACCTCCGCCGAACTTTACTGTGAGCACAATGCATTCTGGTAGGAGGCGTTCTTCAGGCAGACGCCAGACTCAGACCCTGCCATCCGAACGGTAGAGGGTGAACCTTGATTCGTCACTCCAGAAAACCCGTTTCGACTGATATACAGTCCACTTTCGATGTGCTTTCCACCACATTAACCGAGCAGCGCGGTTGGACTTTGTAATCAAAGGCTTATGGGCGGCAGCACGGCCATAAAAACCAAGCAGATGTGCTTCTTTACGGATGGAATTCATCGAAACAACACTCTCGGATGCCTGTTGAAACTCCTGGAGTATGTGGGCCATCGGTTGGGTGCGGTTCTTCCGAATTTCTGTGGACAGCACCTGTTGGTCTCTATCTCCCAGTTTCGTGGATCTGCCGATTCGGGGCACATTCCGACAATCACCGCTCGCCCTCCACTTCTGAATCACATAGACCACCGTCGATTTTGGGTAATTCAGCTAGATATGTCCCTTAAGGATCGGCTATTTCTGTGATATCCGACGACTACACCTTTCTCGAAATCAGATAACTCTGCCCTTCGTGGCATCTTGCATGCGACTAATGCCGATGTTGTTTCCTACACGATATTTAACGGCGGAGGACGTGGTGTATATTAGGACCGCAGATATCGTCATTTGCATGGGTGTCTAAATACTTATTGGTAGATAGTGCATATTATACCTACATACATGCATGCATACAGAGCCGGTCTCATAGGTAAGGCAACGAGGTGACATCCTCAGGCGCCGAATTGAAAGAGACGCCAAAATGAGACAGTAAAAATGCGAAATTTTTAGCGAATAACGGAAAAATATTAATATTTTAATCTGATATATGACAAAATTCGTAAAAATACACAAATGTAAGCGAATATTTAGGCTATTTTTTACAAACTGCTAAATTTGAGATCATGAGAGATACATTTTGAATGTATATTTCCAAACGCTGTTGTTGCTCTAAGAATTCTACTAAGAATACCTGAAACTGGAGCAGCAGCCAGTGAAGTCCGAAAATTTTGGAGAATCATCCACGAACAATGACCCAAGAGCGACTGAAAAATCTAGTAATAGTTTCTGTAGAAAAGAAGGTATCTAAAATAATTAATTATAGAAATCCTATCAATCAATTTGCTACCATAAAGGCTCGAAGAATGATTGAGTCATTATTTTTATTACATAGCAAATTATATTCAATTTTATTTACTTTGTATACTTTTTTTAAGTTGTGTAACTAAAAAAATATTTTTTTTAAATGAGTAAGGGCCAGTTCACTTAGCAGTCCGGTAGCGTAAGCGTTAAATTTTAACCAATCATATAGCTGAGCGCTATGACATCATCCGTTGACTCACGCATCATCATCCGTGAACACTCCGTTGACCTTTTACGCTTACGCTAACGGACTGTTATGTGAACAGGCCTTAAAACTTCTTAATGAATACATATTTTTTCCAAAATAATCGTTATTCTAAGATCGTTATTCTGTTTCTAACAGCTCATTACTTAAGAGTCTCTCCAAAAATTTGAAATGGTGCCGTTTTAAAAACTTACCTAATGCGCCACTATGGATTGGCTTGGCTCTGCATGCACATCTATATCTATATATATACAGTGGCTCCCAAAAGTGTTCGTACACTTACGAATTTCAATGAAATAGGGGTCTATCCATTAATTAAAATGAATATTTCAGAATGGGTATTTAATAATAAGATCTATAATCTATTCTTTACAAAACTACATGAAATATTTTGAAAACATAGTAAAACTTTATTTTTAAGAAACCAGTAATCAAAAAGTAACAAAAACTTTATCTCTCAAAAGTCATTGTACACTGAAATATTTTCGGATAAATTCATAATTAAAATTATCGTCTGGCGCTTTATTTTTATTTTTGAATTGTGGTGGCATTTAAAATATCGTTTGGCTTAAATTTTTTCTTGCCTACTCCGAAATATTCTATTTATTATTTAAAAATGGCTCGTAGTCGTAAAGAAACAACAAACAGCATTCGAAAATTGATAATTTTTCATCATAGTAGTGGAAAATCGGTTCGGAATATTGCTAAATTACTTAATTTATCCCATTCTACTGTTCAGTATGTGAAAAAACGCTTTAATGAAAAAAAATTGGATCGGAAACAAGGTAAGAAAAGGCCGTCCGGCAAAGTTAACAAAACGTGATCAGAGATTTATAATTAGAAAATTTGTGAAAAATTCCCGTTTGAGTGCTGTAAAAGTTTCTTCAGAATTCAATGACACATTTTCTCTTTCAATTTCACCTGAAATTTTTTGATGAGTTCTCAGAACAGCTGGATTACATGGGCCCATAGAAAATTTTTTGTGAGTGAGAAAAACAGAAGGTATAGGCTTCCCTTCGCACTATCAATGATAAATAAGCCCCAAACCTATTGGAATAATGTCTTATTTGCCGATGAACATTTTTGGTGCTGATGGGCGTATAATTGTATGGAGAAGAAAAAAATGAGTAACTTAATCCCAAGAACTTAGTAGGAACAATTAAGCATGCCGGTGGAGGTATCCTTGTGTGGGGGAGCATGTCAGCATCAGGACTAGGAAATTTGGTATTTATTGATGGCATAATGAATCATGCTGTTTTTATAAATATTTTAAAAGACAATTTAAAATTATCAGCTCAAAATTTTGGTTTTGGAAAGAAATTTGATTTTTTCAAGATAACGATCCTAAGCACACGGCTCTCAACGTTCGCATCTGGTGTCTCTATAATTGTCCACAAGTTTTGAAAACACCACCTCAATCGCCAGATTTAAAACCCAATAGAACAATTTTGGAGAGAACTGGAGGTTCGAGTACGAATACACGACATTTACACGAAAAGCGAACTAAAAACAATTATGATGGAAGAATGGATGAACATTGGTGCAAAAATTACAAAAGAACTAAAGAATCTATTCCCAGACGTTTAAATGCTGTTGTGGATGCTAAAGGATATCCTACTAAATATTTATTTAAAGAAAAATTAGAATATATACTAATATGTAGAGATTTTTTACAAGTGTACGATGACTTTTGTGAGATAAAGTTTTTGTTACTTTTGGATTATTGGTTTCTTAAAAATAAAGTTTTACTATGTTTTCAAAATATTTCATGTAGTTTTGTTAAGAATAGATTATAGATCTTATTATTAAATACCCATTCTGAAATATTCATTTTAATCAATGGAAGAATACATTTATCACCCCTATTTCATTGAAAATGGTAAGTGTACGAACACTTTTGGGAGCCACTGTATATAAAACAGTTCCGTAACTGACTCACTGACATACAACGCACAGACCAAACCGCTGGACCTAAAGGGCTGAAATTTTGCATGGTGATTCTTCTTATAGTGTAGGGGTGCACTAAGAAAGATTTTTGAAAAATTCTTAGATATTTTAAAATTAAATTTTTAAGCTGTTTTTGTAACTTTTTTTAAGTTTGCATTTAAAATAATAATTTGAGGGTTATAAAATTTATATCACGAGAAAGATCATAAAACTTCCTTTAAAATGAAATCTTTTTCGAACCTTTACCTCGATTTTCTGATTTTTGGTGAATTTTTAGCGATTAATTTTTAGAATTTAATTTATTAAATGCTGATCACGTGATTTCTTTTTCTGGTACTTTAAATACATTTATCGTCACGTGCATAACAGCTAAATAGACAAAAAAATATTTCTTTCTTTCTAATGCAGCAGACTATTGGATATTATAAAAAAAAAAAATAAATATCCCTTGCGATTTTTTTTATAAATAAATAAATAAATATATATATATATATATATATATATATATATATTTTACATCGATTGTATACATTGATCGTCGCATTTACTATAAATATATATATTTTTCTTTGGCATTAATTGCATACATTGACCGTTGTATTTAATTTGAATGTACTCCGTAGCGAAGCGCGGGTTTTCATCTAGTACTAATATATAAATCTATCTATATATATAAAACAGTTCCGTAACTGACTCATTCATTCATTCATTCATTCACTGACTGACTGACATACAACGCACAGACCAAACCGCTGGACCTAAAGGGCTGAAATTTTGCATGGCGATTCTTCTTATAGTGTAGGGGTGCACTAAGAGAGATTTTTGAAAAATTCTTCTTAGATTTGTTTAATTAAATTTTTAAGCTGTTTTTTTACTTTTTTTAAGTTTGCATTTAAAATAATAATTTGAGGGTTATAAAATTTATATCACGAGAAAGATCATAAAAATTCCTTTAAAATGAAATCTTTTTCGAATCTTTACCTTCATTTCCTGATTTTTGGTGAATTTTTAAAGATTAATTTTTAGAATTTAATTTATTAAATGCTGATCACGTGACTTCTTTTTCTGGTACTTTAAATAAATTTATCGTCACGTGCATAAAAACTAAATAGACAAAAAATAATTTTTATTTCTTGCTAATGCGGCAGACGATTGGACATTATCCAAAAAAATATTAAAATACAGTAAAAGAAATGTTCTAGAAACTGTACTATATTAACTGTACTATATTCTTTAGTATTCTTTATATTAGATTTAATTTGAATATCTTCTTCTACATTATTTTGTCTATAAAAATATTCCTTACGATTTTTTTATAAATATATATATATTTTACATCAATTATATACATTGATCGTCGTATTTATTATATATATATTGGCATTAATTGCATACATTCACCAATGTTTTTACTTTGAATGTACTCCGTAGCGAAGTCCGGGTTTTCAGCTAGTACTAATATATAAAGAGAGAGAGCGGATTTTGTATGTGGAGGATAATCTCTGGAACTACTGCACCTATTTGAAAAATTATTCCAGATGGACATAGGCTATATATTATGTATATCTGATCGGTAGAAAGAAAGTTGGGGGCTTAAATGTAATCACCTTTACAACTTTCCATTTGTCAACCATAGTTAAGTAACCATAGCAACACATCAAACGATATTTTCATTTATTGTCAGTAAAACGTTTAACATTTGAATTTTCTTTGTCAACCATAGTTAAGTAACCATAGCAACACTTCAAACTACATTTTCATTTATTATGAGTAAAACATTTAATATTTTAAAGATTCAAGTGGAAGAGGTATTGATAAATACAAAAAAGATTTTTGAAATTGGCAACGTTTAAGGGTTTATTGAAGAAAATTACGTTTGGAAATACGCTTTTTAATGGACATTTAAGGTAAAAAAAGATTTACAAATTTTTGGCTATCAACCGGAAATTTATTGGTATAATATGACAGAACTTTATTTAACTTATAAACTTTATGTTTTTGAATTTATGTAGAATTTTATGCACAATTTGCGTAAATCAAACTTGAATTATTTAATTTTATTCAAAAATCAGAGTGTTTCATTGAAACTGTGAAATTTATTGATTATTTCGAATAGGCCTATGTTTGTTCCTTTATACCGGGTGTCCCAAAAATCACCGACGATTTGAAAAATCAATTAAAGAAAAACGGAAGGCGATAGAAATGTACGGTTTGCTGCATTCTGCTTAGGTAACCAGGGAATTTATTCTCACCAATTTTCAAAATTAGTTACAAAGTTCGTCAACAGATGGAGCTGCTGACTAGGAAAAACTATAATACAATGTTTTCAAAATAACCACCGTTTGCAGCAACAACGTGGCTCAGTCTGAGGTCAAAATTCGCAGATGCCCGTGCAAACATTTCAGTTTGAATGTTCTGACAAGCAGTAGAGATGTATTGTTCCAGTTCATCTACAGTTTGTGGATTGTGACGATACACCTGGTCTTTCAAGTACCCCCAAAGAAAAAAATCGTATGACGTCAAATCTGGCGAATGGGGAGGCCAATCCATGCCACTTTTCGTATGTTTCTTGCTTTGAAAACATTGTTTTATAGTTTTTCCCAGTCAGCAGCGCCATCTGTCGACGAACTTTGTAACTAATTTTTAAAATTGGTGAGAATAAATTCCCTGGTTATCTAAGCAGAATACAGCAAACCGTACATTTCTATCACCATCCGTTTTTCTTTAATTGATTTTTCAAATCGTCGGTCATTTTTGGGACACCCGGTAAGTGAAAAAGTATTGCTTTAATTGAGCTGAAATTTTGTATAGATATAGTTGATAGTTCAGATTAAAACATAGGCATATTATTTTTTGAAAATCGGGCCCCAGAGTTTTTTTAATTAATGTTTTGATGATTTTGCCTCTAAAATTTGCTTATTTCGACAGCTTCCGCGGCTGTCCTCGCTGACAGCGAGACTATGGGGCCGAATCGTACCATAATCGGGTGGCTCCGGACACGATTCAGTGCCTGACGTAGCCGGATTTTTAATTTTTAATTTAAAAAAAATTTATTAAATTTTTTGTGCCAGTTTTGGGGTTTTTTCGTGTTTTTTTTGTGTGTGGACTCTGTAGCGGATAGGCTATGGAGCCGAATCGTAACAAAATCGGCACGCGGATGGCCCCCGGACACAATTCAGTGCCTGATGTTACAGTTTCCAATACAGATTTCTTTTGCCATCACCACAACAAATCCCAAGGTCAAACATACAAATATATTGTACTTGACTTACGGGAAGATTGCTTTACTCATGGGCAATTATAAGTTGATCTCTCTAGGTCAGGAAATGCGGAGAATCAATTTATTTTAAAACCTCAGAAAAACGAAAAATGTGGTATACCATGAAGTTTTAAAATAAATTATACATACCTAATATCTACTTAAAATAGATAATTGTTCAACCCGGACAATGTCGGGACGGGCTGCTAGTATATATATATATATATATATATATATATATATATATATATATATATATATATATTGGTTCGGGTTTTTCTGAATGCACTGCTAAAATTTCATTTGATCTATTACATTTGTCGAAGTTCCCAGTTTGCCTCTAGCAAAATATTTAATAAGACAAAAAAAAACATTTTTTTTTCGAAAAAAAGAATGCGTTTTCAAAGGAAACTTAGCTTCGCTCAATAATGCATTACCAAAATTATTATTTAGTAATTGTCTTAAACTGAAGAATTTTGGAGGTTCTCGCAATTTACGCATAGCTGCGAAAAACACATAACTTAGTTTATTTAATTAACATTATACCGAATAAGGTACGCGTGGTCATCCAATTCCCGTTAAACCAAAAACTATTAATTTCTACTGGGAATTCATGCAAGGATTCCACCTTTTAACCTATTTTAATCACCTGACAGAGTATTTTATTACGTGTAAACATTTAATTGCTTACAAAGTGAGATTTTTAACGTGCATTTCTTTACAGTGTGTGAAATTCTCTTTTACATCTATTTGGAAAACAGCGTTTGTATAAATAACTCTCCGTTCACGTCAAATGGAGGATTTCGCTACAAGCTGACCAAACACTGAAATACCAATACCACGTTCCCCGCATTCAAACAATAAGGAACTCTTACATCCTGCTATATTATTTGTAGAAGAATGTCATTTCTCCTCCCCCCCCCCCCTTGTCATAGAAAACATCGTGGTTGTGCATTATATTAAGCAAAGATTTAATTAAAAATATTTAAACGTTAGAAAAATTCATTTAACGTTATTTATTTTAAAACATATTTGATTGAATTTATGCTGCATTTACTGTGTCTTCGCTGACAATAACTTCAAACTTCTGCTTTGTTGCCGAGGGAGTAGAGGTAGTTCTCACTTTATTTAAAAGTATTTTAACCTGTATTATGTTTTTATGATCACTATACATGCATCATAAACTTCTATATCTTCTCCAGACGGGAACTAAGAACGGGAAAGAGTTCTAAGTAGTTATTTAGTTGTGGAGGCAAACACTGAGTTTAATCCTAGCGTATTGCTTCTTAATGCCTTCGATTATCAAGAAAATGCCTTAAGATCACGGATGAAAGGATTTCAATAAGCGCGATTGATTTTATTTTTACACCTGAACGTCACGTAGCAAAAACGTGCTTTTCCCTGGCTTCGCCACGTTTTGAGTTCTAAATACGCTTAAGGGCCTATTCACACTGAATCCGAAGCGTTACGTTGCGTTACTTCGTTCGCTCCTAGATTGTTGACATGACCTGTGGTTGGTTTGATGTATCACGAGCTCAATTAATTAAGTTCTGTGATTGGTTAAATTTTTTAACGCTGACGCTATGTATTCTGATTCAGTGCCTGCAGGCCTAAAAATTATATGCGTTAAATATAAGAAATTACATTTTTTTTACGTTCACTTTCCAGTATAGTCTAAATTTCTACCTAAAAAACCGCACACAACCCCAAAAAGGGTACTCGAGGCCAAGAAGTGGTCAGAGCATGTTAGTAGAGATGTATCACACAACCAAGGACTGAGCATTAGAGAAGGTTCGGGACGCAAAGTTTTGTTTTCTTTATTACACACATTTTGTAATAGTTATTTTTCCACACGTTTGTCTTTCTATAAAGATTATCATGACTATTAACATACGCAAAAATAATTAAAAAATTTTTTTTGCACTTTTGTGCAAAGGAAAGGTCTTAAAATGATTTGTTCTCGGGATATAAAAAAATTTTATTCATGAAATTTTTCATCACTTCAAAGGGCCAAAAATATTTTTTTTTTCAAAAGCATTTTTCGCTTCAGTGAAAATAGTTTCATAATATTTAACTGCATATAAAAAATCCTGGTGGTAGTTTAATGAAAGGGGAACAAAAGAATGCTCTACAAAATTTCACAGCGATACCTTGCAAGGAATTTCAGACATTTCCTTTCTAAGATAGTAATTCGTGAAAAATTCACTCCGAAATAAATGGACGTATTGTGCAGGTGTATAGTAGGATGCTAATGAACATTGTAGCATACATATGTTGTGTCTGGCAATGTAACCACCGTAGAAACAAACGATTCATTATTTAAAGGATTTTGCGTTATGAACCCTTTTAAGGCTTCTGTGTACTAACCCTATTGGATTCCCTTACTTCAGTGTTTACCTATGGAGAAAATGTGTCTACTATTGACAGCTACATAAATGCTGATAACCCAATAAAAATGATCTTTTATTGGATCTGCGGGGGTACAGATAGCCTGAACTTTTCTGCACCTTGCAAAAAGATCCATTTTATAAATTTCGGCCACCAAAGGAATTAATGAGAGTTTAAAAAACACATGTCAGATGTTGTCCCTGAATAATTTAAATTTTAAAATATTATTTGCATTTTTTTTTTTGAAAAATGTCCCAAGGTGTAAAATTTCTCTCTCTATTGCGGAGTACAAAGTTAAAAAATATCTTTTAATCCAAGCCGGCAATCCTTGGGCACATTTTCTCCAAAGGTTAACATTGAGGTGAGTGAATCCAATAGGGTTAGTACACAGCATAAGAAACGAGTATACAGACGCGAGTATAAACGCCATAAGAAACGAGTATACAGACTGTTGCCTGCACATAGCGGGGGTGAGATTCTACTCGGAGATGCTGACATGGAGCCAGAGATAAAATCAATTATCAGACGGAGGGCCGTCAAGTGTACACTGCGCTTCTCATGCTAGTATACACTGACATTAACTTAATAGATATAACCTCTGAAGATCGTCTGCGCATAGATGAATTTAGTAAAATAGATGTGTGGTTAATGTCATGCTATGACATCAAACACTTCAAATGAAAATTCAAAACACCAAAAGAGACAAGCAAACTGATCAGTTCCATTCGTTTGCTTTTTTAGTACAATTTATGAACCGATATTTTTATGAAATCTTCAAGAAACTAATAACATATTTAATATTTTTTTCATGGGAAAAATTCAGCACAAGATATAAACAAAATGAAGAAGATAATTGATATAATCTAAATGGGCCTATTCATAGACCCTTAACAATGCAAGTGATTTCTGCTGAACGGCAGAATCAAGCTATTTGTTATATTGCCAGCGGCCCACACAATCAGTGCCTAGTTACGGCAGCACGGCATACGAGTTAAGGGTTGATTTTTTTATACAGGCAAGTAAAGGGAACGTAACGGGAACGAGCCGAGCCCGAGCGCCGGATGCATGTGTTTATACAGAGACGGGAGTGGAAAGTGGCGGGAACGTGTTTCATTAGTTGTGAAAGATTTGTAACGTCATGGCGCGGTTTCATTTTCCAGTTAAAGATTTAGCCACTATCACACTTTTGTTAGAGGAGGAGGAAGAGGAGAGCCAGGGCCGTGCTTAGGGGTGGACAAACTGGGCGCCATTTTTATTTCTCATAGCAACACTTTTCTAAATGTTACGGGTTTTTAAAGAAATCCCTCATTTTTCGCGGTTTCTATAATTCAACTTATAAAAATATATGTTTCGATTTTTTCTAAAGAATCGCAGAAAGAATCTTAATTGACAAACTACCCTTTTGGTTCGAAAAATTTCTCGGTTAAAAAAACATGATTTATCTTCAATTCAGTTATAGTAAACCCTTAATTATCAATCCTTTTTTTCAATATCAGTTTCTACTATCTGTCAATCACTACATACAGTCATTTGAAGAATTATAAACCGTTTTGTCGGACTTTGTTCGTTTTCACGGAATAGTTACAAACTGAGAAAAACGTGAACATATCCTTGTGAACGAATACTAATACCATTTGGTCAAATGTTTGCTCTATTCAAAGCAAACAATAGACAAGACATTTCTCCAGGGAGTGTAAGACAAATAAGTAAATGCGCTCCGAACAGGGTCGCCCAGAGACTTTACGCGGCCTGGGGCAAACTTCTGTTGGGGGCCCCAAGAAATCTGATTAATCGAATAATTAATTTTTTTTTTTTTTTTTTGGGGGGGGGGCCTTTTTTCAGGAGATTATTTTGAATTTTGAAGTACAGTACAAGTTTCAGAATTTTCTTTCGGAGGAAATCTAATAAATAATTTTTAAAAAATTTATTGGGGCCCCTCCGGCAGTTGGGGGCCTGGGGCAAAGTGCCTGGGCGGCCCTGGCTCCAAACCTGTTGGGAAGAAAGGGGTTTGAAGGCTGAAGGAGTGAGGTACACAAAAAATGGCTTTTACTTGTCTCTCTATCATTATAATGGATTTTATTTCCCACTTTTCCCCCAAGAATTTAAAATATTACAAAGCAGGTACAATCAGAATGCTTTGAATACGGATTGTACGCCTGTCCTCCTTGGCACTTATTTCTAATGAAAATGATCTCTCATCATCTTTGGACTTTTCACTTTTAATATACAATTTTGCTGCTCAGAAAGCAAGAAAAATTGCTTTATAACCAACAAATCCATACATGTAAGTATTTGTTTTTAACAATTTACACTTTCTAAATCGTGTAAATAATTTTTCCATTGTTTCATTATTCATACAAATTGATAAATTTTATATTTTAGTGGACCAATTGTAATTTCAAGTATAATTTTCTCCTATTGCCTTCCGAATTGTCATTTTGAACTTTGGATTCATGTATTTTGATGGGCCAAATCGTACAAAACCTCTCACCAGCTCAATGAGTTTTCATCATCCATATTAAATATCAAACATAAATAACAGTATGTAAATTATATCTTGAATAGCCACTTTTTAGTTTCTGCCATGAACGAGAGACGGCCGAGCAGTGAACGACTTCCTGCTTCGAATCGTTGGCGCCGATTCTCGGCCGAGAATAGGACGTGTCACGGCGCAGTATTAACAGTTCCATTGAAAAACAGGGAGGAAATGATTACGACGATTCGTCGCGCGCTCGGATCGTTCCCTTCTCGTGCCTGTATAAATCGACCTTTAAACGGTCACTTAAGTAGCGTGAAATAAATTATCTGTTTGTTACTTGCAGTTTACTTTTTTACTCGTGACCGCTTGAAAGTTACCAAGCATCTTATCAAGTCTCACCGAGTAGAAACAGAAGCTACCTGTATTATAATGTTTCCCTACTCCCTGCCTAAATCAAATTCACGGTACGCAGTATTGCAGCTTTTTTAAATGTCTCCATCGTAATATGTGTATATGTTAGGTTAAACACAAAAGCGTAATTATTCCATAAAATTTATCTGTGAAGTTGTAGTCATAGTCGTTCTCACTTATCTTGTAAAATAAAATCCACACTTTAATGCATAAAATATATTTATTAAAACATTTATTCCCTATTTTGCCATTTCCTTTTCAAAAAGATCTCGGAGGTCTTACTTACATAAGACTTCTCACGTGTCTGCTAAAAAAGGTACCGTATTTTCCCGCGCATAACGTGCACTTTTAATACAAAAAATAATTGCAAGATAAAAAGAACTTTTTATATACCATGTTTTTAAATTTTCTGTTGAATCATATAAACTTGACAATTCTATGTATCAATAAATGCTTAAAAAAAATTTTTTTTTTGATGAATTATCCCATCAACTTGAAAGAAAATGAAGTTAATTAGAAGTTAACTTGCGTTTAACTTTTCATTCCCGTCCCGGCCGACAGATTGATGCACCGGTCTACAAAAAAAATTAACTGAAAATAATAAAAACATGGTAAAAATCTGCTTAAAGATGGCTAAAAGTATTTGAAAAAATGCATTGTCATCGTGTTCTGAGCTATCCTAAAAGTTTCAAATGTCTAGCTAGACGGGAAGTTTGTTAAAAGTCGATTGCAAGATTTGTACTGGACAAACACACAAACATACACACAAACAAGAAAGCAAGTTAACAAAAACATGGTAATAACATCGAAATTTACGAGTGCGTGTTATACGCTGCATATAAAAATGATAGATTTAAAAATAAGGAAAAGATGAATATAAAAAAATTAGATTTCTACATGTACCTAAATGCTGTTTATTTAAAAGAAATGAGAAACCTTGTGAACTTAAAAATTTTAATTATCAGATAACATGAATAGTTCGTCATATTCGTCTTCCGTTAAATCTTCAGGCACATCATCGAATTGTGTTTCCTCTTCACCATCATTGTTACTCTGATCCATAAAAAAATAATCATCTCCCGTTCCATCTAGATTGTCAGATATACTTCATTTTTTAAATGACTTTTGAATCACGACAGGTTTAATTTCCTTCCATTCTTTTATTATCCACTTACACACTGTTTCTAGACTGGCATGACGCATTTGGCCACGGTTGTAAATGTTTTTTCACCTTCGAACATCCACATGTTCCACTGTCGTTTTAAATTTCCTTTGAACGGTTTATTGATGCACACATCTAAAGGCTGAACTAATGGCGTTAATTCACCTGGAATAACTGCCATGTCTGTGTTATACTCATCAATTTCTTCATATTATCCGTTAGATGGGATCTGAACATGTCCCAAACTAAAAGACTTTCTGCATTCTTTAAGGTACCAGGACGCTTTTGCCAAACATTTCTTTTCCATAATTTTACCCGTTTTCGTCCATCCATCCTTTCTCGTGAACATGAATGAAAACACCATTTGGGAAATTACATTTCGGCATCGTCTTTCTTTTAAAAATAACCATGGGTTTTAATTTTGTACCGTCTGCTAACCAGGAAAGCGGTGAAGTGACATTTTTCGCGACCTGTTGTTTTGATATGAACCGTTTTTGTTCCTTTCACATCAGTTGTTTTATTTCCTACTAGCTGAAAACCCATACTTCGCTACGGAGTACATTCAAATTAAATACAACGGTCAATGTATGCAATTCATGCCAAATATATATATATATATTATATGATAAATACGACGATCAATGTATACAATTGATGTAAAATATATATATATATATATATATATATATATAAGAAAATCGTAAAGGATAATTTTATAGATAAAATAATGTAGAAGAAAATATTCAAATTAAATCTAATATAAAGAATACTAAAGAATATAGTACAGTTAATATAGTACAGATTGTAGAACATTTCTTTTACTGTATTTTAATATTTTTTTGGATAATGTTCAATCGTCTGCCGTATTAGCAAGGAAAAAAAAATGTATTTTGTTTATTTAGTTGTTATGCACGTGACGATAAATTTATTTAAAGTACCAGAAAAAAGAAATCACGTGATCAGCATTTAATAAATTAAATTCTAAAATTTAATCTTTAAAAATTCATCAAAAATCAGGAAATGGAGGTAAAGATTCGAAAAAAATTTCATTTTAAAGGAATTTTTATGATCTTTCTCGTGATATAAATTTTATAACCCTCAAAGTATTATTTTAAATGCAAACGTAAAAAAAAATTAAAAAAAAAAAAACAGCTTAAAAATTTAATTTTTAAAAAAATCTAAGAATAATTTTTGAAAAATCTTTCTTAGTGCACCCCTACACTATAAGAAGAATCGCCATGCAAAATTTCAGCCCTTTAGGTCCAGCGGTTTGGTCTGTGCGTTGTATGTCAGTCAGTGAATGAGTCAGTTACGGAACTGTTATATATATATAGAGACTAGCTGAAAACCCGCGCTTCGCTACGGAGTACATTCAAATTAAATACAACGGTCAACGTATGCAATTTATGCCAAAAAATAAATATATATTTATAATAAATGCGATGATCAATGTATACAATTGATGTAAAATATATATCTATCTATATATATATATATATATATTTATAAAAAAATCGTAAGGGATATGCATTTTTTTTGGATAATATCCAATCGTCTGCTGCATTAGAAAGAGGAAAAAATATTTTTTTTGTCTATTTAGTTGTTACGCACGTGACGATAAATTTATTGAAAGTTCCAGAAAAAGAAATCACGTGATCAGCATTTAATAAATTAAATTCTAAAAATAAATCTTTAAAATTTCACAAAAAATCAGGAAATGGAGGTAAAGAATCGAAAAAGATCTCATTTTAAAGGAATTTTTATGATCTTTCTCGTGATATAAATTTTATAACCCTCAATGTATTATTTTAAATGCAAACGTAAAAATAGTTTAAGAAACAGCTTAAAAATTTAATTTTAAAAAATCTAAGAAGAATTTTTGAAAAATCTTTCTTAGTGCACCCCTACACTATTAGAAGAATCGCCATGCAAAATTTCAGCCCTTTAGGTCCAGCGGTTTGGTCTGTGCGTTGTATGTCAGTCAGTCAGTGAATGAATGAATGAATGAATGAATGAGTCAGTTACGGAACTGTTTTATATATATAGATAATATCAAACATTACTGGAGTTTCATCCATATTTCCAATATGTGACATTAAATTTCGTAGGTCAATAACATAATTCTTTAAACTTATCAATTTGTTGTCCAAATCTTTTGGAAGCCTTTGGGAATTTTTTTTTATTTATTTCTCGTAGAGCTAAATTATTCCGAGCCATAAATAGACAACACCAGTTCAAAGTTGTCTTAAAGTTTTCACCTTCTTTTGCATTCTTTTTAGCCCACTTTAAGGCAAATAAACGTATGCTGTTTCTTGTTACAATCAATCCATTCTGGCGATTTTCTAGGACCCAGTTCGCAACACTTTCTTCTAGGATAAGCCATTTCGTTACTCCTTTACGCAAAGCACATTTATTCTTTAACATATTAATTATTGTTATTTCATTATTTTTCTTCCACTCACGTATGGAGCTTTCACCAACATCAAACATCCTTGCTGCAGCATGATTTTCCTTTTCTTTTGCAAATTGAATGACTTTGCATTTGAAACCAGCACTGTGTCTGTTTCGCTTGGCTGGACCCATACTTACTATTAAAAGGAAAACTATATCAACTGCATTTCAACTAAAGCAAATGCGATTTACTAAAGCCTTCGATGTTCACTTCAAAATCACGGCTTCAAATGACTGGAGAAAGAGATAACATCTGACTCCTAATTCCGCGAATTCATTCGGATCAGAAGTGCATTCTTACCCCCTGTTTGCAAAATTATTTACTCCCTCAAGCATTTTTTCCACACATATATTGTTCCCTTATGGCTTGTCAATTCCTTGTATTAAACCATTGTTCGAAAGCCTGGGAAAATCCTTCGAATGAATGACTTCAAAAGATAAGAGCATCACACATATACATTTCAGGTTTCTTCTGTAAAAGTCAAGAAAAGGGTGCGAGTTATACGAAGAGTATACCTAAAAATTAAAAAATGTAGTTTAAAATTTTAAGTGCGCGTTATAAGCCGGAAAATTCGGTACATGTAAAACATAATTTACATCACTTTTCAACCCTCAAATTCTTAAAGTGAACCCTCCCTGTGGTCAGAATAGTCATTACGCCAGCAAATATATTTGTCCCATTCCCATATTTGGTAATCATTCTAAACCCTAAAATTTCTAGTTGTCTGTTTTCTGACGGACATTTTCAGACCAGAGATCCCCTGAAGATAATTAGGAAAATTACGTTAAAGTGTACAGGCATCAATAAAATTAATAATTTATAGGTCACGATGTGCACTTCAGTAAGTTAAAGAAAGAAAAATACTATTTGGTATAACTAACTAACACACACACACACACATATATATATTTATATATATATATATATATATATATATATATATATATATATATATATATATATATATATATATATATATTACACTGTTAATGTTTAGGACCCGAGAAACTTAACGCATCAAAAAAGAAATTTGGGGCTCAATTAGTTTTTTTTTATTAATTTTTTAATGATTTTTGTGCCCCTAAAAGGTGCGCGTACCACTTAAATGTGGATACAGCCCCTTCACCACAACGTTATCAGTCAAATTCGATGCGCGGAGAAGAGGATTGTTCTGAGGGGTGGTCTGAGGGTTGGTCTGGGGGTAACGGGGTGGGAGAAGTGTTTATTTTATTTTTCTTACGTTTAGTGGAGTCGTGGGGTCTAAAAAAGTTGAGAACCGCTGCTTTAGACAATTTTAGACAATGGCATTCAAATTAATAGAACTTAATGAAGTTTGGAAAAAAAGGAAGAAAAAAAAGTTTGTCTCATAGCCAGTTTTTGGAAGCCTTCTGTTGATCTAAATATATTAATCGTTTGAGGATCATAAAATGGGAAGAAGTTTAAGAGTTCTACAGGTTTTTTTCCCTAAGTTCGCAAAACAGAGTTAGCATACGATATGTATTTGAATTACTTATTCCGTGAAATCATAAGATAAATCTCTTAGAGTTTTGGGGTTTTTTAAGCAGTGGGAGGAAAAGTTCTTTAAACAGAGAAACATAACGACACATAACTTTCATTCCGAACTATTAGTCCATTAGTTATATTAAGGTATAAGAAAATTAATGAAATTATTTTCAAAGAATGATTGCCCGGCGTTGTCCGGGTAGATATATAGATATAAAATTTTTCATGCATTCCATCAAAAAAATACTGGGCTGCACCCCCCGCTCTTCATGTTCATCTGGCCAGAGAGAATGCGCTTAGCGCGTTTCTACTGAAATGATATACAAAAGAGAATAGAAATGATATAGAAATGATATAGAAATGATATACATAAGAAAGAAAGAAACTTTGGGCCTAGGCTTCATGCGGAATCCCGCCTTACTTTGATTAAATAAAGGGAATAACGCATCTTGCACTTTACCTCTTGGGTGAGGTGGAAAAAAGTGCGTCTCTTGGGTGATGCGGAAAAAAGTGCGTCTCTTGGGTGATGCGGAAAAAACTGCGTTTTTAGGGGAAAAATAAAAAAAATAAAGGCAAATGTAAATTATAAAACTTATTTCTAATTAAACAATATCTAACAAATATAATTAAACAGTAAACTTATTCATTCCAAACGTGCGAATCACCCAGCACTGTGTTATTAATTCTCAATTAAATCAGACATATAATCAGACGAAGGTCCGCAGGCTCAGTTTCTTTCTATCTTATTGTTTGTATATCATTTCAGTAAAAACGCGCTAAGCCTATTCTGTCTGGCCAGATGAACATGAAGAGCGGGGTGGGTGGGGGGGGGGCAGCCCAGTAATTTTTTTGATGGAATGCAGGAAATAATGCTAGTATATATATATATATATATATATATATATATATATATATACAGGTGGTTATCAAAATAAAGCAAACACCTATCAATATTAGTGGTGTTTATGAATGTATTCCTTAAAAAACAAGTCTGGACACTGGTATTTTTTCTATAATATGGTGTATATATTATTCTACTGTCAGGTAGTAGTAATGAAGCTAAGGGCATCGTGCTTTTGGGGGGAACAGTGTAAAATGTCAAACCTTGCAGACCTTGAGAAAAGGGCAAATTGTTGGAGATCGTTTAAATTGGAGTATCTGTTACTGCAACCCCCAGGCTAATGGGTGTTTTTCCAGCTATGGTATTGAAAGTCATGATAGCATACAGAGAGCACGGAAAAACATTCTTTGCCAAGCAGAATAGTGGACGAAAGGGAGAGCTGAGTGAAAGAGACGGACGAGGTATTGAAGCGGATTGTGACATGAAAAAAGAAAACAACTGCAACCAAAATGACCAATGAGCTCAATCGGCATCTGCATGTTCTGATATCAGCTATTAGACAAATCTTTCACAAACAAAGCATTTACACAAACAAAGAATTACACAAACAAAGAATTTCACAAACACAGCATTTACGGTAGAGTTGTTATTCCCAAGCCACTTGTAATAGATGCCAATACCAAATATTGTCCACAATGGTGCCACGAGCGCAAATCCTGGTCGAGTAATATGTCAAAAAACAGCATTTGGTCCGACGAATCATTGTTCACATTGTTCCTCGCAACAAGACGTGCGTATCTCTGGAGAACACCTACACGTAAGCCAGAATCCACCTAGCGTAAGATTCTGGCTGTCTCATCTCAACTGTCAATCATGGAGGTAGATCTATCAGGGTTTGGGGTGGCATCTCATGGTGTTCTTCAGGCCCTATTGTAACCCTAAAAGGGAGATTGAATGAGAAGGACTATGTAGAAATTTTAGCTCACTAGTCCATCCTATGGTGCAAACATTGTTTCTTGCAGGAGATGGCGTTCTCCGGTATGATAATCCCCCTATACATACAGCTAAATCTATCAAATATTTGCTTGAAGAGCATGAAAAAAGAAGTCAAATATTTTATCTTGTGCTGTACAATCCCCCTGCCTATAAATCATCCAACCACTGTGATCTGTATAAGCGGATAGATAAAGGTATCGATATCCACCACAGCATCTCTACAAGAACTTTCATGATTTTTCCCTGAAGAATGGAATAATATATTCTTAACCACTATTTATGACTTGTATAATCCAATTCCAAGGTGAATCAGGTGGTATTACATGACAAAGGTGATCCTGCCCCGTATTAATATAGGTTTTCATGATGTTTCTTAGTGTTTCCATTATTTTGATAACCACCTGTATATATATATCCACAGGTTCTAACAGATTAAAGCCTTTATTAAACGAACAGCTCGAGATTGCTTATTGTAGTAGAAATCTAATATATAAAAATGAAAATTTGTCTGTCTGTCTATAATTGTATAGAAATCCACAGTTTAGGAGCAGCGATCGTGAAATTTTACATACAGGCGTCTTTAAAAACAGCCGAGGGACTTAAGAACTTCCAAAATCGAAATTAATTACCGTTCATTTTTAATTAATAAGAAACCAACAATTTTTTAAACTAAATGTAAGCTGTTACTCTTTGTGGAATCACCCCTCTGAATATGGCGTCCACGTTAGGGTTAGCTGGCAAACAGCGAGTGAAAAGATAAAAATAAATAAAATCAAAAAGTTTCAAGTCATATATTAAACCAGAATAATAAATGAAAATAATAATCTTTCAAGTCAGATTTTATACTCTAAAATAAATCGGATCCAACGGCATATTGACACTCTCACACGCGATGGAAAATTCGAATCAACCACGCTAAGTGTCACGAGATCTTTTTTAATCGCTACTGCAATCCCCCTCGCTTATGTCTTTGTGTCTATTGAAGAGTTAAAGACTAAGCTTCTATCCTGCTAACTTATTTCTGACTTAAAACTCCTCTTACTCCATAAATACATGTATATTCACCAACCCATAGCAACTTTCCAGTAATCTTAGTGCGAATATTTTTCTATTTACTCAATAAAGCAGCATGTCATCGTGGCGCACTCGGTAAAATCGCTCATTTACTAATCTCCACGACTCGGGTTCGAATACGAATCGTACAAATTTTGCTAAACCTGTATTTTCACCTTTTTTATGGAGGCTTTTTTATTTCAGCTTTTATTTTATTATTTTTTTAAATTATTATTATTATTATTTTTATTTATTATTTTTTTTAATTATTTTTATTTTATTTTATTATTTTTAAAAATTATTATTTTTATTTTATTTTATTTTTCATATTATTAATGTGTATAACATTTCGTATACTTTTTTTCTACGTAATTTATACTGTGTTTAGTTTTTTAATGGATTTTGGTAGGTTTATTATAAATTTATATATTTTATGTTTTACTTTTCAGGATTTTTTGCTCCAATGATAAAGTCTAAATCTTTTCTATGTTATTTATACTGTGTTTAGTTTTTAAATTGATTTTGGTTAACAAACATTCGACAATTTGACATTTTTAATTTTCAGCTTTACTTTTCAAAATTCTTTACTTTCCTAAAGACAATTTGACATTTTTCCTTTTCAGCTTTTAGTGGTTTATTATTAATGTATATATTTTATGTTTTACTTTTCAGGGTTTTTTTGCTCCAATGATAAAACGCTAAATCTAGCTGAATTCTGAAGAAATTATTGTAAATTTATGGTTTTTTATGTTGGGTTTTCTTTTTATTCATGCGTATAACATTTCACATGCTTTTTATTCTATGTTATTTATACTGTGTTTAGTTTTTAAATTGAGTTTGGTTAACAAACATTCTTAAAATCCCGGGCAACGCCGGATATATTATCACCTGTGTAGGTTGATAATTTATAAATTTTAAAACTGTTACCACATGTATATTTACAGATCCACAAGAACTTTCCAATATTTTTAATTAATAAATAACCAACAACTTTTGAAGGATGAGACTCTCGATTCGCAGACGTTCAGTAGATGGCGCCACTATTTTAAACTTTTAGTATTCCAACCATGAAGCTACAGATGCTTCATGATTCTGTAGCTTCATGATTCCAACCCATCTGAAAACCCGCACTTCGCTACGGAATACATTCAAATTAAATACAACGTCAATGTATGCAATTAATGCCAATATATATATATATAATAAATACGACGATCAATGTATACAAATGATGTAAAAAACAAAAATATATATATATTTTTAAAAATCGTAAGGGATATTTTTATAGACAAAATAATGTAGAAGAAAATATTCAAATTAAATCTAATAGGACATACTATAGAATACAGTACAGTTTGAGGAACATATCTTTTACTGTATTTTAATATTTTTTTGGATAATGTCCAATCGTCTGCCGCATTAGCAAGAAAAAAAATTTTTTTTTTCTCTATTTCGTTGTTACGTGACGTTAAATTTACTTAAAGTACCAGAAAAAGAAATCACATGATCAGCGTTTAATAAGTTAAATTGTAAAAATTAATCTTTAAAAATTCACCAAAAATCAGGAAATGGAGGTAAAGATTCGAAAAAAATTTCATTTTAAAGGAATTTTTATGTTCTTTTTCGTGATATAAATTTTACAACCCTCAAATTATTATTTTAAATGCAAACTTGAAAAAAGTTACAAAAACAGCTTAAAAATTTAATTTTTAAAAAAATCTAAGAAGAATTTTTCAAAAATCTTTCTTAGTGCACCCCTACATTATAAGAAGAATCGCCATGCAAAATTTCAGTCCTTTAGGTTCAGCAGTTTGGTCTGAACTTTGTATGTCAGTCAGTCAATCAGTCAGTCAGTCAGTTACGGAACTGTTTTATATATATAGATTTTTATTACTATATTTATACCGTAACTTCATGCGCACGCATTATTTTCCTATGCTTTTTTTTATTATCTTTATAATAGCGTAATTTTCATATGATTTTAAACAATAATCGTTTTTAACTGGCATTCAATTGGCTGTTAAAACTTTATATTTACACCTTATTTAAAAGAAGTAGGGTGTAAATTGTAGGGTAGAAAGTTGATAAAATCAAAATTTTGTGCAATGTATTTAATTTCTCGATTAAAAGTAGTTTTTTCTAAAAATTAATTTATTTCGCTTGAAAAGCTAAATATTTTATGCACGCGGTTTATATTATTATTACTATCTTTATATCGTAACGTTAACTTCATGCGCGAGCATTATTTTCTTATGCTTTTTTTATTATTATCTTTATAATAGCTTTATTTTCATATGGTTTTAAACAACTATCGTTTTTATTCATATTATGTTGGTTTTTTATTAATTAAAAATTAAGGGTAATTAATTTCGATTCCGGAAGTTCTTATTATCTTTATTTTCATATGCTTTTCCATTTACGAATTATTCAAATGTTGGTTAAAAAACTTTTGCGTAATTTATACATTTGTGTGTGTTTAATTATTGAAATTAATAAATTTATATATCTGGAGAGGACGTTTCAGTTTTTAGTGGTACTATGATGAAAGGCTGAATGTACCAAAATTCTGAGGAGTTTATTATGGAGAGAAAAAGAATTTAATATGTAGAGGATGTTTATAGGAGTTAAATGTGGAGAGGAGTTGAATGGTTTGCAGCCCTCAATCAAACACTTCATTTTTTAAGAGGCAACGCTGCAGTCATATCACGGTTCTATTGGAAATTTCTGCTGAACCTGTAATTGCAGCTTCTTTTTTTTTTTTGGCCCCAATGATGAAAGGCTAATTCTAGCTGAATTCTGAGGAGTTTATTATAAATTTATATATTTATAGATTTCACGAGGGTTTTTTTTCTATGTTATTTATACCGTGCTTAGTTTTAAATTAATTTTGGTTAACAAACATTAGAGAATTTGACATTTTTACTTTTCAGATTTTAGTACTACAATGATGAAAGGCTGAAATTCTGAGACGTGTATAACATTTCACATATATTTTTTCTATGTTATTTATACTGTGTTAATTTTTAAATTGATTTTGGTTAACAAACATTCTTAAAATCCCGGGCATCGCCGGGTACTTCAGCTAGTAGCAAATAAAACTTCAAGCAATATCTCCACAATCATGAAAACCGCAGTTCACTAACTGACAGTTCGATCAACAACCACTGAAAAGGGCAATCCATCAAAATTAAACCGCCTTAGGCAATAGATGCCCTGTATTTATACATTGGCGCTACTGTTTTAAAATAACCAGGCTGACTCATTAGCAGCTATCTTGTATTTAGTTTCGCCAAAATACACGCCACGCAATGAAGATTTACGAAAACATCGATTTTAATTTCTTTCATCGGCTACTTTACTAATTCAACCATTTTTATCTTGAAACTATTTCGTTGCCTAAATACATACGAATACATAATTTAAAGAATTATCTTAAAAAGATCTCATCACAAACTGCAATTAAGGTTTTTTTAAGATACACTCATTTATCATTCGAAATTAAGATAAGGAAGACGCATTCCCTTCTCCAATTAGCTTTAAAAAATTCGTGGAATACATTACTTTATATAAAAGAGATTATTTTTAAAACAGTTTCAAGGAGAAAAAATCACTTTTTTTATAATCATCGGATCAAAGTGACCTCTTTTGGCGACAAAGGGTCGCAAAATGCCTGATGCTTCCGCTCGGATATCTAGAAGCCACAACTCGCACTAAGAATCATTGTTTTCGCCGCTGCTCCTAGAAACTTTAAACGGCCGCAACGTATTTACTTTAGTTGCTGTTTTAGTAGTTGCCAAGTTGCTAACAATGGTGCAATAGACCTGGCTGGAGAGCAATATATCTCGATGTAAGTCCGATTCCTGAGCCGGCCAAATGAGAGGACAGAAAATGGGAATGTGAAAGTGTAACTGCACGTATTTTTACTACACATCAAATTAATTTTCCTCCCCTATTGAAATTAAATTTTTTTACTTCAAAAATTCGGCGTTTTACTGCTCAATTTATGATTGAAAACTTTTAGTGTAGGATTATGTTCCTCAATAACGGTCCTGCGGAGAGAAAAAAAAAATTGTCCGGCGCCGCGAGTTATAATTTTGGCAGCGCGCCAAACTCAGTAGCAGTAAACAGTTAAACAGAAAAGTACCAAAATGCGCCCCCCCCCCAAAAAAAAAAAAGAAAAAAAAGAAAAAGTGGTAAGCAACGATAAGTAACCCTACGTTAATAACCCGCGGTAGTTTCGTTAGAAAAGACTACCTGAAATATTTTTTTTACCTTAAAATACTTGAATCAGATATATTTATAAACCTTTCTTTAATATTCAAACGATATCTTTTTATAGTTCGAATGGCAATGGAGAAAATTTTCTAGAAATTCCAGCTACGGAAATCTTTCAGTTAGAAACATTCATCTAGAGCAGAGGTCCCCAAACTTGTTCGTACCGTAGACCACGTGCCGATTTTGTTCTGTTTTGGGTAGCCCCCCTCCCGCCCCCCGCTTTCCTAATATTGATTTTTTACAAATTCATCAACTTTAAATGTGTTTTTGGAGCTGACACAGAGGTACTCACTTTGATAGAGTTTACTGTAGAGTGAAAAAAATTTAAATAAAAAAATATGTTAAGTTTTACAGTTATGTATTTATTAATTAAAACGACACAAAATGCAAATCTAGTAACATTTTTACATAATATAAATACACAACAAAATTAATGCTTTATTGGGAGGGGTGGGCCTGATGCTTTGATAGAAAAATTTCAATATTTAGTCAGGTTTAACCTTAAATCTCCTCGGCAAGTGATTTCAATTTTTTATTTTTTTTTAATTTTTTATTTATTTATTTATTTATTTATTTTTTTGAAAGGAGATGGGCAACCGCGCTGGAACCCCTTTCCATAAGTATGAAGGTGGAAAAGCTATCAAAAACTTTCTCGCGATAGTTCATAATGCAGGATATGTAACAGGCATGTCTCTCTGAGGCCAGAATTGCTGATAATCCTTTCTAAATTGCACCTTAAGTTCTTCGTTGGGGATTAGTCCAATCAGTTCTTCTTGTAACATGACATCCGTTTCTTCAATGTCACCCTATGAATTGATAATCCACTGTGGTATTTCCATAGTCAATACATCTTCAAACCTAATTTCAAAGTCTGTGTGAAAGACATTTAAATGTTGAACGTAGGCTGAAACGTCATCATCCTGGTAGTTTGTCTGCGCCAAATTGGAAAACTGGAAAAATTCGCGCCGTCCAATGTTTTGCTTCATTAGTTTCATTCTGGCAAGAAAAGCTGCAATGATGGTCTTTGTTTTTATGAAATTTAGATTGTCACCCTGTAATTGAACCTCATTAAATTTAGCAAACAAATCTATTAAATAAGAAATGTCTGGTGTCCATTTGATTAATTTTTCTTTTAAAATGGGATCTTTAGCATCCGAAAACGCTAAAACAGTCTCAAAAAGTGAAAAAAAATCTTGTCACACAAAGCCTTTTGACAGCCAGCGTACTTCAGTGTGTAGGAGTAATCGATGAAAGTTCTCGTCATTTTCTTCACACAACTATGCAAATAACCTAGTGCAGGCAGGGCCCGATTATGAACACAGGGGGCCCCTGGGCAGATGCTATTTGGGGGGGCCCCCCTTACTAACATATATAAAAATAAGAACTATCCATGGGCTATACATACTATTAGAAGTACTAGGTGCATACACCAGGGGGGTTTTGGGGCCCCCTCTAGCATCAGGGGGCCCTGGGCAAAGTCCCGATTTGCCCATGTGATAAAAAGGCCCTGAGTGCAGGTATTCCTCGACTTACGACCGCGCGCACTTACAACCGAAATTTTTAAATAAAAAAAAATTAGTATTATTATTATTTCTCAAAAATACTGTTCCTCGAATGTACAGTACATACCTATATGCATTACATAATTATTAAAAAATATGATGCAATATTCTGCAATACTGCAAAAATTTATGACGCAATAATAAAAATGTATGATGCAATGGTTTCGATATCCACACGATAAATCAAATAAACCTTCATTGGCTTTAGAAATGGCTTTAGCTTTTCCTTACATTAATGAAGGACTACAACAATTAGAAGCAATGGATCCAAATGAAGAAAGATTCACAAGTGTGGATCGTCGTATTCAGGAAAATCTGGCTTGCTACCCAGACAATATACGAGGAAAAGAAGACGCAAACTGTTCAAACTACTTTGGATTTAAAAAAAATTTTAAACTTTGTTAAAAAAAACTTGCAACGTATCTTCCTTCTGTCGCAAATTCTGAACCAATGGATTGCAGTAACATAATAAGTAGTGATGACGAATAATAATTTATGTATTCTAAATACAATGTATTTTAAATTACGTATGTATGTATGAAAGTAAAAAATATATGTATGTACATATACAAAAAAATATTATTTGAAACTCGACTTACTACCAACTCAAATTACAACCAATGTCTCAGTCCCTATCTCGGTCGTAAGTCGAGGAATACCTGTATTCAACGCGTTGCACCGAATTTTGTTTACTGCGTTTATGACGATTTGAAGAGATTGATACAATCTGCCACTAAGATTTTTAAATGTTGTCGATGGATGACGCAATGAATTGCAAACACCCCTGGTACATTTTGTTTTAAGTGGTTTATAAAACCACGATAGCGCCCAAACATGGCAGGGGCTCCATCAGCTGCTGCTGATATTATATTTGATAAAGGGATCGCTTTTTCCATGAAAAAATCTCCCAGAACAATAAATATTGATTCGCCTTTGGTATCTGTCGTCAGAGTCCTGTCAAAGAGCAGTTCTTCCCGGATTTCTTAGTCATAACAAAACGAACATATGCCAATAGTAGTGCATCATTACCAGGTAAAGTTGACTAGCCTAGTTATATGGAGAAACGGGTCTTTTGAAGATAATTACAAAAGAAGCTTTCAACATCATAAATCATTTCATTGATACGTCTTTGAACTTTGTTGTTGATCAAAGGAATTCTTTTGATTATAAGATAAGCAGGTTTGTGTAAAAAAGTTTTTAAAACCTCTTCAATGGCTGACAAAATCTTCAATGGAGATAAAAGCACATAGCATTATTTTTATAAAAAATTACATTTTGGGCCGTCGTTTTGGGGCATAGTATTATATAATTTTAATATAATAAATACCCGTACATGCTACACTGCGACCACAAAGTGAATATCCTTCTTATACAATTTTATGAAATATACATATAATTAGGAAATGTATCTATCTATTATAAGACAGTATTACGTAAGTACCTCCATAGGTACTATCTGTGATAGGTGGATTATTACATTTACGGGAAACCAAAATTTTGGTGACGGCCTGTCTAACTCGTAGACCTCCATTTACATCTCATGCACCTCCAATTTTAATTTTTTTTTTAATTTCCACTGGCATGGACCCCTTGCAGGTTGGAGTCGACCCCTGGGGGTCGATATAAATCCTTTGGGAATGACAGATCTAGATCAATGGTTCCCAACCTTTGGATCACCGTGGTTTTATTGAATTAAAATAATTTTCTAGCGAATTTCTCCGGGAAAAAAATTGACAATATCTACAGAGGCTGTTCACACATTTTTTAGACGATGTATATTGTATTCACAAAACTAAATTACATAAAATTCTTGTGTTTTAAATGTTCT
Source organism: Dolomedes plantarius (assembly GCA_907164885.2). Lineage (NCBI taxonomy): Eukaryota > Metazoa > Arthropoda > Arachnida > Araneae > Dolomedidae > Dolomedes > Dolomedes plantarius. Next base: position 99,544,492 of record OU015498.1, on the reverse strand, counting down.
ATTTGACATCCCTTATTCTGAACTATCTTTCGACACCGCAATTTCCAGGATAATGCCTTTTGAAGTGTCAGAAGAGGTATTCTATCCCATTCCTCCTGAACAGTTTTCCAGAGTCCTGTAAGGGTTTTGGGTCGACGTTTGGATAATGCAGATTTTAAAAGTCCGAAAGCACAAAAATCCATAGGTGATACATCGGGAGATTTAGTAGGGATATCAGGGAAGGGTATGGCCTTGATACCAGTTTTATGTTCCATTTCTTTAGGAAATTTACAGTAGGATTTTTATGTGTGACTGCTAGCTTTGTCCTGATGGAGTCTCACAGATTGATGGCACTGTGGGTAAAGCGATGGTATTTCATTCAGAAAAATTGGCGATAAAATATGTTCCTGATAGTATTTGGAGTTAATCTTGACATTTTTTTCCACTCTCTTTATTTTTAACTTGCCATTATAAGAAAAACCAGCAACAATCATGAATCCCTTAGAAAAACTTTCTTTCGATTCTTTGAACCATGTACTTAAATTTTTTTCTCCCCTTTTATGATAATAAATGGCTCTTTTTTTGTTGCAATCATTTAAATACACCCATGATTCATCTATTGTGACAATTGTTTTCCATTTTTCTTTGGATAAGTGTTTCTCATATAGAATTCTGCAGCGTGTCCTGCGTTCAGCGATATGATTTGGAAGAAGACGATGCACATTGCGTTTTTTCGCTTTCTTAAGATTTAAATCAACGTTTATCATTTTGTTTACAGTGGACACCGAGCATTTTAATGATTTTGCAACTGTCCTTTGACTAGGGGGAATTTTCTTTTAACATTAAACAACGTACCTTTGCAATAGTCGAAGATGTCCGTTTTTTCCTTGGATACTTGCTTGGAATTTTTGTCCCACTTGAGGCTCCAATTTGACGTTTTTTTCCTTTCTTGTTGACGATATTACCTATCGACGCTTTAGATATCACAAAACCATGACTCTCACATCGTTTTTGGATAACGGAGTATGCATATTTCTCTTCGGAAAGAGCATAAATGTAACCTTCGAGCCACTGCTTTGTTAAAAACGCCATTTTGAATAAAAACAAAACTTTCAAGCCCTAGTCGATAATTTTGACTTTTAAAAACATAGTACAATTGCAATTATTTCTTTTGCAGCAAACGATTTTTTATTACCGCTTACCAAAATCGTCTAAAAAATGTGCGAACAGCCTCTGTATTTACCATGGAACTTAAGGGCAATGATGTTTTTCAAAGGAAAAAGTCTCGTTCAAAACGCAAACTCAGTTTGTTGGAAATTTACTACTCCATTTACTTGGGGGTAAATTAAAGTCGCTGTTATTTATTACATACAGTACAGAAATTCTAAACATCAGTTTATCTTTCATTAGTCTGTTGTAGTTTCCCCAACGGAACAAAGCGATTTTATTTAGGCAAGAGTTTTTTTTTTTTATTGTTATATAATTCCGAATCAATAAAGTAGTTGCAACATTTTTTTTGAGATTCTGTTCTGTGCAGATTTTGCTTTTACACACCCTTAATGTTCTCCATTTCTTACAAAATTCTTACAAATTTCTTTTTTGTTAAACTAGCTGAATACCCGTGCTTCGCTACGCAGTACATTTTAGGATAATTACAATGAAAAAATAATGAAATTGCTTTTTAGAGGATTTCCTTATAAACAATATTTTTTGTTTCTTCATTGGGCGAAACTAATATTACCAGGCTCGTCCATGAACTTCCGCGCGAGCAAGCTACGTAAAACTGACCGTGGGAGAAACAATTTTCTCTCTCTTACATCTACACCAGCGTATTTTAAAGTTTGGCCTTGAGGCTTATTTATTGTCATGTCGAAGCATACTTTGAGGGGAAATTGCAGTTTTATATATAGATTTAATTTAATATCCATAAAACAAACTAATTTGAATTAAATTCTTCAAAAACTTCCATCTCAATTAGTCTAGTGGTTAAATTTTATCTTTTACTGTATTTTAATATTTTTGGTCAACTTATTTCGCTGTTATGCACGTGACGCAAAATTAATTTGAAGTTTCCCAAAAAGAAAAGAAATCTCGTGATCAGCATTTAATAAATTAAATTCTAAAAATTAATCTTTAAAAATTCACCAAAAATCAGAAAATGGAGGTATAGATTCGACAAAGATTTCATTTTAAAGAAATTTTTATCATCTTTCTCGTGATATAATTTTAATAACCCTCAGATTATTATTTTAAATGCAAACTTTAAAAAAGTTACAAAAACAGCTTAAAAATTAAATTTTTAAAAATCTAAGAATTATTCAAAAAATTTTCTTAGTGCACCCCTACACTATAAGAACTGTTTTTTTATATATAGATTATAGATTAAACATTTCGTTGGAATTAATTTACGGAAAAGGCATTTTAGTGTTTTTTCTTTGTCTTAAGAGGCCTTTTTTTTAAAGAAAATATGCAGGGGTGGGAAGGGAGGGAGGGGGGTCGTAAAATTCCTGGAAACCATTGAAGGGGGTCACGACTCGAAAAGGGTTGGGAAACACTGATTTAGAGGAAAATTATTGGGGGTTTGAGACAGAATTAAATTTTTTTTTTTCGTTCACTCACATTTTGTAATGATTTTTTATTTCTTCGGATGTGCCTCTATGTGAAGTTCATTGTGCACATAAAAATATTTGAGACATATGAATTTATTTTTAATTTATAATTCCAAATTTAAGGTATGTTTAGCTTTTCCCAAACCTGTCGGACCAATCACTCTGTTCGCATAATTTTTTACACGTCTAGGTTTTGGAAAGGGTTCAAAATAATTTACCTTCGATCGTTTTTAATTTTATTTAAAGGTTTTTCACGGTAAATTGTACTACAGGACAAATATTTACAATTTGTTTTACAGAATCAAAAATCCTGACCACAGTTAGTTTAATACAATTAGAACTAAGAAACGGTCTACAATATACCAGAGAATTTTAGACGTATCTTTTTAAATTTGGAAAAACATGAAAAATCCTTTACCGAGGTAAATAGATTCAAATGACATAAGTGCAGCAGTGGGCAGCATTGAAATGTTGTATCTGGCATTCAAGTCATCGTAGAAACATGCAGTTCTTTAATTCTAAAAACTCTGTAGTTAGTTCCTTTTTTTTTTTTTTAAAGAATTTCGTGTCTCGGAACTCCATATATAATAATTTTTGAAGAAAAGAACTGAAGCTAAGTAAATTTCATTTTATGGCCTAACCTCATGTAAATAAGTCAAAAAATGAAAATAATGCTTTTTGCGTTATAGTACGTAAAAAGCATTATCTTCATTTTTTGACTTACGTAAATTTCGCATAAAAATATCGAAATTTCGAAAAAAAAAAATTTTACAATATATAAAATTTTGCATTTATTCACGAAAAAATATGAATTCAAAAATTTCACATTTATTAAAAAAAAATCACAATTTTACTTGGTTAGGTAAGTATCAAAATTCTCAGTTAAAAGCTAACATTGTAGTAGTCTCCACATTCTCTTCCTTAAGTCTTTAGCAATAAGTGAAAAGCAAATTTCGAGAGTGAGATCTCTCAGTTTAGCCCATAGATGGTCTTATATAAGTAATTATGTTAATAAATTATTACTATTATTACCTAATTTCGCTTAAAAGGCCGTTTATCACCTAGTTTTCGCCGAAAAGTAGTAAAAAAAGAATTTTTGCATTTATTCGCTCATATCGGCAAATTTCGCATTTATTCACATCTATTTCGCAAATACGAAAATTACGTATCCCTAGTTATAGATCTTAAAAAATCACTGAAATTCACCACCCTGGATCTACACGTCAGCAATTGAGAGCTTTTCTATCGTTCATTCTGTTCTGTTTCAAACTTAAGTAAAACAGCGAAGCTGGTTCTGTCTCGATCCTTTCCCGTATCAGTCTTGCTACTAGGTAATAGAGTTGTTATACCCATGGACTTGTCCCATAAACTCTTTTATCACCGCTGAAATTCTACGCTACTAAAAGCAGTCATTCGCTTCGAAATTTGACTCCCCATCCGTGTATTCTTTTTTCTCTGGCCCTTTTTTATCGCTTCTCCCCGTCCCCTAAATGTCGCCATGTGCAGTGTATCAAAGAGATGACCTCGTGTCTTGTTTTTTGGACACCACAACCACTTTTTAGTGTCGCCTGCTCGAAATAGATAGCGGATGGCGCGTGAAGGTTAACGTGGAAGTGTAACTAGAGGATACACAAAATATTAATTGCAGTCATTGCTTGATATTCAGCGAGAAACTACTGGGGGAAAAAAACGATAAGATGAACCAAGAAATACACTTTTGTATCAAAAGTCTTTAAAAACTATAGCTTGGCTTTTGATAAACCGGTGTAGTGAAGAACGCTTTACATAATTTTTTAAACTCCTTGGAAACTTGTGAAACAAAGGCAGCGGTACTATTATTAAGAAACATCTAAAAATGTCTTTTGAATTAAAAAATATGGTATTAATATTATGCAAGTTCTGGATTTTGCTAGCAACTGTTTCTACTAGAGTAAAGAAAGTCTGCTATTTTTCCTCAATGTAGTTTCAGTACATACCTTTCAAAATCCTTTCCTCCTTTTCTTTCAGATAGTCCAGTCAAATTAGCTCAAAATGGAGGCGAATCATGCATTAAATAAAGGGGTTGAGATTTTTTTCAGGAATGTGTAGGGGTTGGTCCCCTGAACAACGCCTAATAAAGTCCCCTCGATTTTGGGCGCCGCGGGGGGGGGGGGGGGTAGTGGGTGTCCCAAAGATCCCTTTTTTCAGTTTTCGGCGTGTATCTCGAAAACGGTGCGTCTCACAGAAAATTGTCGATACAAAAATTAAAGCTGATAAAATTCCCTTCCAAATGGAATATCAATGTTTATACCTAAGTGTTACCGTTTTCGAGATATGAGCAGTTGAATATGAAAGTTTTTCAAAAAAAGTGGTAGCGGTTCAAGTGTCTCGTCAAACTTCCTCTTCTAACTCTTTCCCCTTCCATTTCTCAGAAAACTCGTGATAGAAAAAGTTGTAGAGCGAAAAATTTCCTTCAAAAATGTATATAGTTATGCTAATTTATCTTCACCCGGTAAATAGTTAGAGCGTTTTGAAGTTTAGGGGTACTTTTCAACATTTTGCTAGTAAAATGCTCGTCACTTAAGTTTCGTTTCCAAGGTCTGTAACTCTCTTAATCACTTTGTATGCTGTTTAATTAGATAAATATAGTATTCATAACCCGTATAAATAATAAATTATGTATACCTGTACGTATAAAGTATATCTTATATACAGAAGAACACTTGTAGTACAAAGGAGGAAGTAAGAAAACAAACCAAAATGTATAAAAGTGTCACTTTAGCTCAGATCATTTTGGAAAATTTAGATATCACACCATATGAAAAAGAAGAAGTAGTTCAGTTACTTCAGACCTCAGTAGCAATTACTCCACAACACATTTCCACAAATACCTCCCTTGCCAGCATTCAGTGGAAATTGAGCAACGAATTGTCACGTCTCAAAGGTAATGGGCCAACAGCAGCTTTGTGGGTCCAGTACTTTGAAATGGTGGTGTTGAAGAAAAAATTCATTGCAGCACAGCGCAACTGGGAATATCATATGACATGCGCCCAACTGATGATACCTTACTTCCATGCCAGCGGGCATTTTCATTATGCAAAGTGTACTCACCTATATGTACAACACATGCTGGGACTAACAACTCGCCACCTTCAACTTAAACAGGATTTTATAGATCGTGGATACTTCACTGTCAACAGAACTGGAACACCAATGGCTGGTGTGTGGTCTGACATTGCAATTGAGGTGACACTCATGTGTGACATGAAGAGTGAAGGAGAATTAACACGTGGGCGAGGCTTTAGTGATTCGGTGTTGGTGAAATGGGTTGGGGGAGGACGCACAGCTACAGTAATATGTAGTTCACTTGAGATGTTTTGTGGCGTCCATGCTGCAAGGGGAGAACAACATGTTGAGTTTCGAGCATCAGGGATAACAAGAGATGATCTAGACAGAAGGAAGCTTGCTCAATGGTTGGCTGATCACCCGCCTTTTGCTGAACGTAATTGTTTGATGTCACTTTCAACGGGAGTAATTGGAACAAGTAACGTCAACTGCTACCAGGCCTTGGAAATTGGAACCCGCACAATGAGCACTTTTGTTGGAATGAATTTCTCAGAAGTGAAACAATCCAAGAAGAACTCAGTCGTTCCTTTAGCTGCTATGAGCAATATGATCAAAGTTAATGATGAGGTAGTGGTGATAGAGTCTCTGATGATATTTCAGAGAACTCTGATCACCAAGAAGAAAGAAGGGGATGTAGAGGAGTTGCTAAAGTACGAGTTAGCCCCATACTCTATGTCTCTATTCGCCGAGGGGATAATACGAAAAATCAAGAAGTCAGCACTGTATGATGCTTTCCCAAAATGTAATCAACTGATCAATGTGAAGAACAGTTTCACGGTAATCGGTGGCAGCTTCCTGCTTCATAGAGTAAAGTGGAACACCAACACCACCTTCGCCTCCATCTGCGATCAATATGTATCGTACATAATCAACCATTACGGCAGCAGTTCAGCTGTGGTTTTTGATGGTTATGAAGACACGAACTCCACGGAAAGAGACGAACAACATCGGAGAACATCAAGTAAAACATCAGTGGATATTGACTTCAATAAGAACATGGTGGCTACTGTTCATCAGGAAAACTTCCTTTCCAATGAAAGGAACAAAACCAAGCTCATTACTATGTTAGTTCAGGCCTTGGGTGCAAGAGTTATACAGTCTACTATAGCCAAAGGAGATGCTGACTGCTGTATTGTCAGAGATGGGTGACAAAACACCTCTCATTCAACTATGGTGATAGTAGGTGAAGACAGACCTGCTCGTCTTACTTGTGGCACTCACCCCACGAGACACAAATGTGTTTTTCACGAAGGCCGGGCGGGGCGACACAGAAGACAGGCTCTCCTCTTCACAACATCTTCAGGTCTTATCATTCAGCCAGTACATTCTCTTCATCCATAGTTTCTCAGGATGTGACACTACTTCAGCGATTTATGGTAAAAGCAAAGCAGCAATAGTACAATGTTTCCAGCGGTATGCCAATGAAACAACAAACATCGCCAAAGTTTTTTATGACTCCAAATCTTTACCAGGAGACATTGCTGGAGCTGAGGAACGAATGTTCCTGCTCATGTTCCAGGCCCCGCAAAATGAGCATGATCTCAATCACCACAGGTACCTTTCATTTTTCTTTGCTCGTACTGACCCCATTAAGTAAATTTAATAATTTATATAGTTCATTAATATTCAATAATACGTTATACACTATCTGGCCAAAAGTATCCGGACACCCCCCCCCCCTAAAGAAGTGGATCTAGCAGGTGACGTAATTTAATGCGTAACCGAAAGCTATAAAAATATTAGTAGTTTACAGTGGAAGGCCCGGCCCATGTACTGTAGTTACCTCTACTCTTCCTGAAGCTATTGGTAGTGGTTTGTCAGGTCAAATTTATGCGTTTGGGAGACGATGAGTAAGTCATAGGATCTTAGTGACTTTGATCGTAGCATTATAGTGGGATGCCACCTTTGTGGGAAATCAGTTCGTGAAATTTCGGACATTCTACAGAAGCTAAAATGTGAGTAAAGACTTGTTTGAAACTTTTTCCGAAGTATCAGATTGACGGCTTTTAATATAAAGGAAAGCAGTTGATGAAATAAATTATATAATCTATTTAATGCAAGTACTTGTTGTTTAAACCTACTTTTGATAACCATGTTTTAATTATATGAACAACTTTTATACATTTTGGTTTGTTTTCTTACTTCCTCCTTTGTACTACATGTGTTCTTCTGTATATTATGAGATATACATTATACGTACAGGTATACATAATTTATTATTTATGCGAGTTATAAGTACTATACGTATCTAATTAAACAGCATACAAAGTGATTAAGAGAGTTACAGACCTTGGAAACGAAACTTAAGTGACGAGCATTTTACTAGCAAAATGTTGAAAAGTACCCCTAAACTTCAAAACGCTCTAACGACGATGGACCAGGAGACATTCTAATTTATCACACCAGGTGAAGATAAATTAGCATAACTATATACATTTTTGAAGGAAATTTTTCGCTCTACAACTTTTTTCTATCAAGAGTTTTCTGAGAAATGGAAGGGGAAAGAGTTAGAAGAGGAAGTTTGACGAGATACTTGAACCGCTACCACTTTTTTTGAAAAAATTTCATATTCAACGGGTTTTATCTCGAAAACGGTAACACTTAGGTAGAAACATGGATATACCATTTGAAAGGGAATTGTATCAGCTCTAACTTTTGCATTTGTCAATTTTCTGTGCGACGCACCGTTTTCGAGATAAACAACGAAAACTGAAAAAAGAGACCTTTGGGACCCCCCCCCCCCCCGCAGTGCCCGAAATTGGGGGGACTTTATTAGGCGTTGTTCAGGGGACCAACCCCTACACATTCCTGAAAAAAATCTCAACCCCTTTATTTAGTGCGAAATGAAAACCTAATTTGACTGGACTAAGAATATCTTCTCATGATGTGAAACAGACACAAGAAGCTCCCTCTGGAAAATGAATTACAGGTTTTTCATAGCACCTCGTAAAGTTCAACGAGCGAATCTCAGAGACCGTTCTCAGACACGCACCTAGAAAATATTTTCGTGGCATGGTGGAGGCTAATTTTTTTACTGAAACAGATTATTTTTTTACATAAACATAAAGTTCTTTTGTTAATATCATTGCAATAATGTAAAAAAGGTCTGACTTTTTTTTTTTTGGGGGGGGGGGGTTAGTTACATTTCCCACTTTGTACGCGTTATACGGCATAGGAAAAATCGTGCATGGGTATAGTAAATTGAACTTATTCGTCAAAATATTCTGAATTTTCGAAAGGTAGGTTGGTAAATAGACTTACAAATGGTTTCTGGTTGTTCACTTTTAAGTAACGAAAGCGTAACGTTCATGCTACCAGAAAAAATTAAAGTAAATATAAATATTTCTTGGTAATTAACCAGGCCCTTATACAGGGCCTGTTCACATGGGAGTCCAGTAGCGGAAAGGAAAAAAGAAAAATGGCGCTGAGACGGAAATAAACCAATCATAGACGTTAAAAATTTCGTTGCTAATCGTTTGGAGGTTTGTTATTGGTTAAATACACAGTCCAGTCATATTAATGTAACCACCACCTACTTTTGACGTCAACGTTAAATAACCAATCGCAGAAGGCACGTGTCTTCAGCAAATTTGGTGGATATATAAAGTGTGTTGCAGGCATTCGGAAAACATTTCAGTTCTTGCAGTCATGCAGAAACGGAGCGATTTATCCGACGTCCAAAAGGGCATGATCATTGGCTTTCGGGCCAAGGGTGGAAGCATTTCCGAAACGGCTAATTTTGTAAACTGTTCGCGGGCCGCCGTGGTAAAAGTATACCGTGCATGGCAAAATGGCACTATCCAAAATCATCGACGTGGCAAATGTGGTGCACCACGGGCCATAGATGGCAGAGGTGAACGACGGCTACGGAGATGCGTTCGGGAGAATAGACGTGCAACCGTTGAGCAACTGACCGTCCAGATAAACCAAGGGGCTACCATCAGTGTCTCCACAACGACGGTTCACCGAACGTTGCTGCGTATGGGTCTCCGCAGCAGACGCCTGGTTAATGAACCTATGCTGACTGCTGTTCATCGGCGACGAAGGCTAGAATTTGCAAGCCAGTACCGCAACTGGACTTCCACTGAGTGGAGACAGGTGGCTTTTTCCGATGAATCACGTTTTATTCTCCATCGGACAGATGCACGTTGGCGTATACGGCGCGACACGTCTGAAAGCAAACACCCTGCAACAATTGCCGGAAGCGTCCAAGCTGGAGGAGGGAGCAATATGGTCTGGGGAATGTTTTCGTGGTATTCTCTGGGTTCACTCATCATTGTGGAAGGCACGATGGATCAACACGAGTATGCATCTATCCTTGCGGACCATGTTCACCCCTACATGCGAATTGTTTTTCCTCAGGAGGATGGCATCTACCAGCAGGACAATGCGACGTGTCATAAAGCTCGCAGTGTACGTGCGGGGTTCGAAGAGCAACAGGATGAGTTTACCGTACTCCCTTGGCCAGCAAATTCCCCGGACTTGAACCCAATCGAGAATCTGTTGGACCACCTCGACCGGGTTGTTCGCCCCATGGATCCTCACCCGTGTAACCTAGCGCAGCTGGCCATGACACTGGAGTCGGCATGGCTCAACATCCCAGTGAATACCTTCAGGAACCTAATTGACTCTCTTCCTGCACGTCTCGCAGCGGTCCGCTCTGCGAAAGGTGGTTATTCTGGATTTTGACAGGTGGTCACATTCATATGATGGACGGTGTATATTTCAATACTTTAACGCTTCCTCTACCGGACTCCTATGTGAACAGATCCTAAGTCTAACAGAGTTAGTCCCTGGAAGTATAACCCTTTTTTCCTAAAAATGACTCGTTTTCAAGGTTCAGTATTTTATATTGTCCTCCAAAGGTAATTAAAAACTCGACCTGTATAGGAGCACCGTATAGGTGAGCCCATATTGCTCCCTATGAGGGTACAACACGGGAACGTCCAAGCCTCAGTCGGGATTCGAACCCTAGCCCACTGCGTCGAAGTTCATGACGCTAACCACTAAACGATGCAAGCGGCAAAACTCGAGAGGAAAGAGAAGAATTTTGATTACGACACAAGTTCAGTAGGGCGACATGTCATTATACGAAGAAAATCTGGTGTCTGTGATTTAACTTCCTAATAAGAATACAATGTATTTTATTATACTAGGTAAATTGTCGTGCATGGGTATAGTCAAAAAGGTTTCTATAAGAAGGTGAAATTCTGATATTTGTATAGTAAAGAGTTTCATATATGCTTTGATTAAAACACGAACATATTTGTCCGCCAAGTTCTTACGATTCACATGAAGCCCTTGCTAACAAATTGACATGATGCTCCCTATATTCATTCAAGTTCACTCCAGGAATCACAAAGTATACCATATAAATTTTACAACAAAATAATTCATTTGGCTCTGTGAGCAAACTAAAATAATTGTTTGATAATAAAATTAATAGAATAAATATTTTTATCATTTTCTGTAGTATTAACATGCTTAGGGAAATTTCTCTAAGCCTTAGATAATGTGTACCTTTTTTCTAAAGAACGCTAGAAATGTCCGTAAAATCTATGGAAATAGTGGTAAAAATTACAAGTTTTTCATATTTAAATTCAACACTTGTCTGTACATGAGCTCTATGCAGAGGTAAACCAACTTGCTAAACAAACTGTCAGTTGTGTTAGGCCAAGCGTTAACCTAACAGTCGTTAAATAAATATCTGGTTGGTGTCGACTCTGAGGTCAGATAGATCTATGAATCGCTGGGACAGCTCTGACAACCAGGAAAATTTTTTCGGAGTATAAATTTTCTTTTGAGTTTTCATCAACATTTTGAAATGCAACCAATATTGCGGGCAAATGAAAATAGTTTTTGTGTTAGTTCTATTTTAGGATAATTTCTGCAAATTCGGCAAGTTTTTGAACCATCCGGATGTAGTTTTTCTCTAAGTTAATGAATTCTTAATCTAACAATGATTTTAGAGATGCATATATTGACATTGGTTTCACATATTGGATGACCTGCTGGAATTGATTTTTCCTTTAGCATGGATCTCGCTAGAGCAATTAAGTCCTGAAGGTAAATAGGACTGAAAGAGTTATTATTTAAAAAGACACTTGTTATAGAAATAAAAATTAGTATATAAGGTCTTTTTATGGGGAAAAAACGAACTAAAATTGAGGTGATTTTGAGCAGTTTGATGGTAGAATTTTTTGGTCTTAACTCTCAAAATCCCTATAAGGTGTTAGACTGTCAGGCTAACACCTTATAGGGATTGGTTTTGTTACTTAAGGTCTTTAATGTTCTACGATGTCTGGACATGTTTCTGAGACTTATAAAAGTCGATCTCTAAGTTTCTTTACACTGGAGGACCTTAAGGTCCTCCCTTAAAGCCCTGCCTAAGCCCTGCCTGGACCTTAAAGCCCTGCTAATTAGCAGGGCTTTTACCTTTGCATACGTACCTTGAAACGAATATATTTTTGACCAGGTTTTGTTGCATAGTGGTCTCCGGTCACTTTGCATTGCGTACTCTCTTTGGTTAGCCGCCTGTGAGCCTTATAACCAAGAAGTAGGTATTTCATACGTGCCAAGTGTTCCGTAAAAAACGTATTCGTTCCGTTTTTTAAGCTTTGTTACGAAAATACGTTTTCAAGCAAAAATGTCCCGTATTTTTACTTCAGAAGCACCATCGCTTTCCCCCCCCCCCCTATATCGCGTTTTCGAGATTCCCCTCCTAGGAGCTTGCACTAAACAAAAACTTTCTGGACAGCAAGCATCTTCTACAACATTAGAAAGAAAGAGAAAGTCAAACCTAAAAAAGTCTCCATCTAAACTAATAAAAAAAAGTAAAATCAACCTCATTTGCTTCACCAATACCAGTAAAAAATTAAAATTAATGTCAAGTGCTTCCCCCAACTTTGTAAAATGGTTAAAACCAACCTCATGTGATTCTCAAAAATCAGCGCAAAAAAAGTAAAATCACTTGCAGGGTCACCATCATCTACCAATAATAAACGCATATTGCAGCGGGAAGAAAGAAATTTTCTTACATTAATCTTGATCATGCTTTAGCATTTTTTGTGAAAAATGTGATGTTTCAAAGTGAAGAGCCAAAAATTCACAAGATGAGAAGAGAGTTATCGATTTTTTTTTATTGTTGGTGAGATTTGTGAAAATATCTGTCATAACTAGCTCTAAATGTGCATTTAATGTGAAATTTGATGTATTTAAAAATCAGAAGGATGATTTTTAAATTCATCAAATTGATGAAGATTTAGTTATAGGATCCGAAACATCAGAATTTGTCAAAGAATTGTCTGAAAGCGAACTTATACAGTTCTATTCTTGTGTTAGATAATATTATACAACATCTTGTTGCTCTTGTTCTTTTTTTTCGATTCTGTCACGCGCTGTGTCCCTTATTTTTTTCTTAGGAGGTTGGCAGCTATGGTATTTAACAGTTAATCCTGCAATAATTTCACTTTTCGCACCTCCCTCCATTTTGATAGCTTCGGTAAAGGATGAGTCCAGAGAGAAGAGCATGTTCTTCCTCAAGTCACCGTATGAATTGCCACTTTCGTTATTTTTCAACCATGGAGTTGAATATATCAAGTTTTCTACCAGAACAAGAGTGCTGCCATGTTGCCAACGCAAAAGTTTACTCTGAATTTCCGATCGGCTGCTCGAGCACTTGTCAAAAATTTTAGCTCTTTAATCGCTAATAATAAATTAGTAAATAGCTAATAATAAATTAGTGGGATCATATTTATTGGGTAAGACCAATTTCTATTGCTGTTCGTAATAATAGTAACTATACGCAAGCTGAAATAATATTAAATATTGCGCTTTAATTTAAATGCACGCTTTAAATATTTGATGTAAATTATACCGAACTCATGTATTAACTTTATATTAGTCAAACTCTCTTGTAATATTAAAGTGCTTGTAATGCTGATTTCTAAATTAAATCGAAATTAATCTCTAACTGAGAGATACTTGTTATTTCACAATTCGTAATTTCTATTCAGTGAATTAAATGATAAAATATGTTGTGCCACCCTGTTACGGCTAGAGTGGTTTAATGTTGCTTTGAATTATTTTTTAATCAGTAATATCGACACACGATTTAGTTATTTTGAATCTTAAACTACTAAAAATTTAAATCTACACTATGTTTTGTTAGTATCTAATTTATTTTAATATTATGGAAAAGTTATAGTTTGGGAAAGGGAGGGAATATAAATTTGAAGAACTTAGAGAAATAGTGGATAATTTTGTTTTCAGCTTTAAATGCGGTGAATCAAAATGCGGTTTTTATGTTCATCTATAACCCATATGTATATATGCTAAATACATGGATCTGAAAGAGAAATAACTGATTTCCTACAAAAAGTGTGGTGTAATAATTTGTCACAAGTCAGTACCTTGAAAATGCATCCTCTTTTTTACAAACTTGATTAACAAATTCTTAAAGATTCCTGACCATTGGTTTAATTTGTTTATTCAATTGCTAGGTTGTTTTGTGACTTAAATTTTCTTCTAATGAACAATTTGTTTTAAATTATATTTTGTCAAAGTAGTTTGTATATCCTTGATCAAAGTATTTGCATGTAAATATTTATTTTATTGTTGGGATCATCATTTTTTAAACTTGATATTTTAGGTCCATAGGCTGGCTAAGTTTAATATGGAAAATACATTACATAGTGTTCCACTGATTATTTTTTTATTTATGAAAATGTCCTGGCTTGTAATATGTAATCTTTTTCCCTAAATGTTATATTACTTTCAAATATCTTATAAGAGCTCAGGCGGATGATGGCAGACTTCTTTTTTCTTCTTCGTCTTCAATAAGATTATTAGGGAACTTGTATAATTGAGGATCCTCCAAACAATTCAAATTTAATGTTGTACTTATTATAATATATTATACATGGTACTTATGCAGAATTTTATTATGTATGGTTCTTTGCATTTTGCTCACTTTTACCATAAGCACTATAGGCGATTGTTTAATTTATTAGAGATTTTTAAATTCAGACTCTCATGTTTTTCTATATAGTGCAGAAAAATTACTTTTACTTTGTTAAATTGACTCTCCTTATTTCACCCTCTGATGCATTGCTAAAATAAATTCTTATCTTAATTTAGCATAAGGGTAGCTTTAATCTAGCTGTTATAACCATACCTTTTGTTCTTGTCGTACGATACCATAAACATGTATTTATTATTTTCCTGCAAAAAAAATTAGATCTGTATTGCATTTTCAAATTAATATAATTAGTTTTGGTCCTATCCAATTACTGGGTATGTACCAAATCACAGGTATATTCATTAATTATTTTTCAGTGAGAAAAATAATTAATTTTTTTAAATGTGTAGCAATTAAATGAATTTTTAGAACTAGGTATATGGGTCTTTACTAAATGATTTTTTTTCGTTATTTTTAATTAAATAAAAAACCTCTTGTTACTAATTTAAAACTCAGTTTTTTTTTAAGGTTTAAATTTTAAGTATATAGTTTGTAAAATTATATTTTATTGTTATATTAAATGAAAAATCAATTTTAAACTTATTTACCTATGCTTTTAGATTATTGAAAGAGCTATTATGACAACTGAGGACAAGAAATTTCCTGATCTACAAAGTAGATGGTCAAAACTAACCGAAGGCATTTTAGAAGATGTTAGTGAAAAGTGGTGGAATACTCTGAAAGAAAAATATTCTGAAGCTAGTCGAAAGTATCATACGTGTTCTCATTTACAAAAAATGTTTCATCACATGGACTTGCATGCAAATGAAATCGAGGATTCAACAGCAATGTCTTATGCAATATTTTTTCATGAGTAAGATAACTTTATGATTTTTGATGTGATACTAGAATATTTAAAAAATAGTTTTTTATGATATTTTCTTTATCAAATGTGGCAGATACTTTGTCCTGAGGATATTTCCCATCCACACTGTGATTTTGTTGTCTTCTGTATTGTAGAAGCACCTTATACGTAAACAAATACTTCTTATGTTAGGGCAGCATGAGAACATCTATGCCAGTGGCACACCCAGGATTTTTTCTTGGGGGGTGCCGAGATGAATAGATTAAAAATATTTATAATGCATTGGGGGGGGGGGGGGGGGGGGTCCGAGATAGATGAATAAAAATATTTCTAATGCAAAATCAATATTTCTACCTCTTGGGGGGGGGGGGGGGAGGTCCCCTGGGTGCGTCACTGATCTATGCCGTATCTCAAATTCGAACCTGAGCGCAATGTGTAGAAGCACATAACTCTAACCACCATATATGAGGGTGGCTAGCTTTTATTGAATGATTGTGAAATCATAACTTTATATAAATCTTATCTTCATATCATTTTAACTTTATGTAAATCTTATCCTCATACAGAACATTGCATTTATTTTCTTCTGTAGATCATGAAAAAAGTATTAATTTTTTATGTAACTGTAATCTTTCATTAGTTTTTCTCTCCAAAGAGAGAACTATAAGAATCCTAAATGTCAGTATTTTAGACATTTGTTGAGTTTACACACCTGAAAGTCCATCATTTATTAAATGGTATAAGTCTCATGGTATTTATTAATTATAATAAACTTATATCTGCATATATTTTAATTATTTCCTTGTAGCAGTAAGAAAGTGCATGTATTAGTTTTCTGAGCTGTATCTTGTATGATTTATCATGTTGATTTCCTCGAAGCAATTTTTTTTTTTTTTTTTTCCCTATCCAAAACTATTAAGTGAAAGGAAATGAATTCTGATTAACATTCTTGGAACTTTGTATCCAAAAGTAAACTTCACTTTTGGATAATTCTCTCTTTATTTTTTTAGCATTGTTTATGATGTACGTTCTCAAGAAAATGAAGAACATTCTGTAAAGTTATTTCAAGAGTTTGCTGAAGATTCGGGGTTGAATCAGGTAAAGTGATACTATTGTGATCACAGAATGAAATCTGTTCACAGTTTTACCATTATTAATTCTATCAAGAGAAAAATGGAACTTCCTGACTATTCTGAAAATTTTAAATTTAAAAATTGATACTAAGAAATTAATATTGGCCATCTTGATTGGGATTATGTAAATTTGAATTGTATGATTTTTGTTATTGTAAGGCATCCTTTTTTCTTTTTTAATTTTAAGCATCTCTTTTGTATTTTTATGTTTAAAACCCACTATGTATATTCTGTCTATCTTACTGTAAATGTGTGTTGTAAATGAATGAATGTCAGTGTTAATTTAGTATTTTGTTTACTGGATTTAACACACATAACTTGTTTTAGCAAATTAAATTAGCTAAATTGTCATTTTGAAATAAATCTTCAAGAATGTTATATTCATTTTTATTGCTCTTCTTTAAGAAAATGTATAAAATATTTTCATGATAAAGCTTAAAATATTCTTAAAAGCATGTAGTTAAGTTTGTGGGTTTTTTTTTTCTTACCAAAGATCTTAATCTACCTTAAATTTCCAAATTCAGTCGCTATGAACTAAAGAAAACTTTCTTCTTCTTCTTCCTTTTTTTTTTTTTTAAAGCTATATAACTGTTACTGATAGATTTTCAAATTCCTTTCAAGCTGCATTTCCATTTCATAAAACTGCCAAAAAAAAAAGGCATGTGTTCTGTGTAGTTGTAAAAGCTTACTTTTCTCTATGCAATTTATGAACTTGTTTTGTATGGCTGAATGACTAGGACGCAGGCTTTCAGTACCAGAGTCTGTGGGTTCGAATCCTGCTATTGGTATGGATGTTTGTAACCGTTTGGAATCAGCTGTAAGCTGTAGGTCCTGGTCTAGTCCTTGCATAGCAAAAAATGACCGTAGCGCTCTCAACCAAACCAAACCGATCTTACTGACACTAAATGTTACTTATTAAACTTATATTTCAGTACATTTAAAACAAACATGTTAAGTTATTTTAGAAGATAAATGTTAGAAAGATATTTTTTGAAGAATTAAAAATAATTCTGGTATTAATGTTGCTGCTGTATATGTTTGTTTTATGTTGCTCTACTTTGTTTTATTGTATTACTTTATGTTGTGATAATTTTTTATTCCCTTTTTTTTAATTTTATAAGTTTTTAAAAAAGTTTTTCTTATGAAGATTCAAAGGGAAATTGACTGTGTGTGAAGTTGAAATTGATTAGTAAATTAATTTGGACGTTTCATCTCAGGTATAACAATTTTTGATAATGATATTTAATCTTTTAATAGTTAATGAATAAAATGTATATGAATCCTGACATCTTGTTATTGGGTTTTTATAAATTTCTTACGGTATTTTCTTTCTAATTACAACTAAACTGTAAGAAATATTTAAAAAATTAAGTTTTCAACACTATTGTTTTCATAGAAATATAGTATTAAAATCTAGGTTCATTTGGGTGAAAAAATAGTAAAATAAATAAATAAATGACGAACTAATACACTATCAAAGTCTTGCAAAGAAATTTTTAAAAACAGCTTTAGTTTTAATATTGAACAATAATTAATAAATAATACATGATGCTAAGGGTATATAAATCAGATATCCAACAGCAAAAGCTGTAAATAAAATGCATTAATTTATGGATGCATGGATCTGACACGTTTGATAAGTGTACCCAGTGGTGGAATTCAAATAAATTAACAAGTTCTCTGTCCTAATGGCCATTTTAGGTATACCAAATGGTAGTTTAATAATTCATGCATTGAGTACTCAAATAAGAACAATAAAAGAGGCACACAAAACTAAATTGTTTTAATAAAGAATTTTTAAATACTAAATACCTGACAAACTATTATTGGAGATATTTCCATATTGTTGTTTTATTGGTGTGCAATTTTCTATGCTTTTATCATCAGCTGTGTGATTTATTCTTAACTATCTTTACACTGTAGGAATAGGATTCCATTCCTTTCTGATTAGACTGATAATCATTTTGTTTGATATATTTGAAACAATTAGGTGACTTCACTTCTCTGAACATACACTGGTGTAAGAAATTAAGAGAATTTGCAGACTTGGTCGATTATCTCTAGAACTACTGTACTGATTTTAATGAAATTTGATATGTACATAGATTGATACAATACAAAACAAATAACCATTCAATAATTGTAATACACACGCATGATCGTGCGTAACACTCGTTGGAGTCGGAAGGTATGAAACAGCAGTTACAGAATAAACAAAAAAATGGGTTAATAGATGGATTAATAGGGGATATGGTCCCCTCTTACAGATATACAGGTTTTGCAGCTTGATTTCATACTTGAAATAAGGCAGTTTATCATTTCCTGTGGCAATTGGTCCCACTCGTTCAGCAACACTGTTTTCATTCCCTGGATGGTTCTTGGAGGGGGGTTGCAAGTTGCAATTGCCCTCCCCAGAGCGTCCCAGACATGCTCTATAGGGTTAAGGTCTGGAGATCTGGCTGGCCAATCCATCCGGTGAATATCCTCACTCTCTAGAAATTCGTCGACCAGAAGAGCTCTGTGTGACCTTGAGTTATCGTCCATTAAAATGAACTCAGGGCCAACTGCACCCCTGAAAAGGCAAACATAGGGCTCCAAGACCTCATCCCTATACCTCACACCAATCACAGTACCTCTTTCAAAGACATGGAGAGGTGTGCAGCCATCCAACATGATGCCTGCTCAGACCATTAAACCACCTCCGCCATAATGGTCGATTTCGAGGACATTGGAGGGTAGGTAGCGGGTCCCTGGTTCTCGCCATATGAACGTATGGTGAGAATCAGTGTTTAGGCTGAACCGGGACTCATCAGTGAAGAGAACGGTACTCCCCAAGTAGTACTTAAATATTTTTTATTCAATATATCTACTATTTTTGCTATGCTCACACTTTTTGAAGTTGTCTTTACAAATGTTTTGAGCCTTTCATGAAAAATGTTTCATTAGAGAAGCTTGTTGTATCTCCGCTCTTTTGATACATGTTCTCTTTCATAAAGTCACAATACTCTCATCCTAACTTTTTGTTAGAAATTCATCATATTTCTCATTGAAATTGTTATATTGTTGTACTCGCTGCCTGGCATTCAGGAAGACTATTTTCAATATCGAAGTTATCATTTTCTATTTCAACAACTGACATGCTGCTTTCTTCAGTTGGATGGGTTGTGCTTGTGGCTGTGTTGTACCATCCAAGGCCAATTCTCATATAACATAATCAGATTTGGGTTTCTTAATGAACAAATCTGTCAGCCTTTTCATCTTTTCAAAGGCTTATTGTCCAGCCATTATTGAATTTTTATCTTACCTTTTGACCACTTCAGTGTTCTTTGTTGATTTGGCTGCAACCAATAGCATAACAGATGGTTCTACA
Organism: Dolomedes plantarius; assembly: GCA_907164885.2. Classification (NCBI taxonomy): domain Eukaryota; kingdom Metazoa; phylum Arthropoda; class Arachnida; order Araneae; family Dolomedidae; genus Dolomedes; species Dolomedes plantarius. The sequence continues at coordinate 99,524,472 of OU015498.1, read as the reverse complement.
CAATGGGAGCCCACTAGGACCACCAGTTTAAATGATTGCCATTGCTGCATCACAGAACAGACTGGCTGCCCGGTATAGGATAGGTTTATTTTTTTTTAAATGTTTGTCCTGTGAACGATGCAGCTGATGCTCATTGACAAACAGTTCCAGGAACTGTTGCCTACATTAGCTATCGGTTCTACAGAACCGGTATGAACCGACTGAATCCCACCACTGGATACCTGTTGATTAAGACTAATGCATCCCAATGGTAAAAATTTTCAAAATCATGGGTTGACAAAAATTTTAATATTACATAGCAAATAATCAAGAAAGAGCATAATGTATCAAAATGAAACATGTCTGCAATAAAATATTTAAAATTTCTTAAAACATTCTTGTTTTAAATGAAAAAGTGGTGGTTAAAAACATTTAAGTTTTAAGAAGTTTGTTACCAAGAAATATTTCTTGATTTTGAACATTTTATATTTTGTTTATAGCAGTTGAAAAAACAAAACTGAAGATTAAGTTTGTTCAGGCTTATGTAGCTTTCTTTTTTTTCAGCCTTCATTTTTCAATGATTTTTTAAAATATATTTTCATCATCGACTTTTTTGTGGCTTCTTTAGATTAGTTTGCATTTTTTCTGTAGTTACGAGAATTCTTTTCCCTTGGATTAAGTATTTTAATATGAGTTTATTTGTTTCTTATTTCTTGGAAAAGAGGGAGAAAGAAGGGATAACTTGCCTAAAGGGAAAGCTGAATATGGAATTTTAGTTTTACTACAATGTAATAACTATTAGTTCTTAGATTGATACCTTTGACAACCACTGAAAAAAGCCCCATCCTAAAGTCGCATTAAAAATGAGCTATTATAATGAGGCTTTTAATAAAAGTGAAGTTTCTTTATATTGTGACTTGTCATAACTATTTTACAAGACTTGGGAGGCTTGTTTGTAAGAGATTTTAAGAAGTGATGAGATTTAAGTTGCGAAAATTTCAACAAGCTATATCTCACTGCTTGTAGTTATATTTGTCTAATATTGGACTGATTAAAAATATCCTGTATCATGTTGTAAAAAGGTTATACAGGTTTGAAAGAATGAAATATTGTTTACATCCTACTTTTTATTTATTGAAAAAATTATACATTATTTATTAAAAAATTAGACTCATTGAAATATATGGCAGAGCATAATAGTGCATGATTTACAGGCAAGGAAGCTGTTGGATGACCTAAAGAATCTTAAGGCAATTAAGAGGGTAGACTTACGTATGTTCATGCTACCAATTCACATGGACACAGCACTAAAAGTTTTTTTAAAAAAAATTCAGTATTTGTACTCTGGAATTTAATTTCAAGGTTACTCAAATTCATTTCTCTGGAAATAAGTTGAGAGTTAATTAATCTGTACATTATTGAAATAAAATTGTAGTGAAATAGTTTTTGCATGTTTTCTATTACTTAAGAGGCGGTGAGTTTCAAAACTGTCCGTATCCACTGTAAGTGATTTTTTTGTAAACTGCAAAAGACTTTTGCAGATAATCATATATTTCAATGTTATATTAAAGTTCTTAAGGAAATAATGAGTTTTGTCACATAATTCAGCTACTCCTACATACAGGAGTGCTACATTAATTAGAATCCAATGCTAACTATATTTTTTAAGGTTTCAGAAAAGGACATGCCCCACTGCCTCATAAATATTCTAAAAAATATTATAACTCTTTCCACCATAAGAAAGTGTAATCACAAAATTTCATCCAAAATTTTGTTAATCATAATTTGTAAAGTGATCCTTAATTAATTTCATTAATCATTCCAAACTTTCAGCAATTTTAAGTATCTATCACCTTTAAAAATTTAGTTTTTTTTTCATGAATTGATCTGAAATGATATTTAGAATTTATACGAGTATTTTAGGAGACTAATTTAAGTATATTATTTTAGAAAGCTGAATTAATTACTAAAGTAGAAGATTTGATTCTGGCATCTAAAACTCATTGCACAGAGGAGCATAAATCTGAAGGAATATATGGAAATAATGATGTGCATTATTTTTTAGATTTTGATGTCAGCATTTTAGGATCTGACCCTTCAGGTAAATAAATTATGCAATTTTAGAATTTTGAATGAGTAAATAGTTTTTTATGTCTATTAAGTTTCCTGTATACCTTTTTTTATAGAATATAAAGAATATGCATCCCAAATCTGTGACGAGTATAATTATCTGCCACCAGCAAAATACAACTTTTTGCGATCAAAGGTATATTTACTTGTGCTTGTTAATAGTTAAGAATAACAAACTTATCTAGAGTAAATAGACCTGTAGATGAAAAGTAGTTTAAAAGAATTTGAAAAGTGAAAAAAAAAATTAAACTTTTTTTTTCATGTTTAAATATAAGTAGTCTTCAGAATATCAGTGCTATGATTTTCTTCATTGTTTAAGTCAGTTAAAATATATATATAAATTCCTTTCCAGTGAAACAATAGTTAACTGTAGTATAAAATGTTGATATTGCTGTAATTTTATCAACCTATCTTGTTATGACATGAACTAATTTAAACATTTTATTGCATCATTTTTCTTTACTTTGTATTTATATAATAAAATTTAATATATTGTACTGAGATGTGTATATTTTTAAAAATTTCTGAGGTTTATAAATCTATTGTATGTCATTTCATAGCTTGCTTAAATAATATTACTCTTTACTATTTCAGGTTCTTCAACTTTTTCTCCAGGTGCCAAATATTTATGCTACTAAGGCATTTAGAGATAAATATGAGCAGCTAGCTAGATCAAATATTGAGAATGAAATACAGTGGCTTTCTAATGCATCTAATGCATGATTAATATCTTGTGTAGATCTATATGATGTTGTATTTGTGACGTGTACAGGCACTTTTTTCTTGTATCACAAAGTGTATGTGCTAAATAAAGCCAAATAGTATTTTCTAGTATTTATTCACAAATATTTATAGCCCCCAAAATAATATTTTTAAAAATCAAGTGCACTGTAAAGTTAAGAAAGATAAAGCCACACCAATCAAAATATTTAATATATGATTTCAACTCAGTATGCACTCTGTACAATTTTGATAGTTTTTAAAATCTGTACGACTGCATGGTAAAATGTGAAATAGCTGCAAATGTTGCTTATGTATTGTCTGTGGGGAAAAAAAGTTTCCAATTTGTATATGATGTTTTCTTGTACGCTACTGTGGCTCCCAAAAATAAAGGAAGTTGAAACAATTATAGCGAGTCCTTTCTTCCACATGTACATACACTGATATGAAGGCTTTATAAGCCTGCATGTAGATAATTATAACACTTGATAAGTCTTCATATAAATTTACAAAAATTTAATAAATTTCATTGTTTGAAACTTTAGGGCAAATTTAATTTTTTCAATAGAATTCTAGATTTTCTAGAATTTGTTTAATTTGCTTTTATTGTAAGTTCATCAGCTATCAGTTGTTTATAAAGTAATATTATTAAGTTATATCTTTGACCATGCATTTTCTAACTATTTCTTTTCTGAAATAGTTGAGCATGTTAACCCCAGTCTCCGTATACAATTACTCAGGACTTGGCAGAGTGTCAGAAAAATTTTAGAGTCCTAGTACCAAATTTCATTGGCAAACAAAATATGACTTTAATTATCAATTAAGTTTTTGAGATGCTCCCTTTTAGATTATAGGATTATAGAACTCATCATTTATAATGACTAAAAAAGTAATTTTAAAGTAAAAAAAAAAAAAGACAAATTACAATTAACAGTACAACATTCTTACATCTCTATACTTACTATATTTAATATCACTGTATAATGCTTTTTATTTTTAAACAAAAATTTTCATTTTACAGTTTAAATAAAATTGATTCATCTGTATTCTAGATGTTGATATGGATGAGTATATGTCTGTAATGCAAAAGCACACAACATTTCTTGCTAGGAATTAAAACTTGGATTCAATATTTCATCCTGCACATTCTTTTGGGGGTCAATTCAAGTCCTAGATCATCAGTAATTTAAATTTCAGAATTTGTATACATAGTTAATAAATTGTTAGTTTGAAAATATGTCAAATCATATTTTTAAACAAATTATTGTAGTTAATTGCTACAGAAACTGATCTAAAAACAAGCATTCAAGTTATAGCTTCTTTATAACCTTTATGTATAATATCTTAATTTTTGTGCTGTCATTTTTTTTTCCATCTCTTCATTCTGAACAAGGGATAGATGCTGTACAACATTTTCTGTTGTATATCATAAACTGATGTGTACTGCTCTGCCATATGTTTTGCTCATAATGAATCTAGTTTTTAACAAATACTCTAAATTGGATACAAATTTTAATATTTTTGACTGCCAAATAATTCTTTTGTCTAGCTATCTTGATTTATTTTTAAGCATTCTATTAATGGACAAGTATGTTAATAGAAGCAGTAAAATTCACTCCAAAATTTACTCAAACCTCAACAAATGAAGGCTAAATTACATAAGCAAATTTTAAAACATCTTTTAGAGTTTTTAGGCCCTAAAAGAATACAATTTGAAAACATTACATTAATTCATGCTTTGTTCTCTGATCAAAATGAACTATCAGCAGAGATATTAACTGGAATTTCAAACAGAAATTTTGGAATATCATACCAAATTGAAATATTTTCTGAGATTAAATTCAATGTTTAAAAAAAGAAAATTAGCATTAGATATAAATGAAACATTATTAAGGCAATCCATGACGACTATGAATAATGTAGTACATAAAATACTTGGCCATTTTTTAGAGACTAAAATTTACTTTAAATTTGGAATATTTATTCAGTAGCTCACATTGGTCAAAAAAAAAAAAAAAAAACTGACAATCTTTTGCTTCTGTTAAAATGCCTGTAAGAAGAGGTTTTCTGTTTATAAGATCTCTTATGACAAGTTTCTTTATTTTCAGAAACTGTGAGTTGATTTTTAGGCACAAATATTTGCAATTTCAACAATACACCTGTAAAGAAATACTATAAAATGAGTGAATATTTTTATCATAACCTTTTAATTTAAATTTATATCTAACCTTTATCTTAGTGACCCAAGTGACTTTCTGTGCTGGTAAGAGCTCCTTTTTAGGGTTCAAAGTAGAAAGGAATACTGAGTCTGGTTAAACTCTTTTAAGTAACATGACAACGTTTTTGTTTCAGGTTCAAAGTAACTATACAGGGAGATACATATATGCAGTAGAATTTAAAATTTAAACTGTTAATGAACTCCAAAAACTTTTTAAAATCTTTTAGTCTTAGAGCCATCTACTTTTCAATTAATCTTATGTCCCATTCTCTTAAAAATTAAAATAGCTACTTAAGTTTAATGAAAATATCAGATTTTTTTAAATTGAAAAATTCATAAGTTATTAAAATAATATCTCCCAAAATTCATAATAGTTATATATATCTATTCTAAAAACATTCATTGTAAAATTATTTCTCTTAGCCAGGGATAGTGTGTGTGACTAAATACACTAAATAGTTTAACATAACTCAAAGTTCTTTTTAAATGCTATGAATACCAAACAGTAAAATTAAAAAAAAAATTTATACTCATATGCTCTTTTTAAATTTTCAATTTAAACTTGAAATTCTAAATTTTGATGATTTAATGAAGATGATGAACTGAGACATGACTGTATCTTAGAATACTATTATACAACGTTTTATTTTTGACTAGGAATTAATACTCATTATAGAAGAAGTATATTATTTTGAGAGCTTTGACATTTTATTAGTATTTTGTCACATTAAAATATCTTAATTTTTTTCTCTAGAATTTGAAATAAGATAATTTAAAAGATCAATAAATTCTACAGCTTTATTTAGTACCTTTCATTATGTGCTGTTTAATATAGAGAGGAAAATAATAATCAAATAATTAAACCAGAAATGTATTCAAGCAAATTAAATTATTTTTAGAAAGGTTAAAGGAATTATTTTTAGAATGTTTTCTGAATTTTTAATTTTTATTCAAAGGGGGGGGGGAAACTAAAACAAGCATTTTATAAATGGTTAATTACATTTCATAGCAATACTTTATTTGGATATAGAAATTTTTTTTTAAAAAACGTGTTTCTTTCTAAATGTTTTGAAGCTTAGGTTTCTTCTGAAATTCAATACATAGACACAAAATAATTTTTCATATGATTTTTAAAAATTTTATTATAATTTGTGAAATTTTCTAATACAAACAAATCCATTATGCATCAACATACACTGGATATATTTTGTAGCAATATAATTTTCTGTGATATAAATTTGATCTGACAGAAGTAACAACTATTACTGCAAGGAATATGATTAGCTGCAAACTCAAAATAAGATGTTTTAGTCCCATAAAACTATTCACTTTACCATAGTGCATATATATATATATATATATATATATATATATATATATATATATATATCGCAAATTGTATAATTCATCCATCAACCATATTTTCTAAGGGCAAAAGACTGAATACAAGCAAAAAATAAGTATTGAATTAAATTTTTAAGCAGAGAAATTTCAGAATCTTCTTGTTTTTCCCCCATAATTTAAGTAGCCTATTTACTTTACTGCATGTAAGTAGTCCAAATTGTAACTATAAGTAAAGGCTGTTTTAGAGTAAGGAGATTGTAAATAAACAATTCCTTCATTAAAAACAGAAATAAAGTATAATTTAGTTTTTAACATACAATGAATAGCTGCAATACAGAATTAATATCAAAATAAACAAAATAATAATTCTCAGTACACAGATCAGAATTCTTTCAATGGGAGCATTTCAGTGATAAGTAAACTTTTTCTCTTTTAAAGCATTTTCATGATTGAAAGTAATTTGGAATATTATAGGATTAAAAATTTTATTTTGCCATTTGAAAAATGGAAACTTATTATCACACAACAAAACTAATCCAGATAGAGAAAATTGCTTCTCAACAATTTGAAATTACATTTTAATCTGTTTTGCAGAAATTTATAACACTTTTCATTTCATGAATTTTAAAAAGAAATATTCAAAATAATTCTTTGATTTTTAATATCCGAAGGATTATCTCAGAATTGATATATAATGCAAATAAATTTGTTGAAAAAATTTATTGTCATTTTCATATTAATGTTTGATACAACAAAAACAGTTTTTGTTATCTACTGATTTATTTTTGAGCTCTAGAATCCATATTTTTGTCCTTCAAAATATGATGTTTTGCTTTTAAAATAAGGCTGTATTGAAATTCCTTCGGAAAAAAAAAATCTAATTACAACTTCTTTATAGCTAGTGAAAAAGTTTAAAAGGAGGAGAGACAATTATGTAGTCAAGCTAATAAATAATAAATTAGTTTTTCATGCATAAGAAATAGAACTAAGACAAACCAAGTCAAAGTGAATTATTTAAGAATTAGTCAACAAAAATATATGTAAATGTTATCCGATTAATTATTTTACATTTTAAGCATTCCATCATTTTTTTAAAAATATTATAACAGGTTCACAAATTAGACATTTTATATAACAGCAGCTAAGCATATCATGCCAGATGTGCCAGTTTTAAGAAATTTATATATTTTTCTTCACAGTCAAAAGAAAATAAATATATCTGGATTTTTATAATCTCCCACTCTGTTTAAAACAACTATAAGAAAAACTAAACAAATAAATAGAAGGCAATGAAAATATATGAAATTCGGTATTTTCAAGTAATTATAGAAAATATCTCTGAATAATTTATATATATTAATTCATTGCAAAAATTATGATATCTCGTTGCTAGATTTAGAACAAAATCTACATTTGATACCTAATTAAAATTTATTTTTTAGATAAACGTATATATGTATATATAAACTAAAGGCATTTTTAAACAAAAGAATTTTCCACAAAACATACTATCTGATAAGCATTAAGAGTGTATATGTATCTATATAAATATGCTTACACACTCTCTCCCTCCCTCTATGCTTCACAACTAAGCATTTTACTAGAAAATTTTAACAAATTTTAATAAAAATTGACTATTCTAAACACAAGAAAGAGAGAGAGAGTGTGTCTATACATACATATATAAATATTAATCCTTCGTAAGAAAATTTGTATGAAGGTAAAAAATTATAATTTAATAAAATATTAATTGTACACTCAGTGGTATGGAATAATGGTTATATCTACTTAATATTTATAATTTTTACAGTTCATCACCTCAAAGATGTATGATCTACATTTAACCTATTTGCTTCCACCATCACATTGAGATGTTTGGCACACTGAAGGTGAGTTACAGTTGAATTGGAATGTCTAGCAAAAGCAGGTTCTATAAATGAGTGTTTGCATACAGCACATATCCTAAATGGAGATAAGACATACAAGAACATCAGATCACTAAGTTAGCTTTGCAACAAGAACAAAAACCTGAAAACTAACGAAAACTTTGATAATCAAGGATATTACAGGGTGCAGCAGAATGGACTCCCACATTTCAAAGGGTTGTTATAAACAAACAAAACAATTTACAGAAAAAAGCTTTATATTCACAAAAAGTATTTATAATCTAGATTTTTCCCACTAGGTTTTAAAAATAACATCACTCAGGTGCCTGTTATCTATATATATAAAACAGTTCCGTGACTGATTGACTGACAGATAATGCACAGACCAAACCACTAGACCTAAAGGGCCTAAAGACCTAAAGGCTAATCGGCCTTTGCACAGTGATTCTTCTTATAGTGTAGGGGTGCACTAAGACAGAGTTTAGAAAAATTCTTCTTAGATTTTTTTAAATTACATTTTTAAGCTGTTTTTGTAACATTTTTTAAAGTTTGCATTTAAAATAATAATCCAAGGATTATAAAATTTATATCACAAGAAAGATTATAAAAATTCCTTTAAAATGAAATCTTTTTCGAATTTCTACCTCCATTTTCTGATTTTTGGTGAATTTTAAAGATTAATTTTTAGAATTTAATTTATTAAATGCTGATCATGTGGTTTCTTTTCTTTTTGTGATACTTTAAATTAATTTTGCGTCACATGCAGAACAATGGAATAAATTGACAAAAAAAATTAAAATACAGAAAAATATAATATTTAACCACTAGACTAATTGAAATGGAAATTTTTAAAGAATTTAATTCAAATTAGTATGATTTATGGATATTAAATGTACAAATTAATTGCATACATTGACCACTGTATTTAATTTGAATATTTTCTTCTACATTACTTTATAAAAATATCCATTATGATTTTTTTATATATATATATTTTTTTTGGCATTAATTGCATACATTGACCATTGTATTTAATTTGAATGTACTCCACAGTGAAGCACGGGTATTCAACTAGTTTACTATATACTGCCGAAGCTGTTCTCTGTAGTTTTCCATCACTCTGTTGATCATCTCTGCGGGAATGGTGGCAACTTCCTCATGAATAGTGTATGCACAGACTCGTTGCACATTTTCAGGTGTCCCAATGTTCTGAGGATGGCTACTTGGTTGTTTTTTGTTCAGGAATGGCATCAGTTGCATAGTGCCCAAAGTGCGACTTAAATGTCCTCTGTGTTGCTGTTACAAAATCATTGTTTTTAAAGGAACATCTTTATTATGAAATGCGCGATGTGCACCAGACCAAATCAGGGTGTCTACAGACAACTAGAAAATCCCGAACTGGCAACAGTTCCGGATTCTGCACCATCCTACCCCTACCACTCCCTTACCAGTAACCTTCAGAAATTTGGGAATCCAATCTGCCACACCATGAACATAATTTATAGAGAAAATTAGTATTATCTGAACATTAATTTATATAAAATGTTTGATGATTCTTACACTCATATGTTATGCTTTAAGCAAGGAAATTTATTAATATAATTATGTCAGTATAACATTTTACAATTGAAAAAAATATGGCAGAGAAGAATACATGCATCAGAATTTATAATTGGCAAGATTATCAGATTTATATTACAAGAAATGTGTACGTGGCATATACACATTTTGTCTTCAGGAGTTTCAGGAGTAAAAGTCAGAACACAAGTAGCAAGAACTCTTAGTATTCAGCATGCTTAATATGTATACCATACAATCAGGTTACTAGCAGCATATTCACTTACTAATATTATACTTTATTAAACAGAATATTTCAGATCCAAATTATGTAACATTAGAAGATGCTATTGCCAAAAACCTATCTCTATTGAAAGAGAAATTATATGTATGGAAAAATAAAATACTGATTGACTGTTTAAAAAACTTTAATAATTTCTACTGTGAAAGCAATTTGCTATTAGATTCACTACAACTTCTATTCCATAAAAATAATTGCAAAGCAATTAATAATAATAACGATAATCTACTATCCATGTGACATTGGAACCCTGTGTATTCCCAAATCTTTTAAGATCTCACATTTTATTTCAATTTTTCTACTTATTTTAGTATTTTCTTCTACTTCTTTTTTTTAAAGTAATTCTTGAACCCAATATTTTTCTTCATTTATAAACAACTTAAGTTTTTTTCATGCATGTTTTTAAGTTTTTTATAATTAAAAAGCATGCGATATTTTCTAAATACATTTCATATACATCACTTGGCATTTAGCTGTTGATGATACCAATGAAGTTTGAACTATTTATCAATACAGTTGTAACTGTATGTATACTATATAATGAGTAGAGCAGGCAGATGTCTTGCGACAAGTGCCTCTGCGTTCGAAAAAATAATTACGACGAGTAGATGAGGTTTGGAAAGTTGATTTAAAGAAATAAATGGAAACTTTGTATTCAGTTTTGAACAAAATTGTTTTAATTAGAGGCAGGAAACACATATTGAATAAAAATTAAAAAGAGTTTTTATTAAGTTCCCTGTTTGGTAAAGTATAACTTATATTTTCTCAGAGAAATATTTTGTTTAAAAGCAAATCTTATTGTTCCAATATCTCATTGAAAATCTGATATAAACCGTTACTTCATAAGAGATCAAAACTCTGCTTTGACTTATTAAAAAAAATGACTACTTATATTTCATGATAACAATAATATTAAAATGCATAAAAAATTCTGTTACAAATTTTTTGCCATGGTTTAAATATTATTAATAGCTATATACGACTTTAAATGCAAAACAATAGTCTGCTAAGAAAAAACATCATTACAATAAATAAGAAAAGAAAGAAGAGCTCACCTATCTTCAGTCATTATAACAGAAGTACTCTCAACATGCATCTTAGAGAATTTCACTTGCAGATTTTCCCCACGAGAAAGAGCACTTCGGAGACGGCAGCAGTGACGATGATGTACACTTGAACGTAATGCTCGGATAAGAAACTGGTCTAAAATTGCTACTGACCAATGAGATGGAATCAGTTGAAGAACCTACAGATATAAAATAAATTAAATATTATTTATAAATGTAATATGTTAATATTATTTGTTATATAATAATGTAATATTATTCATAAATGTAATTCAGCTGGTGCAAGTAAAATCTGTCATGGCTGCAATGTCCTCCAAGTTCTCAAAAATTACCTCTGGAGATGCAGGGTCAAGTATTCTGGTCTTGTCACTTGACTCAGTTCAAAATTACGGGACTGGTCCTTTGGCCAAGTCGGATTCCGACCCTTGTGGTGCCAGTCAAAACAGGAGCTGTACCTTCATCGCCCATAGCCTTCGGGACTTGATCTGATGTTGCTGTCAGTCAAGTGGCATAAGAAACAACAACAACATAAATGTAATCCGTGTCCTTACTGGACATGATTACTAACAGGCCCATCTTTTCCACAATGGATTTTCTCAATCCCCTATATATGTTCTCTGTTTCTCAGCTCCTATGACTGGGGAGCATCTATTTGTCTGCCCTATTCTCAAGGACATTTGTTCTATGGACAGTGTTAGGACACTCCCTCCCACTGGGCAATTTCAGTTTTGAATTGGACTGCTAGGTGCCACTCTTATGGATGTAAATAATAAAAAGAAAGAAAGAAAGAAAGAAAATGGGCATAAATTATAAAAAGTAAATAAATGTAACATTATTTTGAACCATCAATTGCAAAATTTTATCTTAAAATGTTTTTTGATCCTAAAGTATAAAGTTCAATATGAGTAAAATTAATAGAGAAAAGGGAATTCTTTATACACATCATGCTTCCATCTGCTTAAAGAAGTTGTTCTATCTGTTCTTTGATGCCTGCTTTCCTGAATTGCACCCAAACATGCATATGATAAACACCTTATCCTTAATTTGTTTGAGAAGAATGCTATATAACTTACAAACTAAATGATTATGATTCAACATTCTTCTCAAGATTAAAAAAAAAATTAAATTAATGATTAATAAATTAAACTCCATTTTTGTGCATGGAATGTTGTTCATTTTACAAATTCTGCTGGATGAATTTTGTTACATTTCTAAATGACACTGATTATGTACATAATTGTACTCACAATGTCTCATTGATATGAAGTCCTGCATTAAATACTTTTTTCTTTTTAATATGATGTAGAGAAGTAAATGTTCTGTTTTAGATCTTGATAAAAAAGATATTTTTAAAGAGATCAGTTGGTGGACTGATACTAAAAGATGATTTGTGGAAAAGAAATGTATTATCATTGAACGTTTTAACAAATCAACAAAAGTGAAAAGAAAGATATGTTTCAATACTTTTTTTTTTAATGTAGAAATGTTCCACTATACACATACTTACTTTTGTGACATCAAATTCGGCCAACTCACTGTTGAGCAACTGTATTGCAGCTGGTAACATTTCTTCTCTCTTTTGTTCCCTGAACAAATGAAAAAATAAAATTAATAACAGATTCTGACTTAATATATTGTTAATGAAAAAATTATAAAATTCCAAAAGTATATCCCCCCCCCCCCTCCAATAAAGCTCGAATACTACATCTAAAGTCTTGCCTATCTTATTAAAAATCCTTTATCTGCATCTTTCTTCATTTTTACATCTTTGTAATGCAGATTAAACTGTTTAATTAGTTTATCCAAGAGCCATCTGACACTCAAATTATTTGGAAATTTTTTTTGCTTTGTTACTAGTGACTTTATAATGTACTAGCTGAATACCCATGATTCCCTATGGAGTACATTCAAATTAAATACAATGGTCAATGTATGCAATTAATGCTAAAAAAAATATATTTATAAAAAAAATCGTAATGGATATTTTTAAAGACAAAATAATGTAGAAGAAAATATTCAAATTAAATCTAATAGAACACAATAAAGAATATAGTACAGTTTGAGGAACATTTCTTTTACTGTATTTTAATATTTTTTTGGATAATGTCCAATCGTCTGCCGCATTAGCAAGAACAAAATATTTTTTTGTCAATTTATTTCGTTGTTATGCATGTAATCCAAAATTAGTTTAAAGTATCACAAAAAGAAAAGAAACCATGTGATCAGCATTTAATAAATTAAATTCTAAAAATTAATCTTTAAAAATTCACCAAAAATCAGAAAATGGAGGTAAATATTCAAAAAAAGATTTCATTTTAAATTAATTTTTATGATCTTTTTCATGATATAAATTTCATAACCCTCAAATTATTATTTTAAATGCAAACTTAAAAAAAGTTACAAAAACAGCTTAAAAATTTAATTTTAAAAAATCTAAGAAGTATATTTCAAAAATATTTCTTAGTGAAACCCTACATTATAAGATAATCACCATGCAAAATTTCAGCCTTTTAGGTACAGCGGTTTGGTCTGTGCGTTATCTGTCAGTCAGTTACGGAACTGTTTTATATACATAGATAACATAGTAAAGACGGACCCCACAATGTGTACTGCATAAACTGACATAACACATAGTGAAAAGCCAAAACACTCATTTCAAATGACAGCTGTCTTAAAATGAGTGTAATGGGCTGCTGTGTACCAACTCTATTGGATTTGATCAACTCAATGTTAACTTATGGAGAAAACTTGTGCAAGGATTGCCAACTTGGATTTAAAGATTTATTTTTCCAAACTGTACTCCATAATAGAGAAAGAAATTTTATACCTTGGTCATTTTTCATATTAAAAAAATGCAAATAATATTTTAAAATTTAAATTATTCAGAAAAAAAACTGGTACAGTATGTTTTAAAAGCTCCTAAATTCCCTTGGTAGATGAAATTTATAAAATGAATCCCATTGCAAGGTTCAGAAAAGTTCAGGCTATCTGAAAATACAATTTTTATTGCATTATCAGCATTTATGTAGCTGTAAATAGAAGATACATTTTCTCCATATGTTAACGATGAAGTGAGTGAATCCAATGGGCTTAATACACAGGATCCTTAAGAATTAAGTTACACACTGAACATTGAGAGTTACAGCTAATCAGAGAGTAGTTTTGTTATAAACAAATGAAATAAACAAATAGTTCCACTAGAAGATGAAAGAAAGTTTCTTTTAACATATGCAGTAGCTTAAAAATTTTAGATGCATTATTGTAGCAAGTAATACTATATTACAGAGCTTAGTAGAAAATAGATTAACTTACTCTAAAGTATTATCTAGGTAGACACTTAACAAAGCATAGAATAATCTGTGCCGATATTTTTTATCTTTACCAGATGACATTCGTATACAGTAGTCCTCCGCAGAATTATGATCTTGCAACTGATGAACTAGGATTTTCAATGCTTTTTCATGTTCTTCTAACTAAAAAAAATATTTGAAAATAAGTACAAATATATACATACATAATATATGAATTATAATGATTATACATCAGTAAAATTGTTAAACAACATTCTAGGAGTAATCATTGAAGCAGAGGCATACAGCATCAACCAATATAATACACTACAATAATTTTGGGGAGGTAAACAAAACTAGTTTAAGTCGAACACCGATAAAAGATGCTTAAAAAAAATTGAAATTCAACAAAAATATTTCATTAGAAGGAATACAGAATTCTGGAGACACTAAATAATTTTTTTTTTTTTTTTGGCCGAGCATCTTTATTTCTTACACCTGTGGGAACCATATTTCAAAAGTTTAAAAAAAAAAAAAATTAAAAGCTATCATCAGAAAATGGGAATGCAAAAGATTTAAACAAATATTTCTTTCTTCTTGAAAAATAATAGTATGTTATTTTCCAACTGTCCCAACGAACAAGAAGTTTAGGTCATTGGTGATTTAGAATGATTTTACTATACTGAAAGCACTCTGTTTGGGAGAAAAAAAGAATTGATAATGTCTTAATGTTTCTTGCAGTCCTTCAGTGACTAAAGCAGGGAGAGTTGGCAAGTGAAAATAAATTGAATAACTTTGAACAAAAATACTGCACAAGCATCTACATTCAGACAATAACATTTAATTTGAAAATTAGAGAAATCAATGACTTATTTCTTCAAAATTATGATATTTCTAAAATTACACAAGAGATAAGAGGATAATGGATATTGGAACAATCACTGTGCACTCAACATCACGTTACAAAGCTTTCAGTTTATCAACAGAAGTATTTGTTTCATATAATGATACATTCAGAAATACTTCAAGTTTGTATACTTCAATAAAAGTGTAGCTACAGTTCTGATGCATGTGAAATTTCAACATTTTAATTCCTACCTTTCCATACAAAATAGCACACTCTTTATGGAGCTGACTTTCTAAGGCTTTACCAAGTAAAAGTTGAACTCTGCACAATGAAGACGTATGAAGCAGATCTTGGAGCTTTTTTCTAAAATATTTCAAGATCAGAATGGCATTACATTATAGAAATTTTGTATAAAAAAAAACACTGTTAAAATAAAATAATTCAAATGTAACATTTAAATACTACAGAAACTAATTAAGATAAGATATTTTAAGATGAAAATATATATATATATATATATATATATGTATTTACACAGTGGAATCTCGATTGATCGTTCCCCGAACGATCGTTTTCCCATATGCATCGTTTATTTCACCCAGTCCCAAATAAATTCCATAGAAAACAAGCAAAAAAGACTGCATGGATCGTTCCTCTATCCATCGTTTTCCCGCAATATTCGTTCAGAATATCACAGCTTTATTTTTCGGATTGATCGTTTTTTCATAATAACTGAACCTGAAATATAAATGTCTGGATTGAGCTAGAATGACACTCTAATTAAACAATGAGCAGAACAATTGAGATGTAAGGTCTTGTATTTTTGTTCTTCTTGTTTAGCCTGGTTTCGCTTTAATGTACCACTCCCATTATTTGTTCGTCGTCAATGCCCCTGGAGTACCCTATTTTCGGCAACCCATTCCAAATTAACCGACTATTCAACATTTCTGTTCTTATCAGCAATGGCTCACAGTCAGCTTTTCTGTTGGCCTTCGGATGGAGGCGCCCTGGTGTTTGGTCTAGTGTGTGAGAAGTTTCTGATTACTGCAGTTCTACACTGGCTGATGAGTGTTTCACCCGGAAGCAGAACTTCCTGGTGGTCTTATGTCGGACCCCATCCAGTGCAATGGAATGGTTCTAGTTACAAATGATTCACAGCTGACGCTTCTTTATACTCTCACACAATAACCGATACTGAAAAGAATGAAATTTGCAACACCAAAAAAAAAATTGTTTACTTGTGGAGAGAAAAAAAAAAAAAAAAAAGAGATGATTAAGTACTTTTATTTGAATCGAAATTCCTGTGTATCTACATGCATTTCTTTTTTTATTATCTTGGATTTCAGTACAACTTTGTAATTTTATCTTCAGTTAAACTACGGGTATGTATGCATTTATGTATGTGAGTAAATATATTGTAGTGATATCAAACTTTAAGGTATATTAATACTTTTTTGTATGTTCCCGCATCTATCGTTTTCCCGCATCCATCGTTTAGTTCAGTCAGTCCCTTCAAAAGCGATAGATCGAGATTCCACTGTATATATAAAATTTGACTGAAAACTTCTTAATGAACCAACATATTAGACAGAATTTCTATATAACATCAAAAATGAAAGTATAGAGTACATAGTGAAAATTTATACACTTTTTCCCTCTTATTTATAAGGCTATTTTTGCAGGCTGAATTCTGAGAGAATACATTTATTAAACAATTATTAGCATTCAGGAATATGATGCAGAAACTAAATATATTTTCTGTAGGAAACAAATATATGCATGCATCTTAGTTAAAACATTAAAAAATATATTTTCAAAGTATCTATCTGTCAGAAAAAGGGTGAAATGCCAATAAATTGAGTGTGTGTGTATATATATATATATATATATATATATATATATATATCTCACTGAAATTACCCTTGCCTGGTTAAATGATCGTTTTTAAACTTTTGATTGAAAATTCCACATTCAATGTTATCATGTTTCCTAACTTGATTTCCCAAATTTTTCTATAATAACCATATAATAAATTTTTCAATAACTATTTCTCTTCTTCCTTTGTTTCTTGCCCAATACCACAGTACTGATCAATCCAATAAATGAAATTAGTAAAACTGAATATTCCAAGTATCACTAAGCTATCAATAGTCAGAAACATAATGCAGTTTAAAGAAAGTTGAGCATATAAATTATTGCCATTTCAACAACAACCTAGCTGGTATTATGAGACTCATATAGAATTACAAAGTCTAAAATCTTGTTTCACTTGTTACAATATAAATACATATGATAATATGAAAAAAGGAAGTGAGATAACTACATCTACAATGCAAGTTACAAATAAATAGTGCATTAAAAAAAATCACCTGGCTTCATTTAAACCACTCTGTTCTGGCTCAGGTAGCTTTAGTATATGAAGAACAGAATCCATATACATTACTGCTAGATGAGTATGAAATTTTTCTTTCTAGAGAGGGAAAAAAAAATCTTACATGCAAATTCAGAAACACTTAGGCAGCCCTCCCATACAACATCAAATATATTAGAATATCCCTTCAGAATTCAGTTTTCAATTTCATGAACAATTGATTATTGCCAATGTGTGCTTCTGGGTTGTGTCGTATGTTATAGATGAAAAACTGCTTTCCAAGTTAAGCGTCTTCTGAATTTGAAATACAATTTTTAAAAAAAAATCAAGAACAATAAACTCTCTGTTTGTCTCGTGTTTAGCTCCAGACATAATATTTTAGACTTGTGCATTATACATCTTGTGCAGCATTACTTGTATTTTCATTTCAGATACTTTAAGCACTTTTACATTTCATCTAATTACATTTCATATCATTAAATGTAACAGTTGACACAAATCTATCTTGGAATTAGCCCTTTAAAAAATAATTTTCAGGCTTCTGGGATGATTTTGATGCTAAAACTCGTCCTGTGGTTGTTTTACTTCCTTCTGCTGAGTACTTACCTCAACTTGTTCTTATTGACAATGAAGGGCAGATTACAGCAAGACTATATACTTGAAGCAATTTAAACTGCATTTCTGTGAAATTATAAATTACACTAATGAATAAAAAAAGGCCATAAATACACTCATGTCCCTAAATTAAGGATAATACCAGCTCCAGCAAATAAAGGTTCAGAAACAAAACAAACACGACTTATTCATAAAGCCCATTTATTAAACAAAAGATAAAGAACAAAAAAGATGGTGTATATATGATACCATTCATAAAAACTACGATTTTTGCTCTCTGGAGAAATTGTAAAAAATATCTCCTTTACAAAAACTTAATATTACATGGTTGGTATGATAGTTAATACATTGTATGTCTCCCATGCGATGAAATACAGTTCATACAATGCGTAGGTATGCTGAGAATCAAATTATTGAGCTGATCTTGGGGAAGATTACTCCACTCAGCAAGCAGTGCTCTCCCAAGTTCTGATACACATGTAGGAGGTGGTTGACAGGCTGCAACTGGTCGGCCAAGCATGTCCCAGACATGCTCTATCGAACTCAAGTCAGATGAGAATGCTGGCCATTCTATACAGGTGATATCCTCAGATTGAAGGCATTTGCTTATGATGTTTTCTCGGTGAGGATGGGTGTTGACATCCATAAACACAAATTCTGCACCCATGTCACCCCTAAACAAACGTACATGTTGTTCCAGAATGATGTCCCGATAAATGTGGCCGTTCATGGTTCCGATTTGAACATGCAGATCTGTTCTGGAGTCCAGTATAATTCCACCCCAAACAAGCAATCCTGCATCACCGTAACGGTATCGTTCAATGATGTTGTCTTGGTGGTAACGGGTACCTGGCTTTCTCCATATGAAAGTCCGACATAAATCAGACTGCAAGCTAAACCTGAAGTCGTTAGAAAACATCACACAAGCCCACTGTGACAATGTCTACATTGCAAGTTCACCACTCCAGCTAATCGCTGCCGTCAGTGAGTTGCCGTGAGCGGAACACATCTGACAGGCCTGCGAGCATATAGACCAATATTTCCCAAACGTCTGTACACGGTTTACCTTGAAACTGTGGTATCCGTGGCTGCAGATAGCTGACGAGACAGGTTGGATGCTGTGCTCCGTCTGCTTCTTTTGGCAGTTACTCAAATACCTTTCTTCATTCGGCATTGTAACTCAGAGGCGACCTGTACTGTAACATCTACTGACATTTCCATCATCTTGGAATCGCTGCCAAAGCCTAGAGATGACACTTTGGGCAGTTAGAAGTTCCTTGGATACTTCCATCTGAGTATGCCCACATTCCAGGCGGCTGATAATTCTACCATGTAAAAAATCATCCACATACGTCCTCTGTGTCATAACTATTCGGTTATAGCACTGAGCGTCTTACAGAACACTTGTGAACAATTTTACTTCTTTGCCACCATTCCTTATATACCCCTCTCTTACACTCTCATCATTGTGACGTACTATCAGCGTCATCTGGTGGCTTCCTGCAATTTGCATATTATTCTTGAAGATGTATGTGATAATTTTACAGGTGAAATTTTTACTTTAGAGTTTGATTTCCGTGTGATTCTGAATTATCCTTAATATGTAGACATGAGTGTATATCAAAATAAAGTAATCATTTTTTTTTTCTCCTACATTAGGGCAGTGACCACATTGGCCATAAGTCCTCTGGCAGCCCAATAAAAACTAGCCTTGTTATGAAAGTTGTCAGGAGGACAGTTCAAAAAAAGAAAGCACAGGACAGCTTGTCAAATGAGTAAAATCCATAAGAGTGCTTGAAGAAGACAGGATACAGTCAGGGCTATCTATCATGCCAATATGGTACAGGTGATACTGTAAAAAGTCATGGCCAGTTAAAAGTCTAAAATTAGCAGTGAAGACCGAGTGAGGAAGATTCATGGGAAGTGGAGAACACAGCAATGAACTCCAGGCCTTAACCACCACAGCTTCAGCATAGTGATTTCAAAGGGACCTTTGTAATTTATATTTTATTATACCACAAATTCGCTGGTAGGACAAAGTAAAGTGTGGCTGCCACAAGTTACATCTGTTTTTTGCAAGGATGTCGGCTTTTTCATTTCCTGGAATCCTGCAGTGACTAGGAATCCATTGAAGGACAATTTTCTAGCCTATAGAAATTGCTTGATTAAAAAGCTTCTTAGTTTCTTCCACGTGGTAGGAATCACTTGTTGTATGTGAAGTAATAGCCAAAATTGCAGACTGAGAGTCTATAAAGAAAGCAACTTTCCTAAGTGGAGTACATAGATTTAGTAAGTTTAGAATGGCTCATTTTATGGCCTCAATATCAGCATCGAAGTTTGTGGCATTAGAGTCCAAGAATAAAATTCCTCGAAGAATCCCTTATAGTGAAGACTAGCTCCAGTTGCACTCTCCGTTGCTGAACCATCAGTATAAATATGGAGCCATTTGACACTTGGATAATAAAGTAATCATATAAACCATTATCTTTATATGCCCTCAATGGAAAAATTACAGTTATATACACACACAAGGCAGCACATGTCTAATTTGAATATAAATGGTCATATGGTAACTTTATTTCAAAAATCTAAACAGACTTACTTCTAAGTTTTTCTCAAGAACTAGGTATTCCAAGTACTTGATCAAGGCATCAGGAAACCTATGAAGATATTCCACAATAAAATCAGGACGAAGTCTCTCAGAAGAGGGTTCATTTGCTGGTCGATTAATGAAAATCTGGAGAAAAAATATATTGTTGGACTTTTACTTTCTTAGTGACAAAAAAGGATGTACATTAACAAATACAATGATACAAAACAATATATGGTTAATTTCAAAAGTTTCATTCTGTAAATTCAATGATACATAGTATAAAACTTTTCTTTAGAAAAATAAATAATTAGTTTTTGATATCAGTGACATTTATTTTAATAACACCTTTAAGATATTCTTAGTAACAACATGGGATTACATTAACTAAATTGATGTTTAAAAATTTGAACTTAAAAATACAGTGGTACCTTGACTTACGAGTTTAATTTGTTCCATGACGGAGCTCGTAACTCGAAATACTAGTATCTCGAATCAATTTTCCCCATTGAAATGAATGCAAATGCCATTAATTCGTTCTGAGCTCCCCCAAAACACTGCAATTTTTTATTACATGTTTTTAAATAAGAAAAATGTGCTTATAAATGACGAACATTATATAAAAACGCAATACAATAGAATGTACTGCAATAAATTTGTTTTATTAAGTGCAATGTACAACATTTACCTTGGAGATCAGACTTGAAGATGCTGATGGAAGAGGAGGAGAAAGGCTGAATTGAAAAATTAAATCTTATTCGTTGATTTTTGACCTTTTCGCCCGGCTTTACTCACTTTCGCTTTTATTACCAGTTACTCTCTTAAAGTGAATGAGTGAGACATGGAAGCTGGGCGATTTTTGCATCATTCACTGTGGATGTAATGTCCAGATTCTTCTTTCTGAGAATCCGAAGAAAGTTTTCTCAGAATCCGTAGAAAGGGAAGAGCTTGCGATCCTAGGACCCAGGTCATCCCATCCCTTAGACCCCATGGGAAGTTCCAGTGTGGGGGAGGGACTTGGAGATCTCTCTGTGACAGAGCTTAGGCGCTGTTCGGTTTCAGAGGGCGACTCAAGTTTGGGCAGAGCAAGCTGCCCCGGGTGGTAATTGTTCAGTGTTAATCTCTCTGTTTAAGACTGGATAGTAGTCTCAGAATAATATGTATACAATTGTATAATAATTGTACATAAAGGTTGTAAATACTATATGTTTCTTGTGTTCTCATTTGATGAGCACGTAACATGGCATTCGCTTCTCAAACTAGCAGTGGGATATCTGAAGATTGCTCATAACCCGAATTTTAGCTTGTAACTCGAAGCAAAAAATCTACCGAGAGAATGCTCATATCTCGAAAAACTCGTAAGTCAAGACACTTGTAAGTCGAGGTACCACTGTAGTAATTTTGCACCATATGTAGCACAACATACAAAGCTTATACATTTTACAATAAATTTATTTGTTCTCAGCATCTGAAATATATATATCATGAATAAACATTTCCTCTTTTACAGAAGTACTTGTGAGAAGAATATACCTAATGCAGTTTATTAGTTAATTTGAATAACCCAAATGTCTCAATAGGCATAAAATACATACATGCTATGAGCTTAATTTATGTTCAGTAAATAAAAAAAAAAAAACTTTTCTCAGTAATTTATGAAAATATACATTATCATTTATCAACGAAACAAAACATAAAAAATTTTTTTCAAGGGATGAGAAATTACTAACTTACCAGTGCAAAATCTTAGAAAAATTCACCATATGATTTCAGCTGAACCCACTTTAAATACAAAATTTTACCCTGGATATACAAATAACCTGAACATTTTTTCCTCACAAATTAGGTTTTCCCCAATTCTTTATATACTATCTGTAAAGGCTTAACCGCCTTGCATGGGAGTTCTTTCATGTGAGAAACAGAGGCGACACAAAGAATACTTCCATAATAAGTCCCAAGCTTTTATTATATCCTTTTTAAGGATACAGCACACCTAAAGTAATTAAAAGAACATTGATTTGGCATACAGAGCCATATTTGACAGCTAAACTCTGTTAGTGTTTTGAGTTGACCTATGTGTACTGGGTCAACTCAGAACACCAACTGCAGTTCAACTCCAACTGCCTCTCTTGAACAACAAAGCACTCCCACCGGAAGCAGGGTTGCCACACGCCAACCTTATCACGGGTTTTACCAGACCTGGCACACCTTATACTATCATAAAACCAGCTTCATTTGTATCAAAGGTATTTTCTTATGAGAGAAAATAAAATGTATTTCATTCAATAATATATAAAAGTAAGAGAAAAAAATTGTGTATTACTTTCACACCAAGCTCTTGATCTCTTTCCAATACAAAATCTATGTACTTCCATAGTAAAAGATGATCACTAAGCCTAACAGAGGAAGAAAGGAGATTAACACTGTAATACAATTTCAATAACATTTCTCAAATGCAGCATATAATAGTTAATTAACAAAACTTTACTCAGATAACTTATTTTTATTTAGCCATACAATCTCATATTTTTTAATGACATCAATCAACTGGTTTCACATATCTGGGTACCAGAGGTAAAAGACACTAAGTCAAAATGACTGAATTTTATAGAGGAGTTAAATTAAAACCTGTTTAGCGCCCTTTACCTTGATATGATGATTAGACATAATGCTATTTTTAACTGGCTTAGTTGCTTCTATATAAGCAAACAATTTAGAGCTTTGTACCACTAGAAAGAACTAAAAAAATATGTAAGAAAAATGTTAAACACTGCTTGTAAAAAATGGACTGGTGCCCTGTTATGTCTGTTATATTCGAAGTTGACTTTAAATAAAGACACCATTCTAGAATGATACGCTACTAATTTAATAGCCGAACACATCACAACAAGAAGTGGCTGTTGCCATACATACAATGGAAATACAACAATTCTCCCACGCTTAAAATGAAACTATACATGAAATGAAAGTTCAATTCGTGACATAGTCCTGTAAATAGGCTGGCTTGTTACATGATCGTAATGATCGCCGGGGTCCAAGCTGAGCTTGTGTATCTTGGATACTACAAGGTTGAGAATAAGTTTGTACATCTGGATTTTCGTTATCTAGTTGCTGTAAATTAGTTCCGGAGTCAGGTACTGTTATCCACAGAGGTTGTGCAGGCACTTGTACTTTATCTGGCAATTGGTCTTTATCAGATTTAGTATCGGAAGTAAAAGATACAGATTTCTTTGGAATTTCAGTTTTTCTCAACTGATCAATGTGTCGTTTGAATGTATGTCCATCATCTAAATTTACTTCGTAATGTAACTTGCCAAATTTTTGAGTGATGGTACCCAATTTCCATACATACTTATTTCTAATGTGGCATCGAACTTGTACTCTGTCTCCCACGCTTAATTGTCTGGCTTTAACTGCGTACTCATCATTTTGTGTATGCTTCATTGGTCGAACAGCATCAAGTTGAATGCGGATATTACGTTGTAAATACATTTCAGCTGGAGTTTTATTATTAGATAAAGGTGTTGCTCGATATCGAAATAAAATTTCTCGTACTTTGGCATACATTGACAGTTGATCATCAGCCATTGCTTTTAGACGATTTTTCAGTGTTTGTACATTTCTCTCGGCTAATCCATTTGTAGCTGGGTGTCCCGGTGCTATGTGTTTCTGAAAAATCCCATTCTTAGCACAGTATGATTTAAACTGATCACTCACAAAAATTGTTGCATTATCTGATACCATAACGTATGGATAGCCATGCACAGCAAAGATATCAGCAAGCATTTCTATAGTAGAAGCAGTGGTTGGAACATTGCGACTTACTTTGATCTCGGCCCATCTTGATTTTGCATCAACAACTATTAAAAAGAAACAATCCTGGAAGGGTCCTGCATAGTCAATATGTATACGATCCCAATTTTCTTTAGGTTCATCCCAGGGGTGAATTTGAACTTTTGAAGGATTGGTTTTGATTTCAGCACATGGTTCACATGTTCTTGAGATACGTTCAATATCTTTGTCAATTCCCTTCCAATAGATATACCGGCGAGCTAGTTGTTTCATTTTTGTTATGCCAATGTGAGTTCGATGCAGTTCATCTAAAGCAGCTTTCTGGAGTATTTTTGGTATTACAACCCTCTGCCCTTTGAAGAGGATTCCATTTTCCATGGTATATTCACAGCTAAGTTCAGGACTACTTTGAATTTCTTGCTTTATTTTTGACAAATGCTCATCAGCATCTGTTGCTGTTCGAATTGTGTCAGCATTTAACATGTCTGTTGATATTTCATTAATTGATACCATGCACACAAGATTTATTTCATTGTTAATTGCCATATCATTAGATGATTCTTTTTGAATTATTGGAGCTCTGGAAAGACAGTCTGCATCTATGTTTTCAATACCCTTCTTGAAAACAACTTCATAGTCAAATCCTGATAAAAATGTGGCATATCGAAGTAAACGACCTGAAGTCATTGAAGGTAATTTAGTGCTTGGATGAAAAATTCTTGTCAAAGGTCGATTGTCAGTTACCAATTTAAAGTGTCTTCCAAACAGATAGTTGAAAAAATGATTTACAGAAAATATAATTGCAAGCGCTTCACGATCAAGCTGTGAGTAATTTTGTTCTGCTGTAGCTAGCGATCTTGAAGCAAATGCAATTGGTCTCTCTTGTCCATCAACGATGTGTGCAAGAACACCTGCAACACCTACTGGACTTGCGTCGCACGTAAGTATTATTGGTAATGCTGGATCATATGGGGTAAGAGTTTTATCACTTCCTATTTCGATTTTCAATTTTATGAAAGCAGCTTCACATGCAGCTGTCCATCGGAAATCCGAGTCCTTTCGAAGGAGCTGTCGAAGAGGATAGGTAGTTGATGAATTATTGGGCAGGAAACGAGAATAATATGCAACCATTCCTAGGAATCTGCGTAATTCTTCCACGTTTGAAGGTCGGGGCATCTCCATTATAGCCTTGACTTTCTGTGGGCTTTTAGAGATCTTGTTGAATTCTACAACATGTCCTAAATATTCGATTTGCTCTTGAAAGAATGAGCATTTATTCCGATTCAAGTGAAGATCGTATTTCTTTAATCTTTGTAGGCATTGATCAAGATTCTTTTGACATTCAGCTTTTGTTGTCCCGTGCACAATGATATCGTCAAAATAGGACATAGTTTTGGGCAAGCCTTGGAGAATCTGGTCAATGACGCGGTTAAATTCGCTTGGAGCAGTCTTAATTCCAAATGATAGTCTATTCATACGATAGGTTCCACGATGAGTTGACAAAGTTTGAATTATACTACTTTCTTCATCTACTTGAACATGAAGATAAGCTTTGTATAAATCAAGGCAGCAGAAATATTTTGAATTTTTCAAACTGTTGAGGATATCATCAATTCGTCTGATAGGATAGTTTGCATTGACAAGACGTTCATTAACACCAGTTTTGTAATCAACACAGAGTCGAACGTTACCATCTGATTTTGGAATTATCACCAGAGGTGATCCCCAATCACTTGTAGCTATTTTTGAAATAATTCCTTGTGCTTCCAATGTATCCAATTCTTTATTAACTTTATCTCGAAGGGCGTATGGTACATCTCTTTCTTTGTGAAATACTGGCTTACTTTTTTCGCGAAGTTGTAATGACACTTTTACTCCTGGAATACATCCTACTTTTTGCACAAAAATTTCGGGATAACTAGAAATAATATCATCATCATTGTTACTTATAGACTGCACTTGCAAGTCACTCGATTTTTTTTTGTTCTTAGAATCAATTTGTTGCAGGTTGATTTCAAGATGTCGTATCCAAGTACGACCAAGTAATGTATCGTACTCTTCCGGAACTATATACAATTCTTCACAGGATGTTTTTCCATTGTATGACACATTTACTATAACCTTTCCATCTGGTATAAATATATTACCTGTGTATGATCGGAAAGCAACACTGGAATTTTGAAGATCAGTTGAAATGTTAAGTTTGTAGAATTTATCACGTGGCATGAAAGTGAACCTTGCACCTGAGTCCACTTCAAATTGTTCTTCATGGCCTTCAATGTTCACATGAACAAAATATTTTTCAGCATCTTGTAAACCTTCTTTCCTATATTGGAAAATATCGATTACCTGGTTGACACCATAACGATAAAGTGATTCTTCATCATCAATATAGTTTGTAGAATTTGAATTTGTGGTGCCACTATTTCTTTTTTCTTCAAGTAATGTCCGAATGCATACCTTCCGGATATGTCCCGATTTTTTACATGCACTGCAATGGAGTCGGTTGTAATCAGATTTGCAATTCCTTGCTGTATGATTATCTCGGCCGCAACGGAGACAAAGATTCTTAATTCCAAGTCCTTCATAATCGATTCTGGATTGTGAGTTTGAACGTGTGACTTTGGATTTGGTTTGCAAACTTGGGGGTTCGTCACGTCTGGGACTTCGATATCTCGAAACTTGGTTTACATTTTCATTAAAATCAGTTTTAGAAGCTGAATTCTTTGAAAGTTCTCGACTATCAATTTTTGATGCTTCTAAGGCTATTGCTTTTTTGGCTATTTCATCAAATGTAAGGATTTCAGACTGTAAAATCTGCTCTCGAATTGAGTTATCTCGAATGCCGCGTACAAATTGTGCTCGTAAAAAGATATCCGATATTGACGTTTTACATTCGCAAGGGGAAATAAATTCACAATCTATAATATCTCGTCGAAGTGTTGCGATATAATCAGCAATTGCCTGATTTTCAGTTTGATATATTGATAAAAATTTATGTTGGGACACAAGAATATTCTTCTTCGGACAAAGGTGGGTTTCGAACGTATTCATTAGTTCATCATATGTCAATTGAGCTGGAGTCTTTGGCGATACTAATGCAGCTAACATATTATAATTTGATGCGCCAATTGAATTAAGAAGTATCTGAGCACATAACTCTTTGTTTGAGATTATTTTCTTCATGTTAAGAAAATTTTCAAAACGTTGTCGATAAAATTTGAATGATTCCGTTTTGGAATCGAAACATTCGAATGTCTGAAGTAAAACAGAATGTACTGATTGTTCATTAGCATTTGACGATTGTGGAACGCTTGCTGCTTGCATTGGTAATAGTTTCTCAAGAAACTGTTTTTGCTGAGTTTGAAAAGCAGCCATAAATTGCTGAAATTGATCAGCGTTCATATTGAGAACAAGTTAGAAATCGAAGTTTGAAACTTAGGCCTAACGCATGTACAGTACTTGAATAATAATAGTAGCAAAATATATGCAGGAAATGAATGTTCAATTTAAATATAAAGTGCGTTTAAAAAGGTTTTTACCTCGTCGCCAACTGTTATGTCTGTTATATTCGAAGTTGACTTTAAATAAAGACACCATTCTAGAATGATACGCTACTAATTTAATAGCCGAACACATCACAACAAGAAGTGGCTGTTGCCATACATACAATGGAAATACAACATGCCCTTAATTAAAGGACACCAGACCATTTTTTACAAGGGACTGGTGCCCTTTAATCAGGGTCTCAAAAAGAATCACCCGATTTGAAATGAGTATATTATGAAAAATATTGAACATAGAAACTTAAAATTAATTTTATATTACATGGCTAGTCAGAAAGTTTTTTTACAAACAAAAGTAAAGGTGCTCAATATGCCCACTTTGGGATGCACGACATATGTCTATACGGTAGGCAAATTTGTCCCAAACTTTTGCGAGCATGTCTGCATAAACTTCTTCCATGGCTGTTATGTGTATACAGACAGCCCGTGTCTTAGAATTGTTTATACCATCGCCTAATGCTCTGAGGGGTAGGAACTTCAATCTACCAGGAATTTGTTGACGAAAATCACACTGAACAGTTGTTATGGATGCACACTTCGCAAAGCGTAGAACACAAAATGATTTCTGTTGTGCAGTTGCCATCTTTAGAAACACTGAAGTGGCAAGCAAAGGAAGAACATTAGCGCTACTTGTCGGCAACTGCGTGAAACTCAAGATTTCCCTCTTTCTGACTAAACATTATACGATCAAAACAGATTAAAAAATTATGAATAGTTATGATTTTCTTAAATCGGATGATTCTTTTTGAAACATCCTGTATTTTAAATATTCAATCAACATACTGTCATGAGTATTCTAGCAAATTAAACAAACATATTAGACTAAAATGTCACAGGCTATCAATGTTTTAGTCCAGTGGAAATTTTAAATTAAAAGTTTATTCATTTTGAAAATGAAATAGTCATAAATGTTATTTTTAGTCATACTTTAAAACTCAACTTATTTATCTCAATCTAGCAGTTTTGTTCAAATTCGGTGAAAAAAGTTTTTAAAATTTTGTAGAGTAAAAATTTTCAAAAATCTAAGTTCTGTATGAATACTAAAATGTTTAAAAGAGGAAAGGAAAAAAATATGGAATATGTGACAGGCCTTGGAAAAGAATACTGGCACAGTGAGGATCCAAATAAAAGTTGCAGTTTAAAAAAATGATTAAATGAAAAGCACAGGTCAGCAGTGTGTTAGAACTGTCTTAATCACCCTCATTTAAAAATGCTTTTATTTTCCTGTTTTGAAGACTTTAAATTTGAAAGTGATTACAAAGGTATAATAATTTAATAACTAATTATGGTAGGAACATACATGAAATAAAACACAAATCTGACTACTATTCAAGAAAATCTTTAACCATTCTTAAATAATTAAAATTCATAAACTTACTTGCATAAGAAGTCAACAAAATAAGACAAGCCAGGAAAAAAAGGATCAGGATATTCCTCTGATATTATCCTAAAAATATTTGCGGTTAAAAATTAATGAAAAAGTATAAATATTTATTATTAAATAAATTATTTTACATTCACTGCAATTAAAAAAAGAGCAAATCAAAATTTCAATTGCTTTTTATGATGTTAGGGTTTTACTTATAAGAAATATATATGGGTTTTATTTTAGAATAATTTTAAAAGATTGTAATTCAAAGAATTAATATCCTACACAAGATTCTAAAGGATAAATTACTTATACTTTTATGAGGCAAGTTTGAGAAACACAGATGCACATAAAAGAAACACATAGATGCACATAACAACTAATTTTCTTCAGTTTTAAACTATTGCCTTTTTGAGATGTTTAAAATTTTAACATCTGCATACCCTTAAAACAGGTAGGCAGGTTACATAGTAAATTTAATTAAAATATAAAACACAAAACATTTCAACAAATAAACATAATCAGGAAACATTAAAACTCAATGTTTAAGAAATTAGTAAATCATGAATTTTAATGATTTTTCAAAAAGTTTTGACATGAATGAGAAATTGACTACTATTGACACTATGTAATGCTATAAAAGTACTACAGGTTGACATTCAAAAATCCAGTTCCTTCAGTTTTATGGCATGAATTTTGAAGAACTATTTTATTAAGTTGAAATAAAATTCTGTAGAACTGATTTATTTAGTTGGTGAACAATAAAATTTCATTTACTTTTCATTTAGTGTTTAATTTCCTTTCTTTAAAGAGCTGTGCAAATAGTCATTTTCTGTTAAATATATAGAGCATATATAACCATAAAAAAATTTCAGGTAGTCTCTTCTAACGAAACTACCGTGGGTTATTAGCATATGATTACTTATTGTTGCTTACCTCTTTTGAATGTATATATGTATGCATGTGTTATGTATATATGTATCTATATATATGTATGTATGTGTATATATACAGTGGACGCTCGTTAATTCGAACTCATAGGTTCTCAGAAAAAAGTTCGAATTATCCGAAGTTCGAATTATCCGATGTTAAGAGAAAATATATAACTTTAAATGTGTATCACTGAAGAAGAAACTCTCCTAGTATGTATAACCCCAGAAAATATATTATACTATGTTATCTAAAGTTAAACATATTAAAAAGCAATACAGACTTACCTTAATCATAAAATGAAGCAGAAGATATGCAGTATAAAGTAAACTTTTATTAAAAATATGAATTACACTTTGGGGAAAAACTGTAAAATGGATGTTTGGTTCTGTTTATGATGCCTACATTGTTCAGCCAGCTTCTCTATTTGAAGTAAACATTTCAATTCATTTTTAGAGGAAGGTTCCATCTGAATAAATGCTTTCAGAGTTTTAATAGAGTTCATTATGACTTTGTCCATTATGGCCGCATTAAAAATTTCTTTCGGCAGGTAAGTAGAGAAAAGCCCTGGCAGTTTCCTACCGATATTAGTGCATATGTCTTCATTTACATCAGAGCTTTGGCAACATACAGTTTGATAAGAAATATTTTGCCTTGACTTAAATAGAGAAAGCCATCCATAACTGCATTTAAAATCTTCAATACCCATTCGACTTGCCAATTCATCAGCCTTCGTCAGCACTAGGGGTCCATTTATCAGAAAATTTCAAGATCTAACATCCTGGAACCATAGCAGTAGAGCTTTCTCTAGAACTTCTTGGGATCATGCGTCTTTCCCATGCGTTTCCTTCTTCTAGCAAATTTTGATTTTTCCCCTAAATCTAAAATTGACTCCTTGTTTTTCTAATTAGTTGACAAGGCATTTTTTAAAATTCCATAGTCAGCTGCTAACTTCATTTTACATTCGCCATTCTCTACTTTTTCTAAAATTTCTACCTTTGTCTCCAAAGTTAGGGTTTTGTACTTTCCACGCGTAGACATCCTGAATTTTTACACGTTCACACCACACAATGAGGAAGAAAAACTAGACCACATTAACTTGTCTGCACTGCAGTTCTAACTAACGCAGCTCCCTAGAATCTGTACTAAAGACTGGTTTTTCTGAAATTCTAAGAAAATCGATCCAAATAAAGGAAAATTGTTTTTTTCCGTTTAGCACTAATAAGAAGGACAATAGCTACTAATTTTTTGCAGACATGTGCCTCTTTACATAGAAAAGAAATTTTGACACACAAAATAATAAATACAGTGTGTATTTTCTCCATTAAACGAGGAAAAAGAATTTTTTTTGTCAAATTTTTAGTTCAAATAAACCGAAGTGATAAAAATTTAGTTCGAATTAATGAGATATTTTTAACATTAACTCCAATACAAGTTTTTTGGGGCATTTGGATTAGTTCGAATTAACCGAAAGTTCAAATTAACCAAGTTCGAATTAATGAGCGTCCACTGTGTATATATACACACAGTGACTTCCGCTTGTAAGAATCACGTTTGTTATTACTGTTTTTGATTCTTATAAGCGGTTGATTCTTATAGCCGAAATTTAGGTTTTTGGACAGGCACACACACCTATATATACATATATTAGATTATTTACCATAAAATACTCTTTAATTTACGTTAATTATCTTTTATTAAAATTATGTTTTATAATTTTAAAAATACAACTTAATTTCTAAACCTATAAGTAGATACACATGATTATAGTAAGAGAAGAAAAAAATCCAATATTTGTTACCACATACCTGCTGAACAGTTTTAACATTTCAACTACAGGAAGTTGAGCAAGAAAAAGTTTTCTATGGTAGTTTGACATAATGAAGTTTTCAGGAGGCTGTTTATACCTCTTTCAATACCAATAGTCTCAGACGAAGATTCACCTTCTAGCTTACGTTTTACGGTTTGATAACGGGCTGAATCTACTAATGTCACATTTGCCTAAGTGATAGTGGACACTTCGCCAAAGATTTATGTGTTTCAGGGTCCAGGAAGCCGCAACCAGGATGTGGGAGGTGGGGAAAAAAAGAGGCCCTGTCTTTGTTTGTCAGTGGAGAAAAATGAAATCGGACCCTGACGGGTAAAGATGACCCTGTGTCAAGCTAATAGGACAGTGTTGTGCTAAAGCGTTTAAGGGGAAACTATTATGTTATGTCTAACAAAGAAAGGGATGAATTTTATGACTATATTCCATCCCATCTTATCAATCTTTTTTTAATAAAAAAAAGAAAGAACTTTGTGCCTTTTGAGGGTTAGAGTGGCCTTTTTTTTTGAAAAATGAAAGGAAAGTGAAGAGTGTAAACTGATTCTTAAAACCGGTGGAGTGATTCTTTAAAGCGAAAATTTTAACATGGAAATAATACATTTGTTTTTGTTTTCGCAATATTGATTCTTATAAACGGTTGATTCTTATAACCACTGATCACTATAAGCGGTGGTTACTGTATATGTCAAAATTTTGTCACATTTTGGTACTTTTCTGTTAAATTGTTTACTGCTTGCCCAAGCGATACAGACTGGGTTTGGTGCGCTGCCAAAATTATAACTCATGATGACGGATGGTTTTAGCATCTGAAATTTTACTTTCAGGAGGACTGTTATGGAGGAACATAATCCTACATTAAAAATCTAGCATTTTCGAAAATCTGCCACTCCTGAGGTCCGGAGGTTGCTGAATTTTTTAAATGTCAACCTGTATAAACTAACAGACACTGCATTTATGAAAATACTCAGCAGTCATCATTTGTGTATGACTACTTTAAAACGGTTCAGTTCCAATAATTTGTAATAATGGAACGAGAAATTTGTTCGAGCAGAAACATCATGTTATTAATTACAAACAGTAATAGCAGAATAATTCATACAGTAATTGCACACCTACTAAATTAAAAAAGAAAATTAAACAAGTATGCAAAGCATGTGCCTTGCCATCTATTTACTTTGCCCAGACACTAAGAGCTTGATCATTTTCACCTAATTTTAAGTGAAAAAGAGCCAAGGCATGGTATCGCTCATATTGACGAAGAACATCAACACCTTCTCTCGACTGGCATCCGATATCTGGGCAGTTCAGAAATACAAGAAGGGCTTTGTAGTCCATCGCTGCATAAAGTTTAAGTAAGGCTGTGTCGACTTCCTGAGAAAGAGTGGAAAAAATATATAATAATAATAATAATAATGATAAAAAAATACTTATTATATTTTCAAATTAAAACAAATTTTCTGAAAACATTGTAACACTATATATTTTTAAACATTAAATAGTTAATGTTTAAGGAGTTTTGAAGTTCAACAGAAAAGGCAAATGTATTTTAAATATAATGTTTCAGCAAGTGAGCAACAAGTTGCTATTTTTTTATGCCAAAAAGAAAAATTCCAATAGATATTCTTACCTGCTTCTCAGTAAAATTTTGAGCAACTGAAAAAGAATTTAAGATCCAGAAAAGAAAAATCTTGTTTAATTTTTTAAATTGGCGTTAGGGTAGCTAATTCATGCTCATGCATTGATTTGTGTCACAATGCATGCATTGATTTGTGACACAAATCATGCTCGTGCATTGATTTGTGTCACAATTTGTCAGACAAGAGAGTGATTAATTCAGCTTATATTTATTTTTAGTGGGTGCTACTATTTTTTTTTGCTTATTCATAAAAAATCTCGTAACACCCCTGGCTGATCTCACAGTATCCTAAATAGCTGCAACACACCAGTTGGGAATCACTGCTCTATTCCATACCAAATTCATGCTATTTGCAAGTCAACATGTGCCTAGAGTTTATTAATAAAAAGTTCAGTAGAAACTGTCAATGTTTCCATTGATTTGATCATCCCTGTAGGTACATTATCCATTACCAATAAAAATGTTGCAAGAGAGTCTTTGAAGGATACAGATAAAGTGGTTTCGCTGTTTGGCATATTGGAAATATGAGAAAAATTATTACAAATAACGGAAAATAAACATTATAACAAGGCTGCATTTTGAAAAGGAATTACTAGTTGCTATTCTGAAAAAACTACAAAAGCAAGTATTGGAAGTGTTGCATCAGGGTCATGTCATTAAAAATGAATGCCATTGCTAGAAGTTATTACTATCAGAAAAATATCTTTAAAATACTAAGCACAGTCCAGAATTGCAATCACATATTAAGTTATCAAAAGTACCTAAATTAATTCTATCTTATCCCTGGGAATATCCTTATGGGAATAGTTATGTATCTATAAAGGTAAACTTTTAACAACTATTTTTTAGCTATAGAAGATAATTATTCTAAACATATTGGATGAGTTCCACACAAAATCCATGAAAGCTCATATAACAATAAAATACAGTCGAACCCCATTATAGCGAATCCGGTATATAACAAACTCCCGAATATAACAAATGAAAATTTTGGTCCCACTGTTTTCCTATTGTACGTAATTTAATCAGTATTGTGTCAGTTTAATGTAATTGATTTTAGTAGATTTAATTCATTAATGATCATTTTTAATAGATTTTATCATATTTTAATACATTATTATTGATACACATTGCAGCTAATGAGTTAAACATTTTGTGAACTCTAGCATTTTTCTTAACGGTTCAGATATAGCAAACAAAAACTTTGGTATCTTGAAGTTCATTATAATGGGGTTTGACTGTAATTGTAAGATTGTTCTTTACTTGGAATGCCTGTTTCTGTTGATTCAAATGATGGATTCAATTTAGCTTCATTTGAAATGAGAATTTTTTTCCAGACAGAATGACATAAACATAAATTTTAAAGGCTTCATATTTCTACAAAGTAATGGCCAAGTTGAATGTTAAAACCAGATTGTGAAACAATGATTAAGAGCAGTTTAAGATGAGTTTAAGATTGATAGAGCAATTAAATTCAAATTTAAATAATTATCTTTTTGCACAACTGCAAAATCCAACATTCAATAACAAAATCCTGGAAATGAATATAAATTGACACACTCTCAGATCTACTCTTATCTGGAATACATAAAAAGGTTATTGAGAAACAAAGTAAACTTATTTGAATACTGAGCATTTTCCTGGATTTTTTCAGGTAGGTTTATGAGTTGTTCAAAAACAACAGCTAAAAGCACTGAAATAGTTCACCATAAGTTATGACACTAACACAAAATTGCACGTGCAGTATGCATAACTTTGAGTTAAACTAGAGTTTCATAAACTGTGAGTTGCAACCCCAAATGAGGTCGCAAAGCGAAATTTTAGGGTTGCGAAAATTTAATTATCATACATGAATTTAATTCTTGTCACCAGCCACGAGTATCTAAGACATATATTTTATTTTCTACTTTTTTTTCATATATACTACTATTTTTCATATGTATATTGTTTACCAAAAAAATAAATTATTTTTGAGAAAATATATATCTTTATATTCTTATTTCCTGGGGTCACAAAAAAATCTTGATGATAAAAAGAGGTCATGAATGAAAAAAGTTTAAGAAGTGCTGAGTTAAACTATATTCAATTCTTGGAAAAGCATGTAATATGAAATATTTTACAATCAAAAAGGACTTTAAACAGGTATTCTCTTTTGTTTAACCTTTAGCCTATGGGGGCCATTTTTCTGATTCCCTCTTTAGAACAGGAAATTTCATACCCCTTTATTAGAATGTCCATTAAGGGGGTTATATACAGTAGAACCCCGATTTTATGTTGTCCGTTTCGTACGTTATCCCGCTTCCTACGTCACTTTCTGCCGGTCCGTGAAAAATGCCTATACCAATAATGTTAAAATATCCTGGATTTTTCGTTACTCCTTTCCAGAAAATCCCGCTTAACACATTTTTTTTCTAAAGACGAGATCAAAATCTTTTTTCCTCTACAAGGCTCACACAAACTTTTTCAAGTACTTTCTTTCAAGAAAAACTTGTTTCTTGCCTGTTTGAAGCAGTTCTGGCATTCTTTCTGTTCTGACTTATTGTCCTTTTGTAGGGGTTTCCTCCCAGTGTTAAAATCATAAGGGTGGAGGAAGGAGCAAGGCACAGGGCACCAGAAAGTGAGGTGAGAATCACGGCAATGCCTTTTGATTCTTCGATCACTCTCTGTCAACAAAAGATAAAGAGGGGAGGGATCACTTTTGATTTGATTGTCCAATGTCCATACTTCACATGGAAAGGTGGGGGGGACTCTGACCAGCCCATGCAACCCACTAAAGGTAGAACTGGTTTCAACTAGTCTGTAACAGTTCGTTTGAGCACCTTAGCCATTTTTCTCATTGTCAAGCGTTCTTAACCTAAAGGAAGGATGTCTAAACGAAAATGTTTCTGTCTAGCCAAAAAGGCCGAAATTGTCAAAAAAGCTAAAGAATTTCATGGCACTAAAGTTGATTTTGCTAAATCATTGGGTATTGCATATTCAACTTTACAAACGATTTTAAAGCAAGAAGTTTCAGTAGAGTTAAGTGCTGAAAAACTCAGAAAATCTGCAAAGAAACAAAAAACTCTTAAGACATCTTCGTATGATGATTTGGAAAATATTTTAATGGAATGGTTCAAGGAAGCCCAGGCATCAAAAATTCCAATAAACGGATCCATTGTTAAAGAATTTCTGCTTGAAATTGCTGAAAGGTTTAAACTCCAGGGCTTCTCTGCATCGAATGGCTGGATAGACAGATTTTAAAAAAAGGAACAATTTATGTTTTAAATCCATCTGCGGAGAATCCGATGGCGTGGTTATTGCAATTGTGCAGTAGTAGAAAGAGAACACTTAATTTATTAAAGGAGTTCATTCCAAAAGACGTATTCAAAGCCGATGAGACAGGACTATTTTTTCAACTTGTTACCCGACAAAACATTGAAGGTCAAAGGCGAAAATTGCTATGGGGGGAAACTTTCAAAAATGCGCTTAACTGTTTTATTATGTACTAATGCCAACAGAAGTGAGAAATTAATGCCTTTTGTGATCAGTAGAGCAAAGAAAT
The DNA here is from genome assembly GCA_907164885.2 of Dolomedes plantarius. Taxonomy (NCBI): domain Eukaryota; kingdom Metazoa; phylum Arthropoda; class Arachnida; order Araneae; family Dolomedidae; genus Dolomedes; species Dolomedes plantarius. The sequence continues at coordinate 99,486,898 of OU015498.1, read as the reverse complement.
CACGGTGTTTCAATAATGTGAAAAAATTACCTACGGATTACACTTCGAATAAAAAGGCGTGGATGACTCAATCGCTGCTTGAAGATTTTCTTCGAAAACTGGATTAAAAAAAATGTGACTACAAAAGCAAAAAATCATTTTTTTATTGATAACTGTGCCTCTTATTTGGATCTTAAATTGAAAAATGTTCAAGTAGAATTTTTTCCAGCAAACTGCACCAGCCAACTTCAACCTTTGGATTTAGGAATTATCCGATCATTTAAATTGCATTACAGGAAAAAACTGGTTAGGAAATCATTTCTTTTTATTGGTTCCGGTGACCTGCATGATGCTTCTACAGAAAAGATAAATGTTCTGGAAGCTCTGAATTTGATTTCTGCAGCGTGGGACAGTGTCAAAAAAAAAATGCGTTACCAATGTGTTTAATAAAGCAGGCTTCTCGGAATCCAACTATGAAATTAGCCCTTCCCCTTCAGATTACAATCAAACGGAAGAAGAAGATTGCGTGGCTGAAGGTGAAAATCTTCTGGCAGTCGATGACACGTATATCGACTGCGACGCACATCTCATCACTTCACAAATTCCCTCGATATCTAATTTAATGACTGCTGCCGATGATAGTGGTGATGAAGAAATAACGGAGGATGTAGTACCCACAGCTGATCAAATGATTCAAAGTATAAAAACTCTGAAACAATTTTTAGTTTCCAATGTAAACCAAGAAGCAAATTTGCAAAAAATTGTTAGTATTGAACGTGCTGTAGTTGAAATTGTATCTAAAAGCAAAAAACAAGTAAAGATTACACATTTTTTCCAATAGTTCATACCAGTAAGTGTCAAATTTTGAACAATTTGCTTAGATTTTTTTGTAACCCCGATTTTACGTTTTCCCGTTTTGTACGTTTTTTAGCGCTGGTCCCATGAGAAATGTAAAATCGGGGTTCTACTGTATATATATATATATATGTATATCTATGTGTGTATATATATATATATAACATATAAAACTCCAAAACCCTTTCAAAATTCTAAATTCTTTTAAATTCCCTTGGGCATAAATAAATTGCGCATTTCGATTCCAAGAACAAAGGAATTGACTTTTAGGCATCTTTTATATAACCCCTGTAAAGTCCTATACAATCCCTGTTGTTTTCTTCTTTGTCCGAGCCCAGATTTCAAGGCTTCAGCCAATTGCTGTAAGAGTTCAGGGTCACGTGACTACACATATATTAGATTATAAATAGTCGTGCTTCAATGTACATGCGACAATTTTGGGATTTGTCATTGCCCTACTATGATGTAGCAGTTGAAAGCAATAAAGTTTATATTTGTTACATCTTCAGTAATTCTGAGTGTCCGACACTGGCGGGACCATAGTAAGCTTTGTTCGGGAACCTTCATTATCCCAGGGCGGCAACGAGCCCCACCGGCCACACAACTGAGTTGATGCGGGAAAAGAAACTAACTTTCTTCTGTGACGCACGGCCGACCAGCAAATTCAACCGTTCTCCTTCCTCCTTTGAGTGCAGCGATCATGATATCACATATATATATATATATATATTCATTCATTCTTGGGCCAGTATTCTTGGGATACATGCTATCCCACCCCGTAAGGAAAAGGTTAAGGTAGATATAGTATATAATACAAATCCTAACAAAAACTTCAGCAATGTCAGAAAATTTATTGGAATGTAAAAGAACATAATACTTACTAATTTACAACCTACAGCTATTGCTGAGTATCTGATTGTTTCAAGATAATGAAGAAGAAACTGTCTGCATAACAATATTTTTTCAGGATCCGAAGAGCACATTTCATTGACATTTCCAATATCATGCAACGGAGGATTAATACGAGTAAATGAAGAACTTGAAGGAAGCAGATCCGGAAATATACTTATGAGCTAGTAAAGTAAAATATGAAAAAAATTAGTTATTTGAAAACACACAAACATAAAAATTCCAAATTTTGATAACCTATAAATAAGAAAACAGATGGCAAAAATAACATGAAATGTACTTTAAAACTGGTAAGAATATCATTAATCAAACTAATGAGAGTAAGGCACAAGTTCCAAAACTTTAAAGAAAGTTTTTCAGCCATATCGAGTTATCTATAAGCATACTAGCTGAATACCTGTGCTATGCTATGGAGTACATTCAAATTAAATACAACGGTCAAAGTATGCAATTAATGCAAAAATATATATATATATATATATATATATATATAAAATCATAATGGATATTTTTGTAGACAAAATAATATACAAGAAAATATTCAAATTAAATACAATGGTCAATGTATGCATTAATTTGTATATTTAATATCCATAAAGCATACTAATTTGAATTAAATTCTTAAAAAACTTCCATCTCAATTAGTATAGTAGTTAAATTTTATCCTTTACTGTATTTTAATATTTTTTTTGGTCAATTTATTTCATTGTTTTGCACGTGAAGAAAAATTAATTTGAAGTACCACAAAATGAAAAGAAACCCTGTGATCAGCATTCAATAAATTAAATTCTAAAAATTAATCTTACGAATTCGCCAAAAATCAGAAAATGGAGGTAAAGATTCAAAAAAGATTTCCCTTTAAAGAAATTACGATCTTTCTCGTGATATAAATTTTATGACCCTCAGATTATTATTTTAAATGCAAACTTTAAAGAATGTTACAAAAACAGCTAAAAGTTTTATTTAAAAAAAAATCTAAGAATTTTTCAAAAATCTTTCTTAGTGCACCTCTACACAATAAGAAGAGTCTCCATGTAAAATTTCAGCCCTTTAGGTCCAGTGGTTTGGTCTGTCCGTTATGTGTCAGTCTATCAGTCAATCAGTTACGGAACTGTTTCATATATATAGATTGAAACCAAATTATTGTTTTAATGAAAATATAAATTCTCATAAATATATACATGATTATTTTTATGGAACTTTATAGGGCTTAGTAAGGTGTACAGTTTCATATATTAAAAGTATTTGCATCATTTTAAAATATGGTAGGTATGGATTAACGCTAAATATAAGAGAGAAAACTCAAACACTTTCCAGCAAATAAGTCTGTAACTGATTTGTTCCAGATTACATGGATTACATGGGGAACTGATGCAAATGACGACTGATGACTCACACTGACACCTTTGAGAGCTTTTCCAGCTCAAATCAGTTAGTTTTTGGATCCTACCAGATCAAGGAAAATTAAGGTTTTCCTCTTCATGATTTCTGGGAAATCTAGAATGGAGCATGTGCAATGCAGCTAAAACCTTTCATCCCACCCACACCCCAAAAAAGGGGAGGGGGGGGCTCCTACTTTCACATCACATTAGAAATTATGCAATTTTTTAGCTTATCAAAACAATTTTCAGACAAATCATCAATTTTTAGACCAAAAAAAAAAAAAAAAAAACCCTATATCTAGACTGTTCTGTATTGCCTTCAGTTGTATTGAAATAGAATGTGTTTTTAATAATACAGGAGAGGCAGTACAAGCAAATGGGGCATTTTCAGCCTCTTGCAACAGTATAGTTCATGTGCATTTGTACATATATCTTATATATAAAAGGCAAAGTCTGTGTGTGTGTGACCGAGTTTTTGTCTGCTCGCGGCACGGCGCAAAGACGGCAGGTCGGACAGTCTTGAGATTCGACACGAAGATGCCCCCCGAGGTCTCATTATGCACCTCGAAGCCCTTTTTTCGATTTTTTAATTAGATTTTCCGTAATTAAATATTTAGTCGCGATTTGGAGCTCCCGGACGAGTAAAAGCTCCGTAAATCCTAACGTATCCGTCCAAGAATTTTTTTTTTTGGACGAGCCTATACGGGAAAGATAACACTATACGGAAATCACAATTAAAATTGTCTGTCTTAATTTATCGATTAATTGTGATTTTTTTTCGATCGCCTGTACGCACCCGTTTTTCGAAAAAAACGCGATCTTGGCCGCGACCCTTTTTTCCAAATTGTCGAATCGATACGTAAATGTCGTTACATTTTTACGAAATTTTTATCTCAGAGACCCTAGACATCACAGTTTCGAAATCCAGAACCAAAATTAATTTACAAATTGTAGTTATTTTTTAATAATTTATTTTATGATTCGGAAACTCTTGCGAGAAATCTCATTTTGGAGATTTTGTTCTTCATTTCCGGACGAAGGTAAAACGGGGGAAAACAGGTTTTCGACGTCAAGCACTTGATGTGTTGGGGCGTTTGTTTTCTATGAGGGATTGGGTCGTTAAAGGAAATCGATTACTATTGCAGTGATAATCGATTAAAAAATCGCATTTAGTAATGCCGTAATTTTTTTGTCCAACACTTAGTTAATATCATATAATTTGTGGTGTGTTTGTGGAAAACGTTTTTCGTCTCGCTGACTGTTGTGGAAAGTTTTAAGTAATCCTATGTCAAAAATTTTGCCAAAATGTGCCAGAAAGGATTAAATTTATATGGGTAAAATAATGTATCGTGGTGAGGAAAAGGATGACAGCGACGCCCATTAACAAAGGGTTAAGGCTACTAAAAAATTGGTAATTACATTACCCGAGCAACGCCGGGACGGGTACAGCTAGTATATATATATATATATATATATGTATATATATATATATGTATATATATGTATATATATATATATACATATATATACATATATATATATATATATATATATATATATATATATATATATATATATATATATATATATATATATATATATATATATCCCTCCCAAAGTTCACAAATTTTTAAGTAATTTTATGACTCTCCAGGTTTTTTTTTCTTTTTAACATAAAGTCACATTTTACAAAATAATTTAAAACAAAAAGCTAAGAAATCCTTAAGTACAATGAAAAGCTCCCTATTACATTCAATAAATTTGAAAATTAAACTCAAGATTACAAACTCATACAACAGCTACAAGGAGTTGATAATTATTCAGCCGTGGCCTGGCTCTTTTCAAGATTTCCTTAAAAGTTATTCCAAACAATTCTGAACAACTGAAAAACTGCATTTACACTGCAAGAAGAATAAATACACTTTGAGTTATGATGTAAAATTACCTCTCTCACATCCAGCTCTCCATCATGAAACAAATCTTGAGCTTCCTCAAAATGTAGTAAAGATAATTCAATGAAACCAGATTGCTGTTGTATTCTTCGTAGCAACTAGAAATCAAAGCTTTAAATCACAATCTGATTTCATAAAAATGGTAACTGATAAAAATAAGTACTAACATATAATCAAATCATAAAATCAATACAGATATTGCATAAACTGACTGTTGATGAGTGCATACATTTACCAAATCCCAGATTTAAAGAGTGTACTTATTTTAAATTAACACTAAAAAGACGGAAATTTTTTTCTTACTAAAAAGACTGAACGCCGTCATTTTGACGGTTAAAATGCAAGTATATCTCCGTCCCGGCGTTAGCCACACAGAATTCAACTGATGCCTGGCCGCCACAACACAATCTCCCCAGACGTCGACCCAAAAGATCGGAGGCTAGGTCACATAGACCCCTCGAGTCCATTAAATAGCTGCCAAATTTCAAATTAAGATAAAATTAACAATTTAATAATAAATAATAACTTAAATTCCAGAATCCTGAGCCAGTTCCTGTGCTCCGCTTGAACCTAGTCACTGCTTTATCTCTTTAAACTTCAACAACAAAATTTTAACTACAATTTAGTTAACAATTCATAAGTGAACATTTAACTTCATATAAGTATATACATGCATAAAGGCATCTGCCCTTACATAACAAAATATAAGCATTTATATACTGACATAAAAGCAACTGCTTTTATAAAACATAATTTAAACAATTATAAACACATATACATACATAAATTAATATTTGTAAACCACGTATAGCAAACAAATTCACAATTCGCAATATCTGTATTACTTACATTACTTTTACACATTCAGTTATTTAATATTTCAACAATTTCATACAAATTATTCTATTAAATTCAATCAATTTTCAAGTTAATTACTTTTACAAGCCATATAATTCGATATTTAATAGCATACCATATTAATTCATATATTGTTTTAAAACACAAAGATAAGTACAAAAAAAACCCTCAACGGGAAAAAAAAGGGATGTGGACATCCATCAGAACCCCCACTATATCTTTTATTACTTTTTTACTATAATAGTCAACAAAGAGTTTGTGTTTACTCCAGCTTGTGTAATCTGAGGGAAATCTTTCTCTATAAGCCTGTAGATCGATACATTCATAGATGCAATTTTCTACAGTCTGTTTCTCCCCACACCAACATTTATCATCTTTCTTATGTATTCTGTGCTGGTATTCCGCAAAGCACCCATGTCCTGTAATAGCTTGATTTAACTTGAAATCATTACAAAGTCTGTCTTCTGAAACTTCAGGATATATTTCGTACACTCTCCTGCCCTTATCAGACTCATTCCATAACTCCTGCCAATTGGTCATTTCCTCTCTTTTAATCTTTCCCTTAACTCTTTTCTTAGAGTGTTTATAAGTTGTGCTAGCATATTCGAGCTCTGTTGCCTCTTTCGCGACTTTGTCAGCCTCCTCATTCCCCTCTTCACCAACATGCGCTTTAACCCAATGGAAGCTGATATTCATATCTTCATTACTTATAACCTCTTTAATTTTTTCCGAAATTTCGCCTTTAAAATTAACCGCCTTTAATGTTTCCAACGCACTCCTAGAGTCCGTATATATATCAAAACTCGTAATTTCTTTCATTTTCATAACATCTATCGCAATTTGAATCGCTCTCATTTCTGCCAGATAAGAGTTGCCATTTATAATCCTTTCCCTATATATCTCCTTTTCATTGTCTTGCATGTATACCACAACACCAGCTCCCGCGTTTTCCTCAATCTTAGAGCCATCTGTGTATATTCTTACTTGTGTCTTCGGCGTATTATCATACGTCCATTCAATACTCATTAAATCTTTCCACTTTCTTATTCTGCTTGTTCTTACTTCACAATTTTCTCTATTCAATACTTCATCACCTATTTCAATCTCTACACCTTCATCATATATTTTAAACATTTTACAATTTATTCTTGCTTTCAGATGCAGTGGCATACAGCCTGATAGTACATTTAGTGCATCCGTAGACACGGTTCTATAACATTTCGTTATAGCCAACATAAATGGTCTCTGTGTTTGTTTCAATTTTCTATCTATAACTACACCTTCGTTATACCAAATTTCCACAGCATACAGTAGTATTTTCTCAATTACAGTGAGGTAAATTTGTTTTATAATGCTGCCCCGTATTCCCCATGTCTTTTTAATAATTTTCGTTAATTTATAAAAGAACTTTAATGATTTTTCCTTAACCATATCCAGATGCTGTAAATATTTCAACTTGCAATCAATTAACACCCCTAAATACTTTAATTCTTTATGATACTTTATATTTTCCCCCGCCAGCTTAATTGTTGGTTTGGTTTTGATAATACCTTTACTAGCAATTATTGTATAAGCACACTTATCAATACTGAAATTTAATTCATTCCTATTTGCCCAATCGTAACATCTATCTAATACTTCTCTTGAAATTTCCTTAAACTTATAACTAACCTTACTATTAATCATTATCAGTAGGTCATCAGCAAAAGCTTGCATATACCAATTATTACTGTAACTATCAATGTCTAGTAATTCGTTAATTATTATGAGCCACAATATAGGGCCGAGGGAAGATCCCTGAGGTACCCCTACATTATACTCATGCTCACCACTTCTCATAATAACTTTTCTATCGCTAATATAACTAATTATTAATTTATATAACTTAGGTTCAATCTTTAATTTATTTAACTCCCTTATTACATTACTTCTTCTCACAGTATTAAAAGCATTCTTAATGTCCAATGAAATAAGACAAGTATGTTCATCCCTACTTTTATTTTCATAAATTATTTTCTTGATGTTATTGAGCGCATGAAGAGTGCTCAGGTTCCTTCTGAACCCATATTGTGCTTTCGATAACAAATTGTTTGATTCCAAATGCGTAACCAGCCTGTTTGTAATTATTTTATCGAGTATCTTACCCAGTACAGGTAGCAGACATATAGGCCTATACGAACTCGGAAGTAATGGATCTTTCTCCCCTTTTCTAAAATAAATAACCTTAGCCTTCTTCCATTCCTTTGGAAAGTAACCATCGTTCAAGCATCTATTAAATAAGCAGTACATCACTCTCTTATTAATATTATATGTTTCTTGCATAATACTTAGTGTAAATCCCTCATATCCAGGTGCTTTGCCTTTTGACATTTCACTTATAGTTAATTCAATTTCAAGATTAGTTATTTCAATAGAATTTTCACTATTATCACTCACTTCCGTGTCCTCTTCCTCTTCTACTATCCTATTAAAATGATATTCCATTAGAACTCGTTCTATTTCTTCTTCATTATCCACAATTAAGCCGTTTAAATCCTGTACTCTTTCAGTTACATTTTGTCTTTTATCAGAAATGATATTCGTTACTGCACCAAAAGTATCTTTCACAGTTAATTTATCTAAATATTCCTTGAAAGTACTTCTTTTCGCATTATTGATCAACTTCTTATACCTTGCACTCTCTTCTTTGAATTTAATCAGCCTATTCTTTCTATCTTGGGGGCCAGTCGTCTTTTGATACAATCTCCTAAGTGCTCTCACTTTGCTTCTTTTTATTCTTAAGTCCTCATTCCACCAATAAGCGTTGGACTCATTCTTCTTACTTCTTTTCTTCCTATGTTTCTTACATAATTTCGTAATTTCCTCATTAAATTTCTCTATTACACCATCAATGCTCATTTCTTCCATATCTTGCTCTAACTTTTCCATTACTTTTCTAAGTTCCATTCTAAAACTCCACCATCTCATATTCTTTATCTCCCATCCTGGATCATTATCTCTTCTTTTACTTACACCATCCATTACTATATCAAATCGTATAGCGTTGTGATCTGTCAGTACATACTCGTCTACCACTCTCCACTCTCTTATGTACTCTTGCTTCATTCCAAAAGTGATTATCAAATCAGGCCAGCCTTGTCCTGCTGGACCATAATATGTAGGTAAGCTTGTAGGGTCATTGTGTATAATGCCATCTAATCTAATAACTAAATCTATTATTGCCGCACCCCGTACGTCAGTGGGCCTCCTTCCCCAAACCGTAGACTTTGTATTAAAATCTCCTAATAAAACAATTTTCTTTCCTTTATTTCTCTCTAGAATGTCTAGCAGCTGACCCCACTGTGGATCTACTCTCTCCATTTTTCCACCTGCAGGCGGTAAATAAACAATTATAAATAAAATTTCTTTATCACCATTTCCACACTTAATACCTACCAGATATTCCGTGTTAATCAAATTAACATACTTGATACTTCTTTTAATGATTAACGCCGCTTTAGGTTCATGACAAAAATATATACTCTGATAGTTACTCGGGAAACCTTCCAACATATGTTTCTCACCCCTTTTAAAATAAGGCTCGCTTGCAGAAATAATATCAAAATCTAAACTACTTGTAAATTCCTTTACTGCATTAATAGACTTATTAAAATTAAGATGTGTGCATTTATACACAACTGGATTGCCATAGTCAGAATTAGAAACAAGACTGTGGGAACCACCAACAAAAGAATGCTGAACACAAATAAGAGACAAAAAGTTACTTGCCATAAAATGTAAGATTCTTAATGCGCTCCACCTCGGCACAATATTTAGGGCACCTCATATCGGTGGGCATATGTTTATCGTCAATTTTCACTTTATTTACCGCATTAAACCTCAAGCAGTTCACACAGCATGTCTCTTTTACACATTCTTTCATTTCATGTCCTTCAGTCCCACAGTTTTTACAAATACTATTTGTTTGCTTGCAATACTTCTTTGGGTGCCCGAACCGCCAACATTTATAATAGATTCGGGGCCTTACATAGTCACGAAAATTATAACATTCCCACTCTAGTTTAAAACGCTTTAGGTTCTTAATTTTTGGGTACGCCTCACCATTTATGCTTAATACCCAATTCATCCCTCTCTCAGTTTTATACTTAGTTAGTACTCTTAATTCCACTCCTTCCAATTCTTCATTATGAACAGATAACTTTTCTATTAGTTCCTTATCCTCATATTCTCTTTGAACATTATATATTACAATATTTGGATCTTTTTTGGGGGGCTTCTCTATTTTATATTCACTTTTCAACACATCATTCTTTTCTACTTCTTCAATAATTTTGTCAATTTCTTCTTCTTTCTCAACCCCTATTAGAACTCCCCCTCTGTTAATTTTTTTTAACATTGTAACTCCAATCTTCAATTTACATGGATCTATATACTTCCGTACCGTTTCTTTTGTATCTTCTGTCGACTGCTCTAACTTAGGGTATACAGCAATAACATGCTTTTCCTTATCAGCCCTAGTTCGCGATCTTGATCTCGACTTACCTCTCGATTTCTGTTTCACCACATCAGCATATGTAGTACCTGAACTCTTTTCTAAACCTCTTACTAATCCTGTAAGGTATTGCGAGTGTCCCTGCTGTTTTTTGAAAATTGACACAATTGTATTGATATGGCCTATAACTTCCTCCTTTAACTCTTTTTCCAATTTCTTAGAGTTAAGCAATTGTATTGCTCTCTTCTGGCATTGATTCACTGTTTGTTCATTACTCATGAACATATTTTCGTATACAATTTCCTGCTCTTTTTTCTCCCCTTCAACTTTCTTTTCATCTTCAACACTCACTGTGCTGTCTGTACTTCCTCTAGCAGAGCCCCTAGCAACTACGGCATTCCTCGTGGTCCTTACTCTGCTTCTTACACCACCACTTTTTATATCCATTTTTTAACTACTTATATATATATATATATATACATATATATATTCAAAATAAGCTGCCGTGTTGATAAGCAATCACAAACAAGTTCATATATCTATCATTATCGAGTGGACATCAAAATATTTTATGTATCAAAATTAACGTCAAAAAACGTTATTGATCACTATTAAATATCTGTCTGACTGCTCAATTTGAGCATATAAACAAAATGCTAATAACACATCCTACCTTATCTTCATTGCCGCTTGGCTGGCGCAGTCAAAAATGCCCCGAAGTGCTACAATTCTTCCCGGGCGAAACCGCCCATTCAGCCACTATGTCAGCGGCTTACCGTCACCAGCTAAGCCTTCCACGTACTTTTTCTTCTAAGTCCTTATTTTCAGTAAAATATACATCCGAATTGAATAAATTTTACATCTGTGTATTCCTCAAAGCTAAAACTGTCTAATAACAGACAAATAAACGCAATTCAATCAAGAATAACATATGAAATCAGCATATATGCGGAGCGCCGAAAAAACCCTCATTCACTCATGGCCGCCATTATCAGTTCTGATAATGGCGGCCATGAGACATTTTTGACGGTTAAAAATAAAATCAAAAATTTTAAATATTTATATATTTTTTACATGGTTAAAAACTAATTTTTGAATGATTTCATACCACTATATAATAAATTAGTGTGTATTTAGATATAATTTTACGCAGGTATGCCGAGCTGATTACCTGGTATGGTTTATCCGTAAAAATATATGCACGATTTGTGCAGTCCTTATTTTTCAACACCAATATTTCTGAAGAGCTAATATTTCTGTTATTTGGAAGAGGGGGGGGGGGAAGAGATGAAAAGTAACTAACATTTTTGCAGTATTATTTTAAAGATTTCTGCCTGTTTTCTATATTGCCGTGAAATTGACGGCTTTCGGTCTTAGAAGGTATACAACATATTTTCTCCCCCTCTTTACTACTGAATATAATTTTGTAAATGTGTGTACATATTTCGCATAAAATTAGAAAAAGTTATAAAATTTCAGAGGCCTGAGGACATACAGACATAGCACTCAATAGTATGTCCGAAACCATCAAAATGATAGCTGATGTCTTTCTAGCGTTAATATTCTGTATGAGAAAGAAAATTAATTATTTTTAACTTACTGTTTTAAACTGCTCTTTAGACAATCCAGCTTTATTAGAGTATTTAGCAAGCTCAAGGGCCTCATTGACTTTTTTATCAGCTAAAAGAGCTTGAACCTGAAAATTAATGCGACTTTTCATTAGTATACAAGAAGATAATAATACTTTTTACAGTTAATTTACTTATTTATCTTACTAAAGATAAATAAATAATCAATATAAAATAATCAATATTCAGAAGAAAATTTTTAACTTGCAGAATGATATTTTATAAAAAATTAAATTTTTTACAATTATCAGTATATTTGATCACACATGAGGTTAATACATGACACAAACTGAAGCATACAAATATAACGTGAGAACACTTCCTTGGAACAACTTTATGAGGAAAACATAATTACTAGACAAGTTTAGAAAAAAGAGTGGACTGAGTCTATAAATAAATTATGGGCTAGAATTCAGAAATGCAACCTAATAGTAAAGCATGACTTCCATTAGCAATTTGACTAAAGATGTGACAACTTATACATAATTCAAGACTAATTATTCTTTAGAAATTATGTTACAAATTTATAACAGAATTATAAATCAAAATAAGTTTACATAAAATGCATACTTGCTTCTCCCATGGGACTGGAATCAATGCACAAATAAAATCTGAGGAGGAAACATACATTTTTCCATCAAAATTATCTAGGTTGTTCCCTCCATGGAATGTAATGCGTTGTTTTTGCTGTTGATCAAGAATACTAAAAACAATACAAGAAAAACTTAGATTTTTACAAACAAAATATGCTGCTAATAGTAGCTACATGATTTAACTTTAAAAAAAAAGTAAATAAAAATGCCATTTACATTGATGAGAAAATAGAGAAAAAAATTTAAATTAGAGGTCACTTTAGACCGTTCACTTAGATTATTCTAGGACCAATTTCAGAGGTATTACATTTAATTATACAAATATGCAGTTTCATCTCAATTTGTTATGTATTAGTAAAATAAAACAAATACAAGTAAAAATCCATAATGAATTGCATAAAGATTGGCTTACAATAATACCTGATATATAAATAATAATACAAAAGAGCGCCCACATCCAAGGCGTACATTCACATGAAATATTACATTTCTACCATGATTACATAAACCTGCAGATAATGCTGAATGCTATACTTATTGTACAATATTAATGTTAATATATATTAATATCATAAGGTTTAATAATAATAAACTATTCATAGTAAAACATTACCAACATTACATTATGTAATAACATGTGCACTACATTATACATTTACTGTGTACTTTCTCTCTTTGGCTTAGAAAGTACTAGTCATGTACCTGGTGCCAATACTGTATGGTAAATACAGAGGCTGTTCACACATTTTTTAGACGATGTATATTGTATTCACAAAACTAAATTACATAAAATTCTTGTGTTTTTAATGTTCTATTTCACGTCCCTTATTCTGAACTATCTTTCAACACCGCAATTTCCAGGATAATAATGCCTTTTATAGTGTCAGAAGAGGTATTCTATCCCATTCCTCCTGAACAGCTTTCCAGAGTCCTGTAAGGGTTTTGGGACGACGTTTGGATAATGCAGATTTTAAAAGTACGAAAGAACAAAAATCCACAGGTGATACATCGGGAGATTTAGTAGGGATATCAGTGAAGGGTATGGCCTTGATACCAGTTTTTTGTTCCATTTCTTTTAGGAAATTTACAGTGGATTTTGATGTGTGACTGCTAGCTTTGTCCTGATGGAGTCTCACAGATTGATGGCACTGTGGGTAAAGCGATGGTATTTCATTCAGAAAAATTGGCGATAAAATATGTTCTTGATAGTATTTGGAGTTAATCTTGACATTTTTTTCCACTCTCTTTATTTTTAACTTGCCATTATAAGAAAAACCAGCAACAATCATGAATCCCTTAGAAAACCTTTCTTTCGATTCTTTGAACCATGTACTTAAATTTTTTTCTCCCCTTTTATGATAATAAATGGCTCTTTTTTTGTTGCAATCATTTAAATACACCCATGATTCATCTATTGTGACAATTGTTTTCCATTTTTCTTTGGATAAGTGTTTCTCATATAGAATTCTGCAGCGTGTCCTGCGTTCAGCGATATGATTTGGAAGAAGACGATGCACATTGCATTTTTTCACTTTCTTAAGATTTAAATCAACGTTTATCATTTTGTTTACAGTGGACACTGAGCATTTTAATGATTTTGCAACTGTCCTTTGACTAGGGTGATTATTTTTTAACATTAAACAACGTACCTTTGCAATAGTCGAAGATGTCCATTTTTTCCTTGGATACTTGTTTGGAATTTTTGTCCCACTTGAGGCTGCAATTTGACGTTTTTTTCCTTTCTTGTTGACGATATTACCTATCGACGCTTTAGATATCACAAAACCATGACTCTCACATCGTTTTTGGATAACGGAGTATGCATATTTCTCTTCGGAAAGAGCATAAATGTAGCCTTCGAACCACTGCTTTGTTAAAAATGCCATTTTGAATAAAACAAAACTTTCAAGCCGCAGACGATAATTTTGACTTTTAAAAACATAGTACAATTGCAATTATTTCTTTTGCAGCAAACGATTTTTTATTACCGCTTACCAAAATCGTCTAAAAAATGTGCGAACAGCCTCTGTACAGATATTCCCCAACTTATGACTAAGATAGGGACTGAGACATTGGTCATAAATTGAATTGGTCGTAAGTCAAGTTTCAAAAAATTTTTTTTTTGTTCAAATATATGCACATACATATATTTTTTACTTCCATATGTAATTTAAAATACATTGTATTTAGAAGACATAAATTATTCTTCGTCATCACTGCTTATTCTGTTAGTACAATTCATTGGTTCAGAATTTGCAACAGAAGATACGTTAAAAGTTTTCAAGGTAGTTTAAACATTTTGCGTCTTCTTTTTCTTGTATATTGTCTGGTAGCAAGCCAGATTTTCTTGAATACAATGATTTACACTTGTGAATCTTTCTTCACTTGGATCCATTGCTTCTGATTGTTTAGTCTTTTATTAATATAACTAGCCAGGCTTCACCCAGCTACACTCAGGTCCGCAAGCCAGTCTGGAATTGAATTCTAACAGAACAGCATTAATTGAATACCCAAATCGAATCACTTGACACTCGAATCACAGTTCACTTGAATTAAAATTTTCTTTCACTTTTAATTGCCTAAAATTCCCCAAAAAATCAGCACATCTTCAAATGATCTATTTATGATTAAAAATTTGAATTAAAATTATGAAAAATAGAAAAAGAATTAAAAAATTAGACACACAATGAAACATTTCTTTACAGTGATTCATTTTTAAGTGAGAATCCCGCTTTGTTTACATCGTCAAAGATGGATTATCTCACAGGAGACGCCTCATTAGAATCCAAATAACTCTAAAACTATTGAAGTAACAGATTAAGTGTGTATGGAAAAAATTATCAGCTTTTAAAGCTCTTTCTAAATATATAAAATTTATGTACTTTCATGAAAAAAAATACATGATTTCGACATTTTCAAACATGGCCGAATTTCAAAACAGATGCCATACCGGAAACGGACTACCCAGAATTGTTCCGCCGACCGATAAAGTTTTTCTTTTATTTATATAGATGAAAAGCTGAAGCCATTTCTGAAGCAAGTGAAGGTTTATTTGATTTATCGTGTGGATATCGAAACTATTGCATCATACATTTTTATTATTGAATCATAAATTTTTGCAGTATTGCAGAATATTGCATCATATTTTTTAATAATTATTATAATATATATTAAGGTATGTGCTGTACATTTGAGGCACAGTATTTTTTAGGAGAAAATTTTATTTTTATTTAAAAATTTCAGTCGTAAGAACAAGCGGTTGTAAGTCGAGGAATACCTGCAAGGGCTTTCTTGAATCATATTCTACAATAATGGAGGAACGTTTGATTCAAGGAGATAAACTGCAACATTAAACTGCAAATACTGAAATCAATTGGTAATGGGGGGGTGTGACTATAATTCAGAGTCAACAACACTTATGGAATGAATTTAGCTTTAATTTTCATTCGATCTTAAAAATTGTATACAACAAACATACCATATATTGTATATGAATGGGATGAGCTGTCTACAAATAAAAGGCAAAAACCTATTTAATTTCTTATTAAATGAGAATTAAAGGACTCAACAATTCATTCAACAATCTGTAATAACTATATTTCAGTATTAAAAAACAACCAAAAACACTTATTATTTACTAATAAATAGATTTCACTCAACAGCATTCATGATTTCAACTAGCAAAAATTTCAGTTAGGAATAGATATGTCATATGTAAAATAATAGCGTAATTATTCATATATTATGATAATATCCTGAGTATTTTATTAAAGCCAGAAAAACTGAAATTTTTTTTACTACTGAACGTATAATATGAGATCTAAATTCATCTAAGAAATTAAATTAATTTTTTTTTTAAGTCTAATACAGAGGCACTTGTTGTTAGACATTCACCTTTTGTTATTCACCACTATTTTACTGGCTACTTTATTATGGGAGCACCATATAGGTGAGCCAGTATTGCTCCCTATGAGGGAGACGAGACACCTTATTTGGGATTTGAACCCTAGCCCATTGTGTGGCAGCTCAGAATGCTAACCACTACACCATGTGGGCAGCAGAATTAAAAATTAAGATAATGTATTAACGTATAACGAAAAAGAGTACATTATAAAGTTTATTAAAAAATAGGGAGACTAGAGACATTACTAAACAAATGTCTTTTAACTTAGCATCAAAATATAGCTGTATTAAATCATAGCAGATGCTATATTTTTCTGACAGTTATAAATCTAGAAAAGCAATATTCTTTAAATTTTTACCTATTTATTTTTTTTATTTCTAATTCAGAGACACATGGACAAAATCTTTAGGTATAGCTGAGTAAAGTAATAAACATAAAACTATGAAAATTTCAGTTTCACATATTTCACTAGGGGGAAACCATATTTAAACATCGTTTTAAAAAAAATATTTTTTTAAATAAATGAAAAATCATACACAGTGGACACAAATCACTGCACTAATTAGATTTAAAAAAAAAAACTGTTCCCTTAAATTTAAAGAAAAAAGAGAGACTAGAAGGTAGCTATATTCAGCAATTTTGAACAAAGAAGTCATTAGAAACAAAATTAAAAAAACTGTGCATGTCTTATAGATACCATTTTCTCCTTCACATAACTTGAACTATGAAGTAAATAAAAAATTTCAGGATTACAAAGGGATTTAAGATTGACATTTGTCTCACTACTTTATTGCTTTAATTTTTAAAAATCAATACAATGATCTTAAAACATTTTTAGGAAAAATTTTACATGTTTCTATAAGATATCAGGATATGCCAATAAAACCATGCTATTGTGGCGTTGTAGTAGGCTATTCTCTGAGGCTTTTTAAAATTAATAAAATTATGTCCAAGAAAAACAGAGTCCAAGTTGTGAATGATAAGGTCAAATATTAAAACAAATTAACATTAGCTAGTACAGCAGAATCAATTGAATTTTAATTTAAGTACAGAGTGATTTTACAGTACTCTCTGAGACCTGGTTAGCCTCCCACAGGAGCTTAAAAAACACGACTGCCTCCTTGGCTGTTACATCGGGGATCTCTCCAAAATCTCCATGCCTCTGACTATATCTCGTGGTCCTTTCTTTGTCGGTGGCCACCCCAATCCTCGAAAATGCATCTGTTTTCCAGAGCGGGGGCCGGAGGATTTGTTGGTGACAGTTTTTCTTATTAATGAATATTTTGGCCATCTTTATTGTGCTCCAGTGTCACATTGAGCTATTGCTAAGAAAGGCAGTTTTACGAGGCGATGGGAGACGCTTCAGTTTTCAAAACAGATATTTCCACATCTTGCTAGGGAAACCAATATGACTGAGCTAACTTTCAGGTTAAAAATTCTGGTGGCATTTGCTGGCATCGCTTTTTTAATCTGCTCAAAATTCACACACGTGTTTAAAATGATACAAACTGGAAAATGGTATTCTGATAAGCATGCAGCTGTGTTCATGCACCCTGTGAGGTCTTGGGAAAAAATAACCCTATACTTTCATGATGCTACAATATACTCATTTTTCCTAGTATACAATTACACATCTAAATAAGTCTAGTTTACACTGTCATATGCATGAATAAAATGCATGTAGATAATGGTCAAATTTAAAATTAAAACATATTTATAACATAAGTTAAAAATTAGTAAAAAATAAAATTAAAATATTTTAATAAATATAATTTAAAGAAAATTTGAAGAAAACTTGAAGCAGTTGAAAAGTCTGGTATACTTATGTTTTAATTAATTAGTTCTTTCAAAATAAAGCACGAATGTCAGTAGAAGTCAAACAGAAAATGTGATAAATTTGTATATACAACCATCAGAAAAAAACTTTATAAAATTTATTTACCTGTAAACAGTTAAAAAATCTGAGCTGAGCACAATGATATATGGATGAGAATATGCAACAGAAATGACATCATCTCCCCATTGTAAGGGAGGCCTTTCTGAAATGCCAGCAGTGGTAACAAACATACCTAAGGCACTAGGACCCCTAAGAAGGAATTCTTCCTGAAATTTGAAAGATTTCCACATTGAATATATGCCCAAAATATTAAATATATGCCAATATACAAATATTACATTGTAACATAAGATAGCTAACGCTCAAGATGTTAAGTTTAAAATTTCAGATAATTATTTAAATTACAGTAAATACTTGACAGTGTGAGATGTATGAAAATGAACTTGAAATTCAAAAGTCATAGAATTATTATTTTTAAGTCAAGCAGGATTTTAAAGACATGGACGTCTTAGTTGCATTTAACCTTTAGTTTATGGAGCCCATTTTTCCGAATCCCTCTTTAGAACGGGAAATTTCATACTCCCTTTGTAAGAACGGCTATTAAGAGGGTTATATATATATATATTCATTCTTGGGCCCGTATTCTTAGGATACATGCTATCCCACCCGTAAGGAAAAGGTTAACACAATTTAAAATACAATTGTGGCTAGGGGTAATACTAACACTAACACTCAAACAAACAAACAAACACACAGATATATTACAACTGACACTTATATTCTTGAATTTATTACTCTTGAGAGAGATACTGATGTATGCATGAGTTAAAAATGCAACATAAAACCAGGCTCTTGAGTTTACATCAATTTCTACATTAGACTTAAAATATTACTTCAGATTAATAAAATAAAATATGGGTATTACCTACTTTCAGGATGAATAAGTTTGCTTAGAAATGGTTAATGAATAAAATGTATCTTACTTTGGTAATTCTTTTGACTAGAGGAGAGGTGATACTGCAATCATATGGAAACAGTTCTTGAATATAACCACTTTCAATATCCAAAACCACATATTTACTTGATAATGCTAAACACACAAACTGACCATCCATAGCCTGAAATATAATTAAATATATTCTTTATGGAATAATAACACTATGAAATTAAACTTTTTAAACTAAAACTATAAATCTTGGACCTTGATATATGCACTACAAAAGAGATTTAAAAAATTATGTTAAATTCGCCACATATGAAATTCTTTAGATAAATTAAGTTGGGCCAAGTTAAGTTGGGGGAGGCATGTACCCCCCCAACTTAACTTGAAAATAATTAAAACATTAATAAAAGTTCAGTTAAAATCAGAAAATTGTAGAAAATTTTAAGAAAGTTGGTTTTTTTCCGACTTTTAAAAAACTTTGAAACTGAAGATTCCAATTATGTCTTTAACCTTAACATAGTTTTCAACAATGATATGATCCATAACAAAAATTCGATGCTATTTTTTTTTCTCATTTTATTTATATTATATTTTTTTCTCATTGTATAACTTTTGAATATTACTCAAACATCAATTCTTATGTTATTCAATTTTTAAAAAATCATAATATTTTCTATTTTAAGGACTGTCTGGCAGTCAATGCACTGAGGAGGGCCCTAAAAGAATTCAATTCGTGCCCCCCCCCCCCCTCAAAAAAAAAGTTAGAAGCACACTATGCCTATGCCAGTGATGGGTGGGGGGAAGTCATGAGTCAACAAAACCATATGGAAGAGGGTGGGAAGCAGCTTCTGTTAGTCAGGAGACTGGAGTACCTATGGGTAGAATACTGTCTTAACTCCTTTACCTGATGATTTTAGTAGAGCAGAATTGAAAGGCCTTCGTGCCTTGGCTGACCCTACCAGGAGAATACACTCCCAACATAATTTGCCCACTCCCCCCAGTGTCACTCTCCTACCACAAAGAGGCAATAAGCAGGATTTGGGAAAGATTAGTTAAATTTTTGGAAAGTTTAATATTTATATTACTATTATTATCATAGCTGAATTATATCTGCTATCAATAAAATTCAAAAATATTTTTCGAGCTAATGAAAAAATGTTATTGTAAAAGTATTCAAAGTTGAAAGATTCTTCAATTATCATTATTATATATATATATATATATATATATATATATATATATATATATATATATATATTGATTGATATATATATATATTGTAAAGAGAACAAAATTACCATAACTAATGGTGATTCTGACACATTAATGTCTTTGAAGTGAATAATTTTGTCATCTGTTATATGAAGAATAGAGATCTGTCTTCTCTTTCCAATGCATACCTGAAATGACAGTAATAAAAGAGTGTCATGCTTTGAATACTAAGAGAATTAAAAAGTTAAAAGCTATTACCTGTTTAAGAGAATGTACAGAAAAATCAGATAATTTCCACAGCACTTGTTATTTAAAAGATTTTATATAACTATTACTATGGGTTTCCTTTGCACATTAAAATACAAACACATTTGCACTGATTAACAATTAATATGAATATAATTTAAAAAAAATTAAGTTGAAGAATAAAACAGAAGTGAATAAATTAGAAAAATAGGATCTTAATAATTAACGAGAATTATGTTATTACTCGTCTTTATTTTCCTGGAATAACACATAAAAAGCATTTATTGAAACAATTATTGTAAGACACTTCATACAATAATTATTTCAATTTTCTTAACTATTGGAACTGGATTACATGCACATTTTACATAAGAGTGTGCACTTCACATCTTTCATTCTTATAATATATATTTAAAAATGTATACATCGGATTTAAATATTTCCTGTGTATTAACATTTATTGTTAATTAAAAAGTCATGAAACAAAATAATTTTTACATGCAATATTAAATATATAATTATGATTTAAGGAAATCAAATTCTCTTTAGTGAATATTTTACAAGAAACAAAAATGTTATTTTGTTTATAACTTAGAAATTTATATAAGGGTTCTTTTCAATAAATAACAAATTGTATATGTTACGTATAACTTGCATTATTAAATGTATTAATTTATAATCATAGCTATTTTTCAATTTATAAACACTAAAAAGAAACATTAGTGACTATATATAATATTTCAAGCTATTTTGTAATCAACACCATTCCCCAATACTGCAATGCTTTTGATGACATAAATCATTATGGTTTTTTCCATACAACAGCAGAAAAAAAATTAATCACTTTTTAGTGCAATTAAATTAATAATTAAAATTTTAAAGTGACTAACATTCATAGATGAAAGAGCTGATACATACTTCAACACTAAAAGGATTATTAGTGTCAGGATTCTCATTCAGGCAAAAATATGTTACTCCTTTTTGTTTGCTCATAGTAGGAATTACCTAAACAAAAATGTTATAATTGTTTTTGATTGGATATACAAAATGAAAATATACAAACAAAATTTCTTTCATATTTCCCAGCACTTTCTAGCTCTTGATTGCCAGGCCCATAAGATGCAGATACAGATAAATACTTTACAGCAGTGGTTTCCAACCGGTGGTGCACGGACCACAGGTGGTCCAGTACCACATATAAAAATGTTGCCAAATAAATGGGAATTTAGAAAGAAATCTTCATTGAACTAGATGGACGGAATATATCCAATGACTATTAGGTGTTGAATTAAAATTTCTTAAAAGTTTAACATAATTATTTTATTATCTGTATCCCTTTTGCCTGAGGGATATTCTATACCCCTCATAACCCCCGGAAAGCCCCTCCCTCAAGTTGGTGGTAGTGCTCGGGGGAGGTGTCCACACATGGTTCAATTTATGGCTTAGTGGTCCGTAAACTCCTATGGGTTGGGAACCACTGCTTTATAGGAATCGATGTGTGCTTGTATCAAAATGTTCACGTGTATCTTCAATAGAATGGAGAATGTCATTTACCATCACAATGATGAGCCAAAAGAATATGTTTGAACATGGGATAACAGTTAAAGACCATCAGTTAAGTCACTCAATCAGAGAGATTTCTATCCAACTGAGTGCACAGAGATCAATCATTACTAATATTGAACAATACAATATGGAAGGTCAAAAATATCTTCATCACCTACAGACCAAAGAAATTGAGAGAATTCTCAAGTCAGTTGTCAAAGAAAATCATGAATCAGCCAAGGCATCTACTAACAAATGACTTCCATATGAGCTTAGGGATAAAATTATTGCCTGGGATGCTTGCACTAGGTTTTTAGGGTTGTGCTGTAGTTCAGAAGCTACTGATCACATTTGCTGATGTGCAATATCATTAACAATATTGCAACACAGTCATAGGACTATTCCTCAATGAAAGATGGTCTTGAGGTGCAATGAAAATGATCAAGCAATCAGATAGATGAGTCTTAATCTAAGAATGCTACTATCCATAGAGTGAAGCAAAGTCCTTTGTTTCATGGCTTAAAAACAAAAAGGTTTAGGTTGCAGGCTAGATATACTCAACCACCGACTATTGCTTGTTAATTTATTGCTGTGATATGAAAGGAATGGAAACATATTTTGCAATGGTGACTAAAGTTTGAGGAAAACCTATCCTAAAGGAAAGTAGCCTTAACACAGCAGGGAGAAAATCCATCTTCCAATTAGATGAAAATATGAACAATAAGAGTCCTCACAATTTTGTTTGCACAGTTTATGCATACATATGCTTTCATAAATCCTAATAAGTAATTCAACATTTCTTTGCAATGAAATTCTTGTTTAAAATTTTATATACTTCCAACACAAGGCTAGATTCTGATCCCTGAACACATCTTCTGCCCCTCCCCCCCCCCCCATTATAAAAAAATTATGGCTAGGGGATTTTCATAGCTATTTAAAACAAAAATAAAATAAAATAAACAGAAATCATCTGAAATTTTTCTTTTATTTCTGCCCTATATAAGAAGTAATTAATAGCTTAAATTGGATATTTAGATTATCTATTTAATACAGACAACAGTTAAGTTCAAATTTTGATTACTAATGAAAAAGTAATAATAACTAACTAAAATTATGTATAGAACTTCTCAAAGTTACATAAAACCCTCAGCAAGATTTTTAATTTATTCTATAACATGGCTAAAAATTCAAAATATGCAAGAAAGCAGCTAATCTGAAGAATGCTAATAAAGTAAGGAAAGATCAAAGCAAATTAAGTCTTGTACAATTAAATATATAGACTAGATTGATGTAGGCCAGGGGTTCCCAACCTTTTCCCTACATCCACCCCTTTTAAAAGAATGATTTTCTTCATCGACCCCTTCACATTTTCTCTATAATATACAGCATACAACATAAATATAATACTAATAATTGCCATAAAACACTTAAAAATGACAATTTGACAAAGAATATGAACAAAAAATTAGAAAAAGTGGTTTTTTCAATTTATTATTTTTGTACTATCTTCATTTTCAATTTCCCAAATATAAACAAGATTTCAGAAACACAGATTGTAATTGCACAAACATCGCCCAGAAAAAAAACAAAACTGCTTCTAATTGGTTGCATTGGGAGGACCCATGTGTTGTTTCAGGTCCAGTGGATTTCCCCAGTTCTGCCTAGTGTTGGTACACAAATAAAAGCTGATGGCGGCATTTGAGGCATATACAAAAGCGTCATGACATTTGACTTAAGATGCGTGGATCACTCCGCTCTATGCAAATCTGTATTCATACATAATAAAACAGATATTATCTAATATTTACATCCCTAAAAAATTAAATTAAATTTTAAAACAGAAAAATTTATCATAGACCCCTGTAATACTATAGACCCTTTTTAAACTTTCATCGACCCCCAAGGGGAATCCCTGATGTAGACCATTCAGGTGATAAAATTTATTCCGAGACATTTGAATGTATGTAAACCAGGAAAATTGATGGATATCTTAAAAACATTTTTTGTTAACTGAGCAATCCACACAGAAGGATCAACATGTAAAATAACTGCTTTTTTTCTTTAGTCTATCAAGAGTTACACCATTTATGAATTTGTAAATGAATGACAACCAAAAAGATCAAATCCAGCATTTTCTTTCAGTTTCAGTAATAATTTATCTTGCATGTTTTAAAGGATTTTTAATTCCTCCTCTACTAATAGTATTAATATTTGTTTACTATGTTATATTTCTTTACAAGGAGAAAACTGTTTTTATTCATTCTAAGATTTTGATTATATTTTAGCATTAATAAAACAGAAAAAGATAGAGAGATAGCATAAGATAGACAGATAAACGATGTACTGACTACATCTATGTTACTCTAAAAAATCAATTTTGCTACCATTTACAGGCCTGATAAAAAAGATACTGTCTCATATTATAACAAAGCATATTGACTTATTTGAAAAATTGAGAAAAAGGCAGGAAACAGTAATCTCTTTTTACTTTAAGAGCATAACTACATCTTGCTACATAGTTATATTAAGGATGATAAAAATATTTAATAAATATTAATTTCAGTAACCTAAAGGGCAGGCATAAATGTCACTTGGTCAAAGTAGCAACATAATTAAGTGCTTAGCTAAATATCATTAACTGAACTTTCTATTGGTACTTCCTGAAAAACAATGGAACCTATAAATAGTTTTAAGAGGTTCTTTTTCCTAAAAACAAATTCAGCTTTCTCTTGCTGTGATAATGTAGAAAAATGCTTGTTAGAGAAAATCAATGAACTTTCTTTTTTTATTTAACTTGAAAATACATATAAAAATTACCAGAATCTACAATGTAAAAAAAAAATGATTTGTATAAATTAAAGAAAAAATTTTAAAAATAGTAGTTTTTTATTACATCCAATTTTATTATTTCAAAAAATTTTAACCTCTTGATTACTGAAAATAAAAAAAATACGTGTCCATCCCAAACTAGTCCTTCATACATTAGACAGAATGAATGAAATCTGCATCCTTAAAAAGGTAATTTCAAGCTTCTTTAAAGTTTTGGACGCATTTCCCACCATTTGAATAATAAAAAATATATAACTTATAATTGATACAGATCAAAATTAAATAATAAATAAAGTATCAGCACTTACTTCAAGATCAAACATACTGAGCACCAATAAATTTCCATCACAAAGAACTAGAATTCTGTTTAAAGCAGACAAAGCTTTCAGCATTACAATAGGTTTTTTCTGAAATGAGACATTAAAAGTAACAATTTATATAAAGCTTTCAAACATACAATTATTAATAAACTAAAGTAAAATGTTGAATATTTTGAACACAAAAATCACAATTTTGCTTCTTAATATACAGGTCAAGTATCCCCCATCTGAAATTCCCAAGACCAGGAGTGGTTCAGATTTTGGAACATTTTGTCACATAACACAACTAACACTTAAATGCATGCATAATATGACATCTTTAGCTAATTTGCACAAGGAAAGTTTTTGTCAGCATCTTTTAAAAAAGTATTTTCTCTGAATCCTAGCTTATAGTTCAATATTATTCTGACTTCTGGAAAATAATAGTGTAATGGTTTTAAAATTTTCTAAATTATACACTTGAAACTGTCTGCTTTTTATACCTCAGTATTGACAGTTATGCATATAAATATGCACGAAATATATTTATATATAATCCCTTTCTAGTTTTACTATACAAATATATAAAAATAAAATCTAAAAATTAAGCAATTTTACAGTCTAATTTTTAGCTTGAAGGTTTGCTCTCATATTTACAATTACTGAACTTTTTCTTAAGGAACTCAAACTCTGCTAATTCTTTGAAGTTAGCATCAAAATTTAGATTGGAGAAAATTAAAATAAATTGGATATTAAAAAATTCTCCATTGACACTTTTTATCTATTTTGAACAGAGGGTAAAAATTGACAAATAAAAAATAATGCTATATTTCAGTATTTGAAGGCCCAAATGAATGTTTAGGTAATCAATAGATTAGGCAAACAAAAAATACATTTACATCAACAGGTAAAACTTAAATTTTTAGTGAAAATCTCCCATTTTAATCTGATGACTTTAAATTTATTAATTATTCATTTTGTAATCTTCTCTTGAGAATATTTAGTATACAACCTTGAACTGCAAAATTTAGAGCACAAAATTTATAAAGATATAATAAAAACTATTTCTTTTAACATGTTTACTCTCTTACAGAACAGTGAGGCACAAAAACTTATAAAGAAGATGAAGCTGAAATATTTAGAAAATGACAAATCTATTATCAGTGTCTCTCTCTTCATAATTAGTACCTAGTATCAGTTGCATCTTAAAATATCAACTCCCTGTTTGTTGCTCTTAATAAGCATATGAATTTATATAAAGTTATAAAACTATTTACAAAGAAAATAGATTATAATATAATTTAAATAAAATATAAATTATATAAACATAAGAACCAGAAAATCAGAAAAATTGAAAGCCATAAAATCATATAAAGTCTTAAAAAAATTTATATGCATTTATACGTACAATGTCAATGTATTTGTGATTTTTTCTTACTGCATCAAACATTACTGTCCCTTCTAGAAACATTTTTTCTTCTAAGGTGTAATGAATCACAAAGCTGTAAAAAATTTATATACATACATACATAGAAGTACAAAGTGGCAGCACATTGATACTTAGTAACAATGATGTATTATTTCAGGAATGATAGCTCCTCAAATACTTGAAACAGAGACTTAAAAGCCCCACAATAAATATTTGAATTTTTTAAAACTATGTGAAAAGGGAAGATTGTAGTTATATGCTAACAAATCTAAATACATATGTAAATATATTTCTGAGTAACATAAGAATAAATAAATTCATAAACAGATAAAATATTTAAAGATTTCATACATTTGAAGAAAATGTCTGCCTAAAAATAAATAGATGTTATATAGGAGCTGTATTATTGAACTTGTCTATATTATTCCATATTACCATATTTAATTACTAATTTATGATCTCTGAAGGTATTTATGAATTATTTACAGATTGCAGCATATGGATTTATGCTTACAAACTCAGCAAGATCTCAATTTTATGAACCCATAGAGCACAGAAAAAGTTTGTAAAGTGAAAAGTTCATTAATGGGAACAGCATTAATACAATTATAAAACACCATTCTCACTATTTCTTAATTGTAAAAAATTCTAATGAATGACAAATTTTATATTACTTTCACCTAACACTTAGAAAAACATATACTTCCACAGAGTCAATGCAGACATGCTTGTTAATAGTTATCATCTGCTGGAAAAAAAACAAAAAAACCTGCAGCCTTGCTAG
Organism: Dolomedes plantarius; assembly: GCA_907164885.2. Taxonomy (NCBI): domain Eukaryota; kingdom Metazoa; phylum Arthropoda; class Arachnida; order Araneae; family Dolomedidae; genus Dolomedes; species Dolomedes plantarius. The sequence continues at coordinate 99,459,222 of OU015498.1, read as the reverse complement.
GAGGCTTCCATTAGGAGTAGATCTTGAGATGGCCTCAAATTCCTCATTGTCATTGGAATGAACAGCTTTACAGTTCAGAACAAAAGATAAGACCATTTGTTCGAAACTGGGCTTGTAAGGTTCACTTGCCAAACATATACAACACAATATAGTATATATTAATATTCGATTGCATGTTTTTAACTGCTGTAAGTATTAATTTTCCTTTTAATTCATAAATTGTCAGTGGCATTTGTGCATACTGCTTATATTTTGAAGATAATTTATTTACAATTCTCTACACTTATCATTTGAATTTGTTTTCGAAACATAAAATTAATATTTTTACTAAATCATTTCAGTCACTAAAACAAGTTGTTTTGTAATTATTTACTTTTCATATAAACAAACTAAATTTGCTTATTTGGATGTAGGCTTATATCTATACTATTTTATAATTTATCTGTACGATTTATTTGTGAATTGTCCATAGGGACTATCCTTCTTAATGCTTTTTAGCTTGATGATGAACTATTAGCTAGTTCAAAACCAGTTGTGAAAACTAATAAATTCTTCTTAAGGACATTTTTTTTATAACTTTCCATTCCATCAAACAGAAATAAATCTTTGTAAACTTCTCTCAAAAACTCTGCTGACTTTTTTAAAAAATGTTAAAGCAGCTCTCTTAACTTTTTGAAAATGATAATAATATCCTCTTCTTTACAAAAAAACACATAGGAAAGTTTTTCATGTTCTTAAAACAGAAATTACTTTTAAAACATGAGAAATTAATCTAGGTATTTTTCTAGATGAATAACTCATGTTTTAATAAAATTGGAAGATTTTTCTGAACTGTTCAGGTTAGCTTCCATTATAATTGTAAAAAATTATTAAGTGCTTATATCCTACTGCATGGATACTCTTTGAGAGCCAGTGTTTTCTATAATAACACATTAAAAAATAAACTACTCTTAATCACATAGAAATTATTTGGTAGTTCAAAGAATAAAGCTTCTAACTTTTCTTCTTTGACTCAAACAGTGATAAAGTCAACTTTTGTAGCTACACTGCACATTTTTTGGAAAGTCCACCTATGGTGGTGACTTGAATCTTTACAGAAAACCACCAGATCTTATGAAATCTTTAAGTTCTAGCCTTGAAGCACAGATGTCTACTTATACTTCAAGTAGGTCTCAATAAGTTTCTAATTTTAGAATAAAAGAACATAAGATATTTTGACTAAAGTTTATGACAGAAAATCATACAAAAAATGTGTGTATGTATGTATATATATATATATATATATATATTCATTCATTCATTCATTCCTTCATCAATAGCTCGACAGTCCTGGTTGGAACCTGGCTTTCTCAAGAAGGCGAAACCAGTCCTTCCTTCTGTGCGCCACAGCTTTCCAGTTTCTGACATTGATTGAGACAAAGTCACTTTGGAGGCAGTCTGCCCACCTCAGTCTGGGTCTGCCTCTTCTTCTGACTCCTGTTGGCTTTGCCAGAAAGATTCTTTTCGTCATTCAGTCATCATTCATTCTTAAAATGTGTCTGGCCCATTTCATGCGTTGGATTTTATGATACTTCAGAATGTCCGGTTCTCTGAATAACCCATAAAGTTCAGAGTTAGTTCTCTTTCTCCAAACTCATTATCACAAAAGCCACCAAAGATGGACGGGAGAATCTTCCTCTAAAAAATTGCGAGGGTTCTCTCAACAGCCTGGGACAAGGTCCACGTTTCAGATGCATACGTGAGAACTGTCCTGATTAAACTTTTGTATATCAACAACTTGGTGTTCCTTTTAATGTTGTCAGATTTCAGAAATTTTCTTAGACCATAAAAGCATCTGTTGGCCCCAGTTATTCTCTTTCTTACTTCTGGGGACAAGAGATTTTCGGAGTTGATTTCAGAGCCAAGGTAGGTGAAGGAGTTCACCTTTTCAAATTTGTATTCTCCAATCTCGATGTACATGGAGGTATCAGTGTAGGTAATAAATTGCATATACTTAGTTTTACTCTGATTAATTGAGAAGTTCATTAGCCTCTCTTTCCAGATCCAGGAACGCTTGCTAAAGGTCTTTAGAGGTTCTTGCTATGATATCAATATCATCAGCATAAGCAATAATTTGAACAGATTTGGAAAAAATAGTTCCTCGTGTTGATTTTTGATTCTCTTACTATTTTCTCAAGAGCAAGGTTGAAGAGAAGGCATGCTAATGCATCACCCTGCCTAACTCTGTTTCTTATATCAACAGGTTTGGATAGACCTCCTTGGATCCTGACTCTCATTTTAGTGTCAATTAATGTGAGGGATATTAGTTTCACAAGTTTGTCAGGAATATTGAACTGTCTCAAAGCGTCGATAAGCAGTTATCTATTAATGCTATTGTATGCCATTTTAAAATCAATAAAAAGATGGATGGTGCATATTGATTTGGAATTCCTTTGACTTTTCTAGGATTTGCCATAGATTAAATATTTGCTCAATTGTGGATCTATTCCTTCGAAATCCACACTGGTAGTCGCCAATGATGTTTTCGGCATATACAGACAGTCTATATATATATACACTCAAGAGCCAAAACATTATGACCACCTGTCAATAACGAGTTGGCCCACCTTTGGCGCGCAACACAGCTTCAACCCGCCTTGGCATGGATGCCACAAGTCCTTGGTAGATGGCCAGAGACAGATTGTACCAGATAGTTAAGCAACGGTCACTCAAATCTGAGATATTGCGAATTGGTGGTCTTTGAACTCAGAGCTGCCGTCCCATGACATCCCAAATGTGTTCTATCGGATTGAGATCCGGTGAGTTAGGCGGCCAGGACATTAACTGGAATTCAGCATCATGTTCCTGGAACCACTTCAACACAATTTTAGCCTTGTGACACAGGGCATTGTCCTGTTGGAACATTCCATTTCCAGCTGGAAAAACAGAGGCCATGTAAGGGAGCAACTGGTCCGCAATGATGTTCAGATACCCTGTAGCATTCACGGTCTGCTCTATCACAACCACGGGTCCCAGAGACGCCTAAGAGAACATCCCCCAAAGCATAATACCTTCACCACTGGCCTGTGTATGACCTACTGTACATTGAGGGAGCAACAGTTCACCTGGAAGACGGCGTATCCTGACACGGCCATCGGCGTGATGAATGACAAACCGTGATTCATCTGACCAGGCAATTCTCTCTCACTGATCCATGGACCAGTCGCGATGTTCCTGGGCCCAGCGCAGGCGCAGTTGGCGATGACGCTTGGTCAGCAAAGGCACACTCGTGGGACGTTTGCTGCGTAGCCCCATATCCAACAGTGTCCGCTGAACAGTGTGCTGCGATACTATTCTACTTGGCCCTGCATTGTATTGGGCTGTCAGCTGAGCCACTGTCTGGCTCCGGTTTTGCTTCACCATGCGAGACAGTCTCCGATGACCTTTTTCTTTGATAGCGTGTGGACGTCCAACACCATGTCGTCTACTGCTGATTTCACCGTCATTCATCCACTTTGCATAAGTACTAACAACTGTAGGTCGCGAACAACCCCCGAGTCATGCAGTTTCGGAAATACTTGTTCCGAGCCTTCGAGCCATTACAATCTGCCCTCTATCAAAGTCGCTTAGATCCGCAGCCTTTCCCATCAGACACAGAAGTAAGTGAAAGAATGATTCTTCAGACTCTCCAGCAGCAGTTAAATACCACTTCCACCTGTTCACGTGCCTTCCACGTCATCCAGGTGAATTCATTGCAAAATGTAGGGGTGGTCATAATGTTTTGGCTCTTGAGTGTGTGTGTGTGTGTATATATATATATATATATATATAATATATATATATACAGTAACCACCGCTTATAGTGATCAGTGGTTATAAGAATCAACCGTTTATAAGAATCAATATCGCAAAAACAAAAACAATTGTATTATTTCCATGTTAAAATTTTCGCGTTAAAGAATCAATCCACTAGTTTTAAGAATCAGTTTACACTCTTCGCTTTCCTTTCACTTTTTCAAAAAAGCCACTTAAACCCACAAAAGGCACTAATTTCTTTCTTTCTTTTAAAAAGGAAGATTGATAAGATGGGATGGAATATAGTCGTAAAATTCATCCCTTTCTTTATTAGACATAACATAATAGTTTCCCCTTAAATGCTTTAGCACAACAATGTCCTATTAGCTTGACCCAGGGGCATCTTTACCCATCCGGGTCCAACTTCACTTTTCTCCACTGACAAACAAAAATAGGGACTCTTTTTTCCTACCTCCCACATCCTGGTTGCGGCTTCCTGGACCCTGAAACATATAAATCTTCTGCGAAGTGTTCACTATCACTTAGGCAAACGTGACATTAGTAGATTCAGCACGCTATCAAAACGTGAAACGTAAGCTGGAAGGTGAATCTTCGTCTGAGACTATTAGTATTGAAAGAGGTATAAACAGCCCCCTGAAAACTTCATTACATCAAACTACCATAGAAAACTTTTTCTTGCTCCCTTCCTGTAGTTGAAATGTTAAAACTGTTAAGCAAGTATGTGGTAACAAATATTGGATTTTTTTCTTCTCTTACTATAATCATGTGTATCTATTTATAGGTCTAGAAATTAAGCTGTATTTTTTAAATTATAAAAAATAATTTTAATAAAAGATAATTAACATAAATTAAAGAGTATTTTATGGTAAATCATCTAATATATGTATATATAGGTGTATGTGTACCTGTCCAAAAACCTAAATTTCGGCTATAAGAATCAACCGCATATAAGAATCGAAAACAGTTATAACAAACGTGATTCTTATAAGCGGAAATCACTGTATATATATATACACAGTGAAACTTCTCTAGCCAGCCACCCTTCAAAATGGCACTTTTTTTCGGAACCATGTCTGGCCCCTTACAGAAGTTTCACTATATACACATATATATATATATATGTGTGTGTGGTATGAAATGAGGTTTTATAATTTTAATTTCATTTTGAAGGTGCAATCATTTATCAACTAAATTTAGAGATTGCACACATATTAGATGCCAAATTTAGAGATTGCACATGTATAAGGTACCATATTTAAAGACCACATACATAAATATAACACACTGGTTTCAATTTAAAATCATATAGGGATTCTACAACAAATATACAACATAACTGTACTAAAACTCCAAATACAACATAAGATTACTAAAATAAAATGGAGTTTCCCAGTTTATGTCATTCAAAATAAGGTGACAACAATATTAAATTACAATCTGTAGCATTTTAGAACTTTAGATTTAGTAAATAACCTAGGAATAATGCTTAAAATCTTATGCTTAAAACCTCTAAAGACTATGGCCAGAGTGTTCATTTTGACAGAAGTTTAAATTGCCAAACTGAAAGCAAAATTTTTGCAATTTCATTTTTTAGGGAGTTTTTAAGTCAAGCTTAAAGAGACTGGGGGGGGGGGAGAACTGGGGGATGTAAAAATTAACTTTGGTTAGTTTAAGGGGTGAAGTCATGTATAGAAGCTGATTTTTGTTGAACTTGGATTCTCCTTTCTTGAGTAACAGTTTAGCATTTTGTTCAATTTGTGAAAGAGGAAGCCATTATTAGAGAATTTTAGAAGATTAGCAGTTTTAAGATTATAATTTGACTTTTAACATAGGAAAAGCAGTAGTAGTTCAGAATAATTTTGAATGAATTTAATTCAGATATCAGGCTGCAGCCATGTGTCTTACAGAGAAGTAAACTGAGTTAAATGATTTTGAATTCAGAAATTTTGCTATGGTTAAAAACTGTTTTAATTTATAAACAAAAAACATTACATTTTGAAAGGGTGAAAAAATTTTCCTTTATTAAATGCATTTATTAACTTAAGAGAATGTTTTCCTTGTGCGATTACGGCTTGTGGAGATAAATCCTTCAAACCTCCAAAATAAGAGAAATAGCTTGAAAGAAAATAATCCTAGACAATAACATAATCAGTATCCAAAGAATACCTAGTTAAAAAGTTGGATCAGTTTCTGCAAGAAAAGGGCTATAATTTCTAGCAAAATGGATAATAATTTACATCACAGACATTTTTCTAAGCCTGCCATGATTGAGTTACTTTTTGACATCCAATAATTAAACCTACACATCACATTTATAGGATATTGAAATAATCTAAACTATTGTAATTACCATAATTTGAGGTAGATTAGCTACACCATTACATGTACCATGAGGATGAAAAAAAAGTTGAAAAAAATATTTAAATTCTCAGAAATAACACACTGCCAGGAATATTTAATATCATATGCTCCTTATTGAATATTGTCAACTTGGCCCTTTTTTTTTTCTGTGCTACCCGAAAACCATCTATTAAAACAGTTTTAAAAAGTATTCAGCACAGATGAATAGCTTACTTCTGATACACAAGATATTTCTGTAGAATAAAAAGAAGCTAAAATGTAATACCAAAGAAATATAATGCTTGCCCTCCCTCTACTGGTAAAACTCCATAAAACTTAGAGAAGAAAAAAAAAAGTCATCAGAAAAGGAAGGAGAGAAGGGTTGATTTTGTTTTCAAATGCAGTGTTTGATGTAACTCTTTGAAACACTATAGGTATTGGGTACTAAGTGCAAGGATATCAGGAAATCTCCTACTAAATCCTGTACAAACATACATGCTGACAAAATTTAAATTTTAAACTTGTAAAAACCAAGGCTTATCTAGCTCAAATTATGCTAATAATCAAATGAAATTAATTGAATTCAATTAAGTTATAATGTACAAAATCCAAAATTTATATTTTATACATTATGTAAAATTTAATAATGCAAACCTTTCTTCTGTTCCGATATACAAATTATTTCCACAGCATTCCAAACACTTTACCTAAAAATATACATTATAATTCATTTTACAAAACTAGTAAGTATGCCAATATCTTTTTAAATGATGATGACTATGAGTATGAAGCAAGTAAAAAAATACATTTTCATGCAAAGATACAGTTTTACAATATAGAAGCTTATAATTTGTATAAAAAAGGCAGAACATATATAACAACATGCCATTAGTATGTTTAGCCAAATGGGAAGGATGTCTCATGAGGAGCACTTTCTAGGGAAAAGGGCAATGAATCTGCTTTGTATGCCAGAAAAGTAAAATAAAATACCAAAGATGTATCCTATTGTAAAAACAAGAATGTAAATTCCTGATCCTCGTTTTTTCCCGACAGTTTTGGCGGCCAATGTTCAGTATCAATAGCTATTCATCAGTTAATGGTTAACATTACTATTACAGATAAATGATGAGATGTCAGTTTTAGTCAAGTATTTCGAAACATACATTTTATTAAATAATTTTAGCTGTATTACAACTTAAAAAGTTTGAAAAACTTTTTAAAATAAGATCCACATTTTAAAAAAAACCTTTAGAAAGTATTCCTCAGTTTTCCTGATATGGATATGAAAACAAATGAGAATAGTTTAAGAATATATTTTGTAGTATAAGAATATACATGATGAGAATATATCATAAAATCATCCTTTAAAAATAAATTAATTAATAGAGATATATGCATCTTGTAACTATAAGAGAAATAGGAAATATTTTATAAATTATACACAGGATAGTTTGTTTTTAATCTAAATAGTTATAAAAGAAATACTGATTATACACTTTTTTTCTTTGATTATATTTCTTGAAATATTCAGAATGCTAAAATTTTTTTTTGTTCTCTCATGTCTTTTCCTTTATTGTTTAGAATTTATACTTGTTTATAAATTGCATTACAAAACACTAATAATTTTGTATCAAAAGTGGCTTTAACAAAATTGGACTAATTAATAAACCATAAGTTTCAAATTTCCCTGTACAGAATTTATATAATTCAGCAATGGCATCCCAGGTTATAAGCTAAATAACTATATAAAACAAATGATTGTGTTGCAGTTTTAAAGTAAAACATAAATTACATTAAATAAAGATTATGCGATTCAGCAAAATGATCTAAGAAAAATACTTGATAGATATAAACAATAATACAAGGACTTTTATGAGAGTTATTAATATTAATTGTTTTCTTTCAAGATAAATCAGTAGAAAACAATAGATCAATAACCTAAATGTTCTGTAAAATTTAGAGGGAGGAAAATTGCCTGTTATCTTGGAAATCATATGGCAATAACTCATATTTTGTTAAAAAACTGCCTTCATGGTATAATGGTTAGCACCATGAGCTTGGGTTCAAATCCTCAATAAGGTTTGGTCATTTTCATGTTGTCCCCTCATAGGAAGCAATGCTGGCTCACCTAAATGGTGCTCCCACAATAAAGTAGCCAGCAATACTTCACGGCAAATAACAAAAGGCGAATATCTGGTAACAAGTGCCTCTCCATTAGAAGGAAAAAAAAAAGCTAAACAAGAAATCAGAAATTTGTGCCTTCCTTAATATTCCTTTTTAAAAATATTTTTAAATTGATTTCTCGTTTTCTATATTTACAAAAGATTATTATCAAATGGGGATAGAGCATCTAAAATGAATTAGCATGATCAATCATATACAACAAATGTTACCTAAAGAAGACTAATAAATGTGAACCATATTTTTATTTATTTAATAGCATTAAAATCCTAATATATGTATTCTAATACAGCTGTAATCATCAAGTTATATAGTCCTAAGCAATCTAGTTCTCCGAGTTATTATTGAAAGCTATTGCATAAATAACATTTATTGAGGTATATAAAGCCTTTTAAAATTAAAGTTGTTCATATACGGTATGTTTAATTGAACTTATAATACAAAAACAATTAAATGAACATTATTTAATTGAAAAACGTAAGGCCTGGATCAAACTTTTAATTGCTATCCAATTGATTTTTAATTTTAGGCTGTTGTAAAGTCATTACATTAATACTTAACTCACAATTCTGAATATTATTTGTGATAATGCTAGGTCATATATGCTCTTACACCATACTTTATCCTTATGGCTAATGTAAAGTATATATTATGTAAGATGTCCTTAAATAAATATTATTAAGCTATATTTTAGTTTTTACATATAATGAACAATCATTTATACTCGTCACTGGAAAAAAAGACTTCTACATAATTCTCAATTTTATCACATACAAGAAGATAAATGAAACTGTCGAAAAGGTAAGAGGTTCAAAAATAATATTCATAAAATTAATCTATCTAACAAATGTGTTTTTAAGTTAAATACCACGATACTTATATAAAATAATCGTTGAATGGCATGAAACTCTATAAAAATACACTGCTGTATATGTAAATGCCATCCCTAAGAGCCTTTAAGATTGTTAAATTCAATACAAACAACTGATTAGTCTCACAAATGTCACTACAGTACTACGATTCCTACACTCGTAACTTATGTACATAAATATTCAAGTCAGAGGCTACATGAAATTTTCTCGTTATCCTTTGATTTATACGGCGACTTTCATGCTCACAAACAAACACCTTTAAAAGATAAGGGTTTTCATCCGTAAAGCGTCCTTTTCAAACAAATTAGACAGTTGATTATGAAAAAAATTAAACTTATAGAATCAATTTATTACAGAGAAAATGTGATTCAATTTTATGAATGATTGAGGTTAAATCAAGTAAAGAATTAGGTGAAATACATAATAAGAGAAAATAAAGAAACCAAAGACTATATATAAAAAAAAAAAATGATACCACTGTTTTGACTTTATCGGATGGACAAACTCGTTCAACAGTGGGTACCAGATCAAATGCTTTAATGCTCATTTTACCGGTGAAAACTACAAATATGATGTGTAAATTATATTGGTTTTATTATGTTGATTTGAAACATATGACAACACAGTATAACACTCAACAAATGCTGCAGTTTTAAACCAACTCGGCAACATTTTTTGGATTAAAATAAATTCATTTTTGGATTTTCTTCTTTTTAATTGTTTAACAGTATGAACATAAATTAAGGGAGCTGATCTTGCACATGGTTCACTCCTCCCACTCACAACAGAAATATTTACTTTCCGTTTCCGCTTAGACATTAGTTGTTGCCATTTGTCATGCAGTTCTAATGTCAAAAATGCAATGGCGTAAATAAAGTATATTTATAAATATTAAATTATAATAAAGGTTTATATAGATAAACTAACCATAGCTAGATTTAGTTTTCTCCCAACAAGTAATTTTTCTGACATTTTAAGTGCAGATAGATTATTTTAGACCGTAACAAGAAAAAAATGCAATATATCGAATGAAAAGTTTGTTGATTTTGTCTATATCAATTGTAAAATTATTTATGTAATACAACAATTTAGTAAATATAACTACACATTTATATTTCTATATATCGATTAAATTGTGATAATAAAATGTGGTTTTCTTATAACTGGCAACGACGTTGGCTGGTTTCGATTTTATCGTTTAACGCATTTATCTGAAGGATTTTCAGAGAATTTCAAGAGGTTTGGACCATTTTTTATACTCTTTTGTATTCAAGAATTAATAATATACTATCCTCATTCTAAATGAGGCTTTTATGATCAAAATTATTCATTTTTAGTGTTTTGGTTAAGCCTTGAAATAGCAGCCGCTGTAGATTGCATTGATATGCTTTAAACACCCCTTTTCGCAATAAAACTGGTCTATACGACTAAAAATTTTGTAACATAGTTAAGTTTTTATGTTTGCTTAATAATTGCCTCAGCAATCTATTATTTATGCGTATTTAATATACGATTAAATTTATGCGGTGCCTGATGTAATTGAGTGAGTGGGTGTCCTGATTATTTTCTAGTAGTTCCTTTTCTATAATAGCTGTATGCATTTAATTCTTTTTTCTCTTAGTTTGTTATTTTGAATAGTTTTGCTTTATCAAAGAGAATGGACTCAAAATTGTATGATATATGCGGCGTATACTGTACCTATACAGAAACGAGGAGATAACACTTTACAATTATTCTTTAAAAAAAAAATAGTATATGAAGTACTCGCCCTAATGTTTCAACTTTCTCTTGTGAAAAAAGTGGGGATTAAATCAAATTTATTTTAATAAATATTTATACATAACTAGTTGCCTATGTATCCATATGTGAGCTGGTTATGTATAGAGAAATGTATGGGGTATATGTTGTTATTTTAGAATAAAATAGTTCAGGTGTTCATTTTTAAACCTATTAAAACTATATATCATTAAGTGAAAAAGAAAGCATGAAAAATTGGATTTCTCAGTATAATTTTTTTGCTTTATTTTAGCTTTCTGGGTTATTTTAATACTTGACTTAAATTTTTATTACATTATTTTATATTATTTTATGATTGTTATTTACGTTAAAATGATATCAGAACTGAGGTATATTAATCATTATTCCAACTGTTTTAGTTTTTCTTTAAACATTTTATCTTTTATTGTATCTCCATCATTTTCATTTTCTCTTTCTCTCATAATGTCTAATACTGCTGTTTGCTATTGAATATAAAAATTTAGAAATTAATTTGTATGTGTTTATTAAAGTTTTGTTTCCTTTCATTTCTTTGTGTGCACTAAGTTAAACACATATACTAACTTTATTGTAAACCATCTTGTCTTTTTCTATCATTAATATATTTTTATTATTTCCCATCATGATTCCTTAACAGAAATTCTGAAATTATTTATATATGTATTATATATCAGTGCAGATATATTGAATGAGGTATTAAGTATTCTTGGGATAAAATTCTTTATTATACTGTAGAAACTGTCCCTTTATGAGCAAATTAAAAAAAAAAAAATTATACTTATCTCTTTAAATCATGTATTAAAAAATATATATTTCTTGTACAACATTCTTATTAGTTGTTGATAGTGTAACCAATGAACTGTTTTTTCTGTTGAATTTGGAAGGGTACTTTCCCATTATATCGACCTGCTGCCAACGTTACGCTATAAGTTGCCAATTATATAAAACTAATATAAAAAAATACTCTTATTTTTGCACCACATTTCCATTTTTGCAAACTACATTTTAAAGTTACTTAGAAAAAAAACCCCAAAAGGAATGGAAAAAGAAAAAAGATAATGCTGACTTTTCACATTGCATATTTTACAAACTACTTTTCTAATATTGATGACATTGTTATTATCTTTATGTGGGAATTTTGCTTACATGAAGTGTAAGTAAAAAGGAGACAAAACAACTATATTTAAGTGTAAGTAAGATAAGATCTAAGCTACATCAGAAAATAAATCTTAAAATTTCATTTTCATGTATATGTCTGTTCACTTCTTACTCATACATTTAATTAGAGTTATTTTGTTAGTAACATGGTCATTTGTAATTAGCTGCTCCAGAGATCCAACCCTGGTCTCTGCAAGCATATGAGAACGGGTTTTTCCTCGCCAAGAAGTTGGCGACAGGTCGGTACAACGGGAAAGTACCTTTGGAAGTTTTATTCTCTTTATTAACCCTATTAAAACATATGTGTACAGTTCATTAAGGTTTTTAAAGTTTATTATATATTAATTTTAAAGTTTTTTCTTTAAAATTTCTTTGAACTTGTCTGACATTTCTCTCTGACAGCTAAATTGTGATGTATGGATCCTGTCTTCCAGTATGATACGAAAAAGAGACATTTGTTATGAATTACAAAATTAAGAAATAATGTAACTGACAGAAAATTTTTATTTTACTTTTTAGTTACTAAAATCTACTGGTTTTATTGAAGGAGTTGTAAAATCCTTATTTTAGTTATTTAGTAATTGTATTTTCCCCTTGTACTAACCTTTATTTATATATATATATATATATATATATATATATATATATATATATATATATATATATATATATATACATACACACATGTCTGTCTACTAAATACAATTTCATATAAAAGGCTTTTTTGTAAGTATAAAATAGATTGAATTGCAATTAGAGATAAATATTTATACTGTGTATTTTACTAAACAAACTAGCAAGACTAATTTTATAAGCACTTGTTTGAATTCATATAGTTAATGTAGGAAGAAGGGTAGAGAGATTGCAAGGTCATTAAATTTGTGTGTCTAAAGTTCTATTAACTCAAGACATTAAATCTACAGTTAATAAGGGGCTCAAAATCAATGACAACATTGTATATTGTAAAAAATTTAAAATTTTGATTATATCCAATGATCTTATAAGCTATCTTGCGTTTTCTTAGGGAGAAGTCTCAGTTATTAACCATCTCGTTATTTTTTCCAATATTTTAAATGTTTGCCTTTGTTTTATAAGGATTTGTGAATTACTTTAAAGGTATATTTATAAAAGATGTAATTTCCCATTAGCTACTTTTTTAGAAAATTAGACAAGGTACATTATTTATGGACAGGGTAAGAAAAGAAATCAAAATGATTGATTTCTTTTAAACTGAAATTGAGTTTTTGTAAATTAAATTAAACTAAGTAAAAAAAAAGTTAAGGGTTATATATATATACAAGCCTGTAAAGTCTTTATTATATTGCTGAAGGGAGAAAAAATGTGATTTGAATTTTCTTATGGAAGATTAAAAGATTAGTAGTATATATTTATAATGTGCTGTCTTGTCTAGTATTTCTGACAGTCTCAACAGCAGAATTTACATTTTTTTTTTAATTATATGGCTAATTCATAGTCAAATTGATGTGGGAAATACATTTGTAATGTCATAAAATAGCTTCTAAGTATTCTCTTTTGCAGAAATGTGCCTGCAGACTTAGCCTCTTTTAATGGAAATCTGTGATACTGATAATACTGAAGTCATCTTAATTATTCTATAAAAACTCTATACCTTTACTAAGAAAAAACACCAGCTTAAAATTTTTTATTCTGTAGTAAACTTTGCAAAGCCTCCTTTACTATTTCTAATAATATATGTGTATATGAAAAGAACTATGAAAATTTTCAAAAGAAATTTCCTGAATATAAACAGAATGAAATTTTTTAATAATTACAATGGCAACACAATATTTTTTTGCAGGTTTCCCTTTTGGAACTTGAACCAAAAATTAAGGTCTGGTTTGATCTATATTTTTGAAGCTGTAAAGCTGATGATATGTGGAATGATGGATTGAATTCTATGTAAACAGGGATATAGTCACATTTTTTCTTGTAAATAACTTATTTTAACTACAAACTGAGAATATATTGAATAAGTAGTCGGATGTTATTAAATAAAATATTAACTATTTAGAAGGTAGTATTTAAGTTTTATTTATTGGTTCTGAATTACTATTTACATTTAGGAGCTCTGTAAAAGCTAATTAATGTATAAGTTTATGTATTACACTTCTCAAAATGAACATTTATCTATAAAAAACTATCTTTGATTTATTAGTAATATCAAGAAAATTTATTATTATTCGAGGCATAAAATTAATGAATAGATGAGAATTCAGAATTTGCTGCTTTTTCAGATTTTCATGCATTAAATAGGGAAAAAATTACTATCAAACAGAAAACAAATGTTAAATATTAGCACTTTGAACTGCAAAAAAAAAAAAATAAAATAAAAAAATTTGCCATCAAAGAAGATATCTGCTTTATTTTTGCACATGCATGAAATATGTGTCAAATAGTGTTCAGCATTATCCTTTCCTTCCTCTCCCCCTTCTAATAAAAGAGGGTATAAGTGGTGTTTTTTTCTTTTTTTTTTTTCTCTCTTCTCAGGCTTCAAAGAAATAAAATAAGCACTTTTTAGAGTGTCTGAAACAGTTTTAATAATTAAGGCTTCTTTAGGAATTTTTAAAGGCCAGTAGGAACTTTTTTTATGCAATATTTCATGCTTTTTCTTATCCTAAATTTAATATTACACAGACTTTGACATGGACAGAAACTTGTTCTGTACAATTTGCAGAGAGAGAATAGAATGTCAGAAAAAGAAACAAGATTTCTTTTAAAAGGTTCCTGTTTGTTTAACTATTTTATTATTTTGAAGACTTTTGTAATAAAACACAAGATTTGTGAAAATCCGAAAGAAATGATCTTGATAACTAAGGAGCAATTCTTAGCATACTTTATACTATCTGACAACTGCTTCCTTGTCTTAAGAGCAATTTTTTTTCTTCTTTAATTTGAGCTTTCCACTCTTAGATTAGAAATAGATTAGCTAGAGATAAAGTAAACTGGCTTGTTTTTATTTACAAATAATTTAATGGAGAATGGGATACATATATTTTGATATTGTTATTTCATTAAAGTTAAGGATTTCAATTTAGATATGTTGACTATAGGTGAAAGTATAATAATATTTTGTAATTTTCTGCATCTATTTTTGTATTGTAAACGCTTAACCTTTATGCTTTATACATTAAAAGAACCAAAAAGGCCAATCTATAAAAAATTATGTGATTAAAAAAAAAAATCGGAATAATAACCATTTAAAATAGTAGCAGCTTTCCCCCCCTCTCTCTTTTTCCTTCCTTTATATATATATATATATATATATATATATATATATATATATATATATATATATATATATATATATCAGTGATGCAAACACTTTAACAGTTAGGTAAAGTATAAAATAGCTAGTGAACTTTATGTAAGTGGAAAAATTAAAGCTTTAATGAGCTGTCGTTGATATTCATTGATATATTCAAAAATATTGATCATTGATATTAAATCTATCAAAATTACAAGCCTTTTAATTATTATATATTTATAATTCTTCTTAGGGTCAGCCAGAAAAAGGATCTGTGAGAGCTTTTTATTTATTTATTTTTTATTGATTTACACATTAAAATTGTTATCAATAGAGGAGGAAGATAAATCTTTACTCTGGTATTATTATTCTATCAATTTTTAGGCTCCAATAGAGATATTTCAAGTGGAAATGCTTTCTTTAGTTACACTGTAGTTTTGCGAGTCCCTAAGTTTATAACAAAGATCTTTAGGATCTCAGAGATATGAAGAAAGTTTTGTGTGTGTCTGTTACAAGGAAAGTGATCAAACTGTTCACTTGAAAAGTCCATGCTATTTCAAGCATCAAATGTGTTTAATTACATACTAAAATAAAATTGAATTTAACTCAGCAAACTAAATATGCGGATTAACTTTAAACAGTCAGTAGTTATGAAATGACTTTTTTTTTAGGTGGCTGTGAAATGATAATTTTTATATATATATATATATATATATATATATATATATATATATATATATATATATATATATATATATATATATATATATATATATATACACACACTTCAAAGAGATGAATGAAAATTAAAATTGTTGCTGTTCTCTATAATACCTGTCTTGTTAATATTATGTGAGTTTGATAGAACCATTTGTTATGGGTGTGTTAATATGTTGTTTACTGTTGGGTATGGCTTGATTAAAAGCAATTGGCTCAGTTGCCTGAAAGTCTGCCCTGATTCATCTTATAATTTCATTTTAGTTAAAAGAAAAATACTCGCAATTTTTATGGATTGGTCTTTCAGATGTATATAGTAAAAGAAGAGGCTTTAAAGGTCAAACTTTTAAATCATTAAAAGTATATTCATGAAGTTATAAAATGTGTATAAAGTGACTCATTTATCATGAACAAAAAATCATAAAATATAATAGAGAAAGCAATTTAAAGCAAAATCATGAGGAAATTCTTTGATATAATAGCTGTAACAATGAAGTAATGCTCAAATCAATTATTTCTTATCTACTGTTGGTCATCTTTATATGGTTTCTTTCACTTTGTTGCTTTGACTTCATTTAATATTTCTCCAGAGATCATAATACTTTTAAATAAGCCTTCATTAGCTTGAAAATGAAAAATCAGTTTACTAAATTCTTTCTTTTTCTGCTTTCTTTTCTCTCTCTGTATCTGTAGTCCATCACAATACCAAGAAAGTACTGATGAGCGTGGATTTGCTTATTTTGGTCTTTAAATTTTTTTAATTTTGTGAACATTTAGCAGAATTTATACAAAATTTCTTGTATTTCTTCAGAAGGCAAATAAAGTAGTTTCTTTGAAAAACATAGAATATTTTACATCATATTTTATACTATTATCTATAGAAATGGTTTATTTCAAAAGATATGCCTAATTAAAGATATTGTTAGGTGTATGTTATAAAATAAAGGAAAGAAAGAAAGAAAGAAATTATAAAAATTTATATTATGCATCAGCATTGCTATTTAATTTTTTAAAAAGTTAAAAACAAATTGCTTTTTGTCAATCACAAAGCCAAAGTTAGTCCCTTTCCAATTCTACATTTTGCATACAATGCTGGCTACATTACAGCAATATAAAAAATGTACAGAAATTGAATTTATGCCAAAAATTTTATATAAATTCTAGTTAAAGATGCTGCCAAGCCTTTAGAAGTTTCAGCTATTTGCAAAGAATAACTTATTATTTATGGAATTATTTATAGAATGGAAATTATTATTTGTAGAATTCATTTTACCCTGATTTCCCTCACCATTTGTCTAGAAAATCTTTTTGTATTTTAATTTGACTTTTTAAAGAAAATTTGTACTAAAATTGAATTTGTGCCAAAAATTTTATATAAATTCTAGTTAAAGATGCTGCCAAGCCTTTAGAAGTTTCAGCTATTTACAAAGAATAACTTATTTATGGAATTATTATTTACAGAATAGAAATTATTATTTGTAGAATTCATTTTACCCTGATTTTCCTCACCATTTGTTTAGAAAACCTTTTTGTTTTTTAATTTGACTTTTAAAGAAAATTTTAATTAGTTTTCATCTTTTTTTGTTGTAAACACTGTTTTGTTTAGGAAAAAGGGTTTTCCATTTCAGCTGTTCATTCTTCATTTGTTTTATTTCATTCATTGAAGATATATACTTAATGTAAATTATTTTATTTTATATTCATATAAAGTTTTAAAACCTTAATCTATTATTTCTAAATACTAAAATTCTGTAATATATTCTTTAATACTGTTATATCCCTCTCAAAGACTATGATTGTCAAATTCTTTAATTTTTCTACCAAAATCTCCCACCCTATATATATCTTTCTCATTCTATAATACATATTTAACACGTAACAAAAATTCATCAGTGTTTTTATAACATTGATGAATGCACAGAAGACACACCTACAGTGTAGCAGATTATTGTGCTGTGTATTCCTCTATGATATGATTTATCCAATTCCTCTCTTCTTTCCTATACTTAGGACAAAAGCAACTTATAGGCTTTTAATCTCATATATCATTATATAAATGTTGAAAAATCAGATTAAGATTTAAAGTTTATAAAGTTGATTATAAGCATTAAAGTATTATAAAATGGTAGTAAATGAATTTTAAAAAAATATTCATACATAAAAATATCGAGTTAGCCTTATAGGTACTCAATATTGTGTTGATATTCCTTTTGCTCTAGAGATGAGAAAGAGACTCTATGTTTACATCTCAATTTCTTTTTAACAAAACTACATGTCATTTGCGAAATCATTTGTGTTAATAATTATATTAATGATTGTAAGAAAGAAATATATTTAACACATGAGATTATATCATATTCAAGAGGGGTTGAGGTATGGAATCTATTTTAAGTTTTATAGTATGCACATCCTGAAAGGTTTCTTTAATGTGAAATTTATCATTTAACTTTTTCAATGTGTAATTGCCTCTTCATGCTTCCAAAGCTTCTAATAAATGTACAGCACTTTTTTCTCTTTCAAAAAAAAATTTCCTCTTTTATCAGTAGATTCCCTTTTAATATTTTGTATTCAAATCTTCTTTCTACTCCTTAACAGTAAGTTTTGTCTACAGTTGTTAAAAATGAAAAATATCCACTTAAATTATATTTGATATTTAGTTAACATATTTAATCAATGAATATACAGGGTTACTACAAAAGAATCATCCATTTTCAAACCCCGATTTATTTAAAAGTATTATACTTACAAATATGATTGATATATGAAAATAACCACAAAATATTCAAGTTTTATGCTCACTCTACAAATGTTCTATGTGTGCCCCCTTGGTCACTAGTGCTGCCACACCACCTGGTGTACAAACTTGAACTAGTGACTTCTTCCTTTGGGGACACATTAAGGACATTGTTTATGTACCCCCCACTACCAAAAATGATAGAAGAGCTGAAGAAATTGATCAGTGATGCATTGATGAACATTGACGCGATCACACTACAAAATGTGTGGAATGAATTGAACTACCGCCTGGACGTGTGTCGTGTGACCAAGGAGGCACATACAGAACATTTGTAGAGTGAGCATAAAACTTGAATATTTTGTGGTTATTTTCATATATCAATCATATTTGTAAGTATAATACTTTTGAATAAATCAAGTTTTGAAAATGAATGATTCTTTTGTAGTAACCCTGTATTATATAGAGGAAGCATGTCTTACATGTGGGCCACATGCAGCCCTATCAGATCATTAACTTAAGAGATCCTACAGATTCCCTTGTTTCACAATCACTCCTTATTTGTTTTATCACATTACATGCACTTTTGGCACTATGTATATTCATAAACTAGTATTTTCAAATAAAAGCGAGATAAAATATTTCTAATGATTTCTTAAAATCTCTGTAAGAATTACAATCACTGACCATCGAACCAGACACTGATGCACTAAGTCATATAAAAAGTCAAATATCTCACAAGTTTTATGTTTTTTTAATGTTATAACAAAATATGAAAAAATTATAAAGTTTTGTTGCTTATATACTTTAACTGTATAAATATGTACTTATTGTGGCCCAAGACATTTTCATGACTCAGTGTTGCCCAGGTAACTTAAAGGGTTATGGACACCCATGATTTAGAGATTTTAATTTGTGAAGTTACAAAGTTTTAGTTTTTTTAAAATCCAAATTCACATCCTAGAATAGTGTTTCTAAGTCAATAGAAAATAAGTTTGTATACTTTTCATGATAATCTAGAAAAGTATGAAGACATTATTGATTTTTTATATGACGACTAGGAAACTTCATAGTAGCTTTTCATCACTTGATGGTTAAAGTAAATGAAAAGTAACTGAAAATATAGCACTGAAACTAAAACAAATAAGGAGGGGAAAACCCTCACTATAATAAATGTTTTTACTGAAAAGTAAACTGTACAGAATCAAATAGTATAAAAATAATTATAGAAAATAATAGAGTACTTTTTAGTTTTTCTGATTGAGTATTTCAAGTTTTTTCTTCCATAAAGAAACAATGTGATTAAAATTTAGAACTTCAGTCATGTCTAACTCATAGTTAGGGAATAATAATAATGATGATGATGATAATAGTTATAATTCAAGTGGGTTGCTAATCTTTTAATGCTTACCTCATTATTATTGTATAATGTAACACAGACGACACCCCCCCCCCCCTAAGAAAATAAATAAATAAATCACTCATACTTAACAACACAAAAACACAAATAGGGTTTCTGGAATTTTCTAAAAGCATATTTTGTAAACTTGGGAACTGAGAGATATTCCTATTATTTTAGTAATAATAATAAAAAGTAAATTTATGGCCCCTATAATGTGCATTGTTACTGATATAGACTGAAGAAAATACCATTTTGTCTCAGAGGCAGCTCAGAGTTTATTGATATGGCATTTTGTTTAAACAAAAAAATAGTTATCACTTGTTTTAGTGGTATCATGAACTCTTGTATTTTGCTGTCTAAATAATGAATGGAAATTGTTATTAGAAATTTAGTGCTTGGGAAGAAGAGCAAAGGAAAACCATTTCCAAAGTAATTTAATAGCTGCTCTTTATACAACATATTTTCGTATTTAACTTTCTTTTAATTCAGCAGTTTCTCAGCAGCTCATCTTAATCATCAAAAAAGAATCTGACAAAAATGAGACAGTGCATACACATGGCTTCAATAATGTATGTTATCTTTTGAATTAAGTGCAAAATCCTGTATAATACTCAGTGATATTTCTTAAAGTGTCTAGAAAATTATGTACCTATTAAACTGTTATCTAGTGTACTATTTATGTTTAACTTAAATGAAATTTTTAATCTAAAATTTCATATTTTTTAATTTCACTTAAATGAATAATAATTTTTCTCTCTCCAGATGGCAGGCCAACCTCAACAAAAGGATGCACCTGATCAAAATTTTGATTATATGTTCAAAATATTAATTATTGGAAACAGTAGTGTTGGTAAAACATCTTTTTTATTTCGATATGCTGATGATTCCTTTACGTCTGCATTTGTCAGTACTGTTGGAATTGACTTCAAAGTTAAAACTGTTTTTCGACAAGATAAGCGTGTAAAATTGCAAATTTGGGTAAGTGATAAGCAAATCAAAATGTATTCTGTTAATTTTCATTTAATATGATGCATTGTAATGTATATTGTTATATTAAATTTGCTCAAGAATAATATGATGTATTGTAATGTATATTGTTATATTAAATTTGCTTAAGAATAATATGATGTATTGTAATATATATTGTTATATTAAATTTGCCCAAGGATATGGTCTGAATAATTTGTAGATTTAATCTCATTTTTTAATTCATATATTTTTAATCTCTTTAAACAAGTTTTAAAAATTAATAGTAGAGGGTTTAAAGAGTATGATCTACATGCTTTTGTTCAACATATGTTGTTTTATATAATATTAGAGCAAGTTAATGTAATGGCTAAAATTTTATTTATACATTTGTGTATGCTTTGAAATGTATGTTAATTTGGTGTAGGTAACAGATATTCTATATCAAAACAACCAAACAAGTGTTAATGTGTATCTGAATACACAGTTTTGTGTAGTTGGGAAAAAACTTACATTTTTCTATCCCTGAAAAAGTATTCATTTACAAGATTTTCTTCTTTATTTCACGAGAATGATATCCATATTAAATATAATAAAATATCTTATTGAGTTCAAGTTTCCTACAAAAAGTTAATGGAAAGAGATAAATTTTTTTAGCCTTTTTCTCTTTGACCATTTATTTATTGATAATACTACCTTTCAATACCATTGACTGTTTATTCCTTTAATTTGATATTTATTTTACTCAATCCAAGGAGAAAAATCAGTTTTATTTTATAATCCATTAAACAAAATTTAAAAAATGAGAACTATTTTTATGGGCTTGTGTAGAGAAATTATAAAATTCCTATTATGTTAGAAATATTATATTATTGGTTAGTTCATGAAAATAAATGTTCAATGTTAATTATTTGTATGTAAAATAATGAAATTATAAGAACAAAATAAAAACATGAATCTAGCAATATAAATTGGAATCCTGTGGCTCTCCATATTGTACCATACATTGTTTTGAATAACATCATTAATCTGAATTATTGTGTGATTCCCATGAAAAAGCAACCGCAAAAATTATAAAAGAACTTATAGTGACCATATTAATAATAGATTTTTATATGTTGAGAGATGTGGTTAAAGAAAAATTCTGTCATTGTTGATATACTGAATTTATTTACAATATTAATAATAAACCATTTTAATATTTCATTCAAAGAAGAATAAAAATTACGTAGAATTTCTTTTAAAAAGTAAGGTAAAATTGTGAGCAATATTTCCATGGTGTAAGTTAACAACATAATCATTTAAAATTTTTGTGCAGTTTTAAAATAGTATATGATTTTATGCTGATTCAGAATTTTCTAGAAAGTATATATTTATTCCTAGTGATTAGTCTTGTTACATTACTAGCTATTGCCTTACACAACTAAAATGAAAGAATTTGATCTTATGTTCCTTTAGCCCTTATATTATTTTTACTATTTTCACTCTATTTACTCTTTTTTTTTGTCATTAATTTTCAAGTTTTTTTTATTTCTCAATAATTGAATATGTACAGGATCTACCAAAGAATGGCATATTTTGAAAATATGTTCAAAGCTTAAATTTTTAAACCAAATTCTATAAGCAAAAAAAAACTTAGTTAAATGATGCATTACAATGATAATAATTCAACTAACAATAATGATCTTTTTGCTTGCCCCATAATGCTTTTATAGGCTTTCTAAATGTTAAAATGTTTTTCATTTTGTTTAATACTGAATAAACTGAACAGAAAATGGTTACTTACAAAATAACAGATTGCTTTAAATTATTGCCAAATATGTATTTTCTTCTATTAAAAAAAACCTGTGTTTTAAGACCAATTTATGTTAGACTATTTACAATATTTATCTATTTTGCAATTGTAAATATAGTAAGGCTACCCTCGAAAAATGTATTCAGTTTTCATTATATATATATATTTTCTACAGTTTATGTTTTGTACAAAAGTTGCTAAAAATATTGATTCTATGGATTTATAGTTTTTAAAACCTAATCTGATTATCCTATCTAGTCAACAAAAACCAAGTGTAGATGGATTTTATTTATAACGTGAGGTTATAGTAGCTTATTTTCATGTTGTATTAGGATACTGCTGGACAAGAAAGATATAGAACAATTACTACTGCTTATTACCGAGGTGCCATGGGATTTATTTTGATGTATGATGTAACAAATGAAGAATCTTTTAATAGTGTACAAGACTGGTAGGTATTGACTGCTAATATTACAAAAATTTATTTTGGTTAAATTTTTAGTTTAATATTTTTATTCACTTGTAATTATAAATTTATATAAATTGTTAGTGATTAAAGATATTTCTAATGTGTTTTTTTAATAAATGATGGCCTGGATCCTGAATTTAAAAAATAGAGAGAAAAATTTTTTACCAACTTCTACAATTCATTTTTGTATTTATAACCTTTTGCTATATCTTATCTTTCATATTGTATTTTAGGACAAAGGAGTAAGATGCATTTAATTTTTAAAAATATGATATTTTATTTTTTTATGTTTTCCTTATATATATTTATTTTCACACTTGTCCTTCTATGAGGTCAGTGGGGGGGAGAAGTTACAAAACTCTCCAAATGTATCCTCTGGGTTGTGCTTGGTCAAAATTAAGGTGGCACGAGGTGGTATTGGTTCACCTATATGATTACCCCATTAACACTGCTGTGTAATGGGCTAACCCCTCAATGTTAACCTATTGAGAAAATTTGTCCAAAGATTGCCAACTTGAATTAAAAGATTTAAAATAATAATAATAATAATAATAATAACAATTTACTTGTAATAGAGAAAGAAATTTATACCTTGGGGCATTTTTCATTTGAAAGAAAAAATGTAAATGTTTTTAATTTAAATTATTTGGGGGGGGGGGGGAATCTGGTATAGTATGTTTTATACGCTCATAAATTCCTTTGGTGGACGAAATTCATTAAATGAATCCTGTTGCAAGAGGCAGAAAAGTTCAGGGTATCTGAAAACATCATTATTTTTCTATCAGCATTTATGTAGCTGTAAATAGTAGACATATTTTCGCCATGGGTTAACATTGAGGTGAACGAATCCAGTAGGGTTAGTAAACAGCAGCATTAAAAACAGCCAAAGTTTCTTGTGGATTAAGTACAAATGTTTTCATTGACAAGTGCCCTGCATTGGCAAACAATAACAACATATATTTTTTGAAGTCATTAAAATTTTGAATTAAATACTGATTTTTAAAAGGATATATTTGATTAATGTCATGCAAAAAGATAACTTGAACAGGAGTGTTCATTTTTTTAGTCATTATAAGTTGTCGTAATAATAGAGTAATTTGTGATGTAATATGAGCCATTTTTCTTGATACTGTTTCAGAGCATACTACTATGTCACTATTAGAATTTGAATATCTTTATTTGTGTATAAAAAATGAATGATATAAGTATCTTATTAACTTGTGGTCTATGTTTTCATGCGAATTAAAAAATGCAGTATATTGTTAAACATGCATATTGTCAAGACCTTTACATATGTAACAAAAAAGGTAGTATTGTTACAGTGCCTAATTAATAACTGTTATTTCAATCATTAATTGTATATTTTACATATTTTATTTTTCCTTCTTTTAAAGGGTAACACAAATCAAGACCTACTCCTGGGACAATGCTCAGGTTGTTCTAGTGGGCAATAAATGCGACATGGAAGATGAACGTGTTGTATCAGCTGAGCGTGGTCGACAACTAGCTGAACAACTGGGTTTGGAATTTTTTGAAACGTCTGCAAAAGAAAACATTAATGTTAAAGCTGTCTTTGAACGTCTAGTGGATATCATCTGTGATAAGATGTCTGAAAGTTTGGATTCTGATCCAAATCTTGTAAATGCTTCCAAAGGCACCCGCCTTACGGAAAATCCTGCTCCTCCTAATGCAGGTTGTCAATGTTAAACTGTTGATCAAGGTGTATTTTTTCATTGCCATACAGTGTTCCTTCATTTCTTTTTGAGTGTTCAACATGAGGCTTGGTAGGTTTCAATTACTTTTTGTCATTGTTTCAGTACCTAACCTTTTGGCAGTTATATGTCTAAATGAAAATGAGAGCTCTGAGTGGATTTTTATAAAATGAAACAATATTGGCTTGATAGAAATTTTTACTAAAAAAACTATTCTCATAATTGAGATAACATTCATGTTTACATATATATATGTGTGTATGACGTATACATATGCTTGTATTTTCAATTGTACGTATGTGTATATGGTCAGACAAATATGTATGTACATAGATAGATAATAGTCACATATTCTGTTAGATGTTTAAATGACTATTCCTGAACAATGTGAGTTAATTTATTTTATCTTATGTATGTGAAATGTTGAAATTGGAGAATTGAAATTTAAGTTCATTTTGTAATGTTACCAGAAAGGAAATGGAAAACTATGTCCACTAACTCCACTTGTCTTAATGGACCAATTATATGAATATTCAATTTTTATAACATTCAATTTCGAATTTATGACACATGCTAGGAACAAAGCTGTGCATTTGTACAACTGAAAAGCATTGTAGTTTCCAGTGGAATTGCCTTTTATGGTTATAGAAGTTTATAACAGTATTATTTCTGATGAAATAAAATTATCTCTATACCTAAGATTTTGAGCCCTACCAAGCCTGTATTTCATTCATTTATTTAATTTAAAACCTTTTTGTAAAGGAAGGAATGTAATGCCACAGTATGGCAAAAGAATAAAGAGGCATTTAATTTAGTTTTTTGGTAACTTATAAAATAGTCTTCTGTATCATTGATGTCAAATGATACTGTCAAAAATGTTCAATCAAAAATATAAAAATATATATATATATATACCTCAAAGCGCTTTTGTTCCAGTGTAGTCCCAAAATTTTAGCTGTAGTTAGATGAATTTAATTATGTACCTGGTAACTAATTGGAATTATACTCAACAGTTTAAAATTCTTACGAACTATTGGTGAAAGTAAACTCTTGGGACTAGTTTATCATCGCATCATCTCGTAAAAAATTTCTTTTGAAATTAATCAAGGTATTTTGTGCAATTAATTTACCTAAACAGATTATAACTTTAACATTTCTTGTCTGTCATACGAAAAGAAATTTTTAAGATAAATCTTGAGTAATAAATTTTTAACTAATGTAAGTGCATATGTTTCTGTAAAAGTGGTATGAACTTAAGTTTTTCAGTTGATTTTATTTCTTTCCTACCCATATTATTTGTTAGAATCATAGTTTGTATTCTTGAAGTGCATATAGCTGATGGATTACATTAATTTGGTGCTCTAATCATGTTTCCAAATCATGCTTGTATTTATGAAGAATATATTTAGTTAAAAGGAATTATGATGGTTTTATGATTGATTATTGAATTTACTGGTAGGCTTGAAAAGTTTTATAATTAATATTTTGTTGTTCATTTTCTTTCTGATAACAGATCCAAGTTTGAAAACATATTATTAAATGTATTTCATAGTCTAAAATTATCTCATCTGTAAATAATTTTTTCAAATGACTCATCAGCGAGTATCCTAAATTTCCATACTGAAAACAAATTTTTAAAATTACATTTTAATTCAGATATCTTGCTTGGATTTTATCAAATTACTTCAAAGTAAAAAATTATGGTTAGTGATAAGTTGGTAATTATACATATTGATAACATATCTATTACCATTGTGTATTAGACACTTTTTAGTCAGTTTATCACATGCTTTAATTTTGTTTTTAAACCATGTTTACTCTGGTTGTGGGCAACAATCGTAGTCTTTATGTCTGTAGGTGACAATATGCAATTGCCACAATTTTTAAATCAAGATTGGGGGTTTTAGGGTATTTTATGTATTTGTGTCTGTTTGAAAGAATAGACTATATTTATATCTGTAAATAATAAAGTAGACAATGAATTTGTTACAAAATTTTCTGAACATAATAAATTTAAAAACATGCAAGTTCAGTATCCATTACTTTTCATTAAAAATATCTTAATTTGATAATATTTATTTAGTTTCTTCAACATCAGTTTGATTTAAAATTTTATTCATGAATTTTAGAAGAAAAAAAAGTCTGCTTTTTGCAGTCTTGTAGAAGTCATATGCCTAAATTGATCATAATTCATCTAACCACACAGGTTGTGGTTTGCAAGTTCATAGATTAGGATTGTAAGTCACAGCCCTTGTAAACTTGCTTTATAGATTCATATGTTTCACTAGTATTCTTTAGGTCATATAAATTTATGTAAATAACAATCAATCACACACTAGCAGCTGTAATTCGTACCCAAATTTACTTAAGAATCGTGCATTGTGGGTGAATGAAAAATAGGTATTAAAATAAAGTCTGTGTCAGTCATTATATGTATATATTAATACTTCAATATATATATTTGTGTGAAATTTAGTAATAAGAGACCTAAATCTAATATGGAAAAAAGCTATATTCTTTGAGTAATTTGTTTCTGTCTAGAGGTCAATATTTATGCTAGCTGGAAATTCATGAACTGAAAATCTTTGTATAAGAAAGAATGGTGCAGTTTCTGATACACAAAAAGAGTTCAGAAGTCTTCTTTTTAAATTTATGTTTAAGTTGACCTCATAAGTTGATAAACTAATTCTTTTCCATAGAAAATTTTTTATTGTATGTGAACCCTATGTCTGAGATAAATGATTAATATTAATCTTTATCTTTAATACATAGTAAACATTTTCTTTTTTATAGTAATTAAATGCCATTTTACTATTCACCTGCTGTATACTTCCTCCAACATTTGGCTTTAAACACTGTGCTCTCAACTTCGAAAGGGGGGATGGGTATAATATTTAAAATCCTATATTTACTTGATGTTTTATCCTTTAATTGGCTCATCCTTTTTTTTTCCTTTTAATGATATCAAATTTAATACACTTTAAAATATTACTGTGTAAATCTCTCAAATGTTGTAAAATGCTTAAAAATCTTGACACTGCCATTAACATTTTTCATCTTTTGATTGCAGTTTTCTCCACTTATGAATGTTGACTTTTATCATAATTGTATTTGAATTTTTCTTTCTTTGCATGATATTTCATTCTACTTAATCTTTATTGGTGTTTTGTGCATTAAATAAATGTAAAAATATATATAAATGCATGGAAATCAGAATATTCATTATTTACCATATTTAAATTGATTCTATGATTTCAAACATGCCTTTAAGTCCCAAGTTAATACCTGTATACTCTATTGCTTGTTTACATTAATTATATGGATTTTCATTTGGAACTGTGTGTTATACATAAATTCACTTTGTAGAATTTTATCTACAGTTTAAGCTTTTTTCATAATATTTTTATTTTTATAAGTTAGCATTCATTGTCTAAACGGCCAATCTTGTAGTTATCAACAAAAATTCAAACCATATTGCTTCATTGTTGCTTAACAGCATATAGCTAGTTTGTATAAGTTGCGCTGAAATGTAATGGTGCTGCCTTTCTTGTACTTTTTTCCAATATTATGAGCATGTTTTGTTACTGCTTGCAGCATGACTTTGTTATTATTTATAATACGTATTTCAGTGTTAGTTCCATTATTACAAGAGAAAGCTTTTCCCATATTGGATTTAATATAACTCTGTTGTGAATGTTGTTAGATTCATACAAAGTATATGTTAGGATTTAATGTGTAGTATGCCTGAAATGTTAAAATTTGGCACATTTGTTGCATTGCCTTGATAACATTTATGTATTATCTCATCTCATACTGCAAATGCCTCATATAGTATGATGAAATAATGTGTAAACATCATAGAAATTGATATTAAAAAGCATTTATATTAAATTTTCATTGTAGAAGTAATTCTACAAAATTAAAAGTTATATAGTTGCATGCAAGTGCTATATGAATATATCATATGTTCTAAATGTGTATTACTTTATAGCTATTAACACAAGAGACTGGAATCATAAAAATATTCCTATATACATATATTCATATATATACTTATATAAAATTGTATTACTAATTCACATTCCACTTATAAAGTATGGCCGGTAGATGTTTCAAATGTGTATTGAGAAATATTTTTTTATTGTTAAAGTTTTTGAATTTTATTATTTTAGTCATTTATTTTGTATAACTGGCTTCTGGGATGAAGATAAAGTATTATTTTTTCTTTCCAGCCTTGTATTACATCTATGCCCTTATCTAGTCAACTTTTGTATTTCATTTGCTTTGTTTTAGTAATTAACTGGAATTGAATGGTGTGCAATTTTTAGCATATTTTCCTTATATATTTACATTTTTTATTTGTAATGTGATATATTTCTAGTCATTTTATTTGTAGTATTTATAAGCACAAATGTTCTAAAAAATAATGAATTTTGACAGCTAAAATATATTGTATGCTAAGTGTTAAGTAGGGAGAGATGATAGTTACTATGTAAACCAACATTATATTGTAATTTATCCTTTAGAAAATAAAAGTTTTCTTTTGTTTTTACTTCTTTCAGAGAATTGAAAAAACTGGTGGAAAATTAAATTCTAACCATAGCTTTTTGCATTTGGAAACACTGTTTAAATATATTGAATAAATATCAAAGAGTATAACATTTCAAACAGATAGGAATATAAATATGCAAGATTCCAGAGGCTAGGAATCTGCCTTGATGAAGTTGAACATAGGTTATTTAACCAACAGTCCTTCAAACAAAATTGAGCTATTAAAAAACAGGCCCACTATGCAAACCCATGTCACTTAACCAAATATTGAAGCAGATTTATATACTTGAAGTGGCAAGTTACTAACAACTTAGTTATTAGATCTAAAATTTGATCTGTTATAATAGATTTAACTCAATTTTTGAAATTGTTTTACAGAGGTAGATATGAATTGGCCAAAATTGATACAATATAAATTATTACTTAAAGGGAGAATAATTATTTGAAGTAATGTTAATAAGATCTGTGAATAAATATACATTAATTAGTTTATTAACTTTCAAATTTATTTATTTAGCTTTTCATGCCCAAATTTTAATATTAAATCACATTTGGGTTTTTTTCATGTGTGATGTGAATTTTTAAATAATTTATTTTTAAAAGTATTTGCAGATTGCAAGAGTATTCGAGATCTAATATTTTATTTTTGCTCTACCCAAATATTAAATTTTTAGATGATGATTAAGACTTGGTTTTATTGCTTTGAAGGTTAGAAGAAATGATTTTGATTCAAGCATAAAACTCAAATAGCTTTTAAAAAATTCAAAATACTCTCTGTAGCCTAAATTTTAATAGCAAATTAACTTTATGAAATTAAAAAAACAATTATTGCCAAATCTGAATTAGCATCATTTATTTACTTTTGTTAGTTAACCTTGTAAAGAATAAAATAGTGATATTATAACACAATTGTTATTAGAAAAATTCACATTATTAGTTTAATTTTTATCATGGCCCAAAATTTTAGGATAATACAAAAATAATTGTAGAGGAGAAAAGGGAAATTATGATAATTTAGTACTTTGTTGCATCCTTTTTCTTTTTCTAATGGGTTTAAATGGTTTGACATACTTGTTTAGTTCACAATATTTTTCATCAAAACATGACCACATGGTCTTAAGGATAGAAACAAGTTCATGTTTGCCTGGTGCCAACCTGTTATGACATTCTAGCTGCTGTTTGGTTAGATGTCATTGGTAACTGTTGAGGCATCAGTGACTTGAAACCTAATTTATGGCATTCTGTCTAATGTTGTTGATTTAGATGAGGTATTGAATAATTCTACCAATGTCCTGTTATGAAATCTTTATATTTTAAGGCATTGTACCCAATCTCCTCTTACCTTTTAATGTAGTAATTAGTTTTCAAATGCTATAAAAGCAAATTTCTTTTAGCACATGTAAATGTAAAAAAGAAAGAAAATGTTAGAGGAGATGAATATTTCAAAGATCAAAATATGCAATTCTCATTTGGATAGAAATGTTATGGGACAAGTAAAATATTTCTTAAATATGATGCAACAATTGTTTTGTTATTATAATTAAATTAATAGCTTTTTGGTGATTTATTATATTCAGCCCCTATTTGATGTAATGAATGTTAATGTATATTAAAACATGATAGTTGATATTTTTCAAAACAAGTGTTTAAAAACTCTAATTTCAATTGCTACAGAAATGTTATACTTTATACTTAACAAAGCAAACAAAAAAAATGAATGAATAAATAAACATAACTCTTATTTAAAGAGTCTGTTAATGAATGAGTTCTAGCGTAACTTTGGAACCCCTATTTCTTTTGTAGTTTTATTGATGAAAATGCAGTATAAATTTTGATTAAATTTAGAAACCAGTGTAATGCTTGAAATTGTAAAATTGAATGTAGTCAATATTATAGAAGCTGAATTTAAGGTGAAAGAAATTAACATAAAATACTGAGTTATGAATTAAAACACAGAAAAATATCTGAAAAGAAATGCTCATAAAAATTATACTTGTTTCTATTATTCAGTAATAAGTAAATAGTTAGATAAATTAACATGGAATAAAACACTTTATTTTAGAATTTTATTTACATAGCTCTCTGTACAGCTTATAGGTAAACTCTGTAAAGGGAAAGAGGATTCAGAAATTACAACAGACTCAGACATATCACATACATGACAAACAGACGGAAGTTTCTTCTTCAGAATCATACCTGGAAAAAAAAGTATATAAATAAGTTTATTTTTCAACAACTAACTTTAAAGTTTGAGTGAAATCTAACTCATTCGCTTTTAAAAAATGTAAATTCACAAAAATTAATACTGTGTACATAAACCTAGAAAAAATTAAAAACTTTGATATAGGATGTATGCAGTTGATTATAATAAAGTGAAATAGCTTAACCCCAGACAGAAAAATAAGGCAAAATATTTTTCATCATGCACACCAGTGATAGCATAAAAACTTGTAAACTTTCTGCAGAACAATAGTACTGGCATCATGTGCCATCAGCTCCCAGCATGACATGGTCAATATATACTCTGAAGACTATGCAAGTCAATTCATATAATTCTAAATTTTTATTGGCAACAGTATTTATTTCTGTCACTTTAGCTCATTAAAGAGATAGTTAAATTTTCCAAAATTTGAGGTGCAAGTTTTACAAAGCAGCAAAGATATGCAATCATTAAAAAGAAAACATCTGAATATGCAAATGTATTGTTGACTTCCTGCAAGTTATAAATTGATGATGAGTCAGAGTTTTCAAGTAAGTCATATTTCTAAGATAGCTCAGAAAAAGTAAGGGAGTTCTGACAGAAAAAAAATACATCTATTCATTAAAACAACAAAGAATGAGAACCTCATAGACGAAACTTAGGGTATTAAC
Source organism: Dolomedes plantarius (assembly GCA_907164885.2). Lineage (NCBI taxonomy): Eukaryota > Metazoa > Arthropoda > Arachnida > Araneae > Dolomedidae > Dolomedes > Dolomedes plantarius. Next base: position 99,426,618 of record OU015498.1, on the reverse strand, counting down.
TTCCTTTCACACATTTTCTTTTTCCACACCAAGATAACAAGAGACAAGCACTGACTTTACTAAAGTAGAAGTGGTTTTCCATAAATGTAATGTAAAAAAATACATTTTAACAGTCATGTGTGAAATTTTTTTATTTATTTTTTTATTTTATTCATTTATTTATTTTTTTAAGGAGTCTAGTTCAAAGTCTCATTCTATCCAATAGTACAATGTTTATAGGAAAGAATTTTTATAATTTATCTTAAAGTATAGATTAATCACTAGCCCCCAGAGTTTTGAGTATATGTAAGTGTTCTCATATAAACCAAGACTTACCAACTTAATCTCTTTCTCCTCTAAACATATTGAGATATTCTAAACACTACTAACATATAATATTATTATTAAACAATCTAATAATCCTATAGTTCAGAATTTCATTACACTTCATATAATTATTTTTTGTATGTTTCAGATGAAAAAATATGATTTGTAATGATTTAAAAAACTACAAAAATAGCTTTTAAAATTAACATCTGGTGGTAAAGAGGAGATGAAACATTTAAAATTATTTTTTCAAGTTTGAGAGAATTACATTTCCTATTGAAAGCTGTTTATGATAACATTCCTACTTCCATAAGAAGTGCACATAACATAAAAAAATTAACATAGTTGTTTTATAAATGTAAATTTTAATGTTTGTAAAGTTACACAGAATTCACAGAAGTATATGAAAAAATTTTATATATCATGAAGAACTTACTTTAAAATTGAACACAAATGGCAAAATTTGTAACTGCATGTATGGCATGTCCTACAGCAAATGATACACAAGATTCTTTCACAAAAAGAACAAGTAACCTGTTGATTAGATGTGCAACAAGGATTCATTACACTGACTTTCCCTAAAATGAGAATACTTAATTAGATTCTGAATACATAAATAACATTATGCTCAAGAATAGTATGAAGGCTATTATTTGCTAAACAATTTCTATTTCTACCATACAGCTAAAATTAAAAGGCAAATTGTTCATAAAAAGTATAAATGCATTAAAGCAAACCACTGTCTGAAAAATAGTGTTTCAACTGCAGTAAATTTAAATTGAACATTTGGTGATATAAGAATTTAATGCATTGTTCTTAAGTTACAATAATTAAACCACAAGAAAAATTAGCAGATGTTACTGAGGGTTCAGAGAGAAAATTACTTGTAAATATTTATCTTCATTTTAAAATCTGGAGAAAAGGGCATCACTATTGTCAATAACTATGCGTCATATTTGCTAGATAAACAGGTTTAGTTGTATTTATGATATGTATGCTATAATGATAAGTAATTACAAATTTAATTTATTTATTTACACACACACACACACATATATATATATATATATATATATATTTATTTATTTTATATAACTAGATTGGTAACATTGATAATAGAAGGGAAAAAGTTTAATGTGGTAAGTATAGTTTAAACATTTCGGTTCATATATACACATATAATGTCATATCTCTATAAACTCTTTACACTTACTTCCTAATTTTCTACGCTAAATACACCTAATGAGAGGTATGAAAATTCGTGTTCCAGGAAAAGAATTATTTACCTACATCAGAATATTAGAATTAATGCATTACATATTAAATTTTAATAATTATTTTGAGGTAAGCACCACCATAAACCTAAAATTTAATTTTTTCTTACTTTTAACCTACTGACAATATATATATATGAAACAATATCATTTCACTTTCATTAATTAAACACCTATTCGAAATTCTTCCATTTTATCTCAAAGTATCGCCTCTTAATCCAAATTCTTATCTAAAGATAGCCATTATCTAAAGTAACCGATTAGATTTTCCCCTAATACATGTATTAGGGGAATACATGTGTAAAAGCTAAAGTTGTTTTTAAAAACAGTGTGCTGCAATGTTCTAGAAAATTCGAGAGGTCATCCGATGAGTTCCACATGATCCCAACTAACCAATTAAAAGCTTTAACGCACCAGCACCTCCTATGTAGATAGCGTTCTCTGTGGCTTTTATGTGTCTGCCACCAATCCGAAAACATGTCCCTCTAGCGTGCTACGTCCCTTTGTCTTGTGCTGCTATGGCTGGTTCCAGAATAAATAACTCTGAAAATGTGATTTTCGAGAAATGCTTAAGTGTAGTCCAAGTGTGAACTTATGAACCAACTGTACAGCTAGTCAACAAAAACACTTCTGAAATAAACCATTTTTATGATTGAATGAATCTTCTTTCACTCGGCCTCGACTCTTTCTGTATTTGCCGTCCACGACTCCCAGCAGGCTTAACGATTTTCATCCTACAAAAACTGAAATCTGCATGAAAGGTGATATCTGATCCCCTCCATCCTATTTTCTCTCTATGTGCACCTTCTACGATTACTGGAACGTCATCGATATTCTTTCACTATGAGGCCTTCATTATATATCTATATATATAAAAGAGCTCGTCTGTTTGTTTGTCCGCTATAGAATCATAGACTGTTTCACCCACCAGGACCAAATTCGGCACAGTTAATGTTTAGGACCCCAGAAACTTAAATCAGGAAAAATGAAATTTGGGGCTCAATTAGTTTTTTAAAAATTAATTTTTAATGATTTTTGTGCCTCTAAGAAGTGCACGACTACCTGTGGGGCCCCTTCACCACAACCAGCTGCGTTAAGAGAGATGGTTTGGGGGGTGACAGGGGGGGGGGGTGTTAAATTCCAATATGCGGGAGGAAGAGGGTTGGGAATGACCTTTAGCCCTGGCTCCACAAATGAACACAACTCGAGAACTGATGAACATGAAGAGCGGGGGTGCAGCCCAGTATTTTTTTGATGGAATGCATGAAAAATTTTATATCTATATATCTACCCGGGCAACGCCGGGCAATAATGCTAGTATATATATATATATTGCCAGTTTATACTCTTTCTCTCTTTGAAAAGCAAGCATAACTATTGAAACTACCACTTGAATGATTTTGATATTTTTCATGCAAAGAACTCGTGGAAAGAACATGATCTTCTTGACAGGAGAGATTAACATCCCTGATGAAAATATATAACATATTTGACAACAATATAGGGCTATTAAAAAATAATACTTAATACATTTTAATATTATCTTAATAATAAAACAACATTAAGAAATATAACTTTTCATAAATATAATTTGTAGTTTGAAAGTACACACTGAGCAAAATCAATGTTTTTGCTTACTTGTTTGAACAAAATAAAAAAAAAATAATTACATACCTTGTTTGTCTGAAGGCAAGGAATTTTTCTCCTCCTTCAGTTTATGAATTAAATGAGAGTAACCGTTTCCATTCATGAATCCATTTTGAACTGTTGATGTTCCATTTTGAACTTTTAAATTTCCATTTTGATTTTTTATAGACCCATTATACAGCATTTTCATGGTACTTTCTACAGAAAAAAAAAATACCACTAAATCAGAATCCTTATTTTTAAATATATATACATAGAACTGGATATGATAGATTGGTAACATTGATAATAAAAGGAAAAAAGTTAAATGTGTCAAGTACAGTTTAATCATTTCGGTTCATATATACACATACGTCATATCTTTATAAACTCTTTATGCCTACTTTCTAATCTTCTATGCTAAATATACCTAATGGGAGGTATGAAAATTAGTGTTCCAGGAGAAGAATTATAGCATTACATATTAAATTTTAATAATTATTTTAAGGTAAGCACCACCATAAACCTAAAATTTAATTTTTTTATTACTTTTTCTTTGTGTATTTTTTTCCCCTCATCCTAGAGAGTCTGCAAAATATTAAACAATTTCATTGAAACATCTCAAATTGAAAGTTGGACATTGTTAACAGAAGGAAACAGCCCTTGATCATGATTAAATTATTTCAATGAACAATCCAGTTGATTTATTCAGCTAAAGTCTGCATAAAATAATACATTATGTATGTAAAAGAGTGTATATATAAAAACATCAAGGCAAACCTCTGAGAAAAAATACAAAATCTGCACAAGGAAGTTTAACACAATATTCTGACTATTCGTGATTCTAATGGTCAAGATCTAAAATATTTTCTGTTTTCACTTCAGTGAAAATAAGAAACAATTTTATTTAGTAATAAGTTACTTACAGGAATAAATGGTAATTTCTGGTATGACTACATCACAATATTATATGGTAAAAGCTCAGCTGTAACTATTAATAATAAAATTTAACACAGCATCAATCTCATTTTAAAATTCTAATTCCAACAATCATGTAAAAAAAAAAGTTTACCACATAAATCAGCTACCAGTAAAACATTTAAATTTAAATAACCAAAAATACATTACCTCAGCCATAACCTTCCCTATCTTTTAAAACTTTTCTGATCTTGCCAAAATGTCATACATTAATTCAATTTTTTACCGTTTAACAGGACTTGATAGACAGGACTCAGAACATAATATTATAAGTTAGTAATTCTAATAAGGACATTATGGATATGATTGTAGGTATAAATTTAAATTGAACACTTTCCTATACATGCTACAACTATCTTAATTAAAAAAATTCAATATATTTTTCAAAATAAATTATCTCTCAGGTGTAGGTGAAAATAAAACATTACTTAACCCCTTACCAGTGGTGCCCAAACTGGGTGCGGGTGCGGACAACCAAAATGGACAATATCTGTAATGCTCGAACTGAGTTTGGGCAGGAGAAAACTCAGATTGATTCTTTTCCAAGATGTACGTTTTCCTTTCGAATGACATTTAATATAGAATTTACTATTTTCACAATAGATGGTGGTATTTGTCCATTTATTTCATTTATGGGGGTGTGGTCAGTTATAAAGGCGTGAATTGGTGCGAATGAGTGTTTTGCACTCTTAGTCAGAATTTGTAACAACCACTATATCCTTTTTATTGAATTTTATACCAAATTTTGCTTTTACAAAAGTTTGATTTGCAATGTTTGATTCAGACTCCGATAAAGAGTACCTTTTAGGTTCTTCAGGCTCAGATACCGAGTTTATTGTAAAGAATGTGATATGGGCTTGTGTGCAGTGCCCTGTTTTTTTATATATCATACTATAAAGGATTTGTGAAATTCGCATATTCAAAATCATGTTGTATTGTTTAACATTAGTTTATAATACTTAGCTTTAAAATTACCATACCATTTGATTTATTTTGCTATAATTGAAAATTTTAGAATAAAATATCCATTAATTTTTTACGTGTGTCAAATAATTAAATATAGTACAGTGGAATCTCGATCTATCGTTTTCGAAGGGACTGATTGAACTAAATGATGGATGCGGGAACACGATAGATGCTGGAATATATAAAAAAGTATTAACATACCTTAAAGTTTGATATCCCAAAAATATATTTACTCACATACATAAATGCATACATACCTGTAGTGTAACTGAAGATAAATTTACAAAATTGTACTGAAATCTAAGATAATAATAATAAAAAAAAGAAATACACGGAAATACACGGGATTTTGATTCAAATAAAAGTACTTAATCTTTATTTGTTATTTGGTGGTTTTCTCTCCCCAAGTAAACAATATTTTTTCTGTGTTGCAAATTGCATTCTTTTCAGTATCGGTTATTGTGTGAGAGTATATAGAAGCGGCAGCCGTCAGTTGTTTGTAACTAGAACCATTCCATTGCACTGGATGGGGTCACACATAAGACCACCAGGAAGTTCTGCTTCCAGGTGAAACCCTCATTGGCCAGTGTAGAACTGCAGCAATCAGAAACTTCTCCCACCCTAGACCAAACACCAGGGTGCCTCCATCCCAAGGCCAACAGAAAAGCCAGAGGGCAGCAGGAACCACTCATTTCGGCTGACTGTGAGCCATTGCTGATAAGAACAGAAATGTTGAATAGTCGGTGAATTTGGAATGAGTTGCCGAAAATAAGATACTCCAGGGGCTAAATAATTAAAAAAAAACCACGACAATCATATGGGAGTGGTATGATAACACAAAACCAGGCTAAACAGGAGAGAACAAAGATACAAGGCTGTGCATCTCAAATGTTCTGCTCATTGTTTAATTAGAGCATCATTCTAGCTCAATCCAGACATTTATATTTCGGGTTCAGTCATTATGAAAAAACGATCGATCCGATAAATTAATATAAAGCTACGATATTCTGAACGAATAGTGTGGATAACGATGGATCGAGGAATGATCCATGCAGTCTGTTTTTGCTTGTTTTCTATGGAATTTATTCGGGACCGGGTGAAATAAACGATATATACGGGAAAATGATTGATCGAGATTCCACTGTAGTTAATTCATTTAAAATTTTGTATATTTTAAAAATAACCATTTTCTAACCTTTTTATTGATATAATGCACAAAATTAAGCAGGAAAAAAATTTTCAATTTTGGGTGCATTTTTCTCAAATACAGTCAATTCTGGTTAATCAGACCATATCGGGACGTGATCATTTTGGTCCGCTTAACCGGTGGTCCAATTACCCGGAATCGACTGTAAATGTCATAGGTAAGGGGAGGCATATTTTTGAAGCTTAGCTGTATATAAAATAAAAAGTAAAAATTGATGGATTAAGAGTCTAATAGAACTATGCATAACTAGATCTTTTAGTTTCAATGCTTATTGAAGTTAATATTTTAGACTTCTCATATAAATAAATATCCATATGTTATATAGCATCAACATTCTTACTGGCCTATACATTGTGTATATAAATTTTAAAAATATATAATATACTATATTAATATATAAGAAATAATAGTCATCCACAAGTTAATATTTAGGAAAACAAACTGCAAGTATGTTAAATATCCCAAAATTTATTAAACACAATAGCAAAGGATTAACAAAAGTATTAAGGATCTAATATCAATCATGTTTTGGATGAATTAAGATCCAAATAAGTCATTAAAAACTGAAAATTTTAATGACACTATTTATTCTTCAATTCAGTGATTTTATTTATCAATATTTTCTACCTCTGTAAGGAAAAAATTAAAAATAATCAAAGAAGCATCGAATCTTCTCTGGTATGAGTGCTGGCCTTAGCATAGAATATTAAAGAAGTTAAGATTATTTATATAAAACAAGTTTTCAGCCATTATTAATTAAGTTTCTGATACAACAAGTTTTATAAAGTTTTTATTGTTGGATTTTCTATTTGTTTACAACACATTTTTTAATCACAGTACAGTGTGCTCTATAAAATATCAAAGACAAGTAACATTTAAAACAATATTGCAATATTTCCCCCTTTTTTATCTTTTACCGTGTTTTCATACTTTAATAACAAGCATATGTCTAATAATATAGAAAATTTTTCACTTTACATAAAAAAAGACATTTTAAAATTCAGTAGATTAAAAGAATATTCTGTCGTAAGAACAACTGTCCAACTTTTGTAACAAAATTTGGGAGAAAAATAGCAATACAAAGAAAGAAAACAAATGGATGACAGCTCTAAACAGTGAAAAAAATACTTCAGACAGTAGAATAAAGTGATCACAATAGTAACTAATGAATAAAAATCCCAGTAATTTAGGTATAAATATATTTAAACTAGAATAGTAAATATTAAAGCTCTACATTCCCATAACAAGATAATTAATGAGACAGACATGACTACTAAGTATCATTATACTTGATATTAATATCAGCATAGTCATATTGAATTGTCTTTCATGACTATGAGTTCAATCAAATTATCAGTTTAGTAACTGAGAACAAAAAGCTATATATAAATCTCCTATTCTTACATATAAATGATCAAATCTGCAGGAAGTCTATAAGTATAAGACTGATTAAACTGCAATAAAAATCTGAACAATCATTTAATACGTTTATACAAATGCGATCTACTTTTCAAAATCCCTTTTTAGCGTTAAAAAAAAAAAAATTCCATCAGTACTCTTTTAAATGGTAGATAAATGTTGTTTCCAACCCCATAATGAAAGTGTAATCTACAGGCAGATATAAAATGTACTCGAGAAAAAAAAAATGTTTATGTTGTACTAACCATAAACTTTCTTCATATTTTCAACGTGGTTGACACCAAGATTAACCTCCTTTATTCCAATATGCATTTTCTGGAGGATATATACATCATCAAATGGGTTTTTCCGTTTAGGCATATTGAATGGGACGGCCTGTGAAAAAATACAATATCAGTACAAAAATAAAAATATAACTATAAAAGCAGCATCACATTGTATTTTTCTTGACAGTAGAGAGTTCAAACTTTCGTTTACAAAATGAGAAATTAAAGTACTAATATCAGAGAGGGTATGGCCATACAGTAACCTGTAGTTTAAACTGTAATTCCTTAATGTTAACATAGACTACAGACTAGCGTAAAATTAAGAGCGCTAGTACTGTAACAGTTTTTTCGTATGCCTACGCTACAATGTAGGTCTCTTTAATACAATTTGCGCGCCAACTTTATATGGCGGGAGAGTAAACATTGTCTGAAATCGAATATATATTAGTTGTTTGTAATTATTCGAATCGACATTCAGTTTCGAATCTGTTCGGCAAAGGATCTGTTTCTGAAGAGTTTCAGTAATTTCAAGACAATAATTAAAAATAATTTCATCGATTATTGCATTATATCATTTATTTTGAAGATGAAATGAATTAATTGCGGTCTCAAACCCAGAAGACAACTAAAGATCTCGTTCGGAATAAGATCCATCAGAGTTGCGTAGCTCTACCGTCCCTCATCATAATTCTTTTAACTAATCACAGATCTTAACAATTTGAGTCTAATTGTTTGGAGGTCTGTGATTGGTTAAAAGTATTTCGATTTGACGTAACGCTGTTGGACTCAATGTGAACAAAACCTTCTGCTGCAAGCCGTATAGGGATAAAACTTCTGAATTTCGTGTATTTCGTAAACTTTTCAATTTTGTGGATGCAGGAACCCGAGAGAGGTGAATCCACTCAATAGAACTGCTACAGGGTGGAGGGAGGGGATATTCCCGATGTCCTTTTCAGGGACAAGTAAAGTATATGTCGAAAAAAGAGATAATTTCAACGTACATTTTTATTTATATCCCTAAGGGCCTGTTCAAATAGGAGTCCAGTAGAGGAAGCTTAAAGGAAAGATGGCGCTGTGACGGAAATAAACCAATCATAGGCGTTAAAAATTTCTTTGCTAATCGTTTGGAGGTTTGTCACTGGTCAAATAAATATATTTCAATACTTTAAAGCTTCCGCTACAGGACTCCTATGTGAACAGGCCCTTAAAGGGAGATTCTGTGAGCGCCACTTGATCAAGTTTGTGTTACACAGATGGGGATCCACAGGAACCCTTGAGTAACTTTTGAATACAATCGTTCGCCCGCCTGCTTATTGCATGAAGAGGTTTTGAAAGGAGGAGATCGAATCAATTTTTATATCCTTCTTTATAAATCATCATGGTGTCCATAGGCGTAGCGTGCTTCTAAATTTTGGGGGGGCACGAATTAGGGATGGGATATCGAAAGCAAAATATCGATATGAGTATCGATGATAATATCGAAAGCAAAATATCGATATGAGTATCGATGATAATATCGAAAGCAAAATATCGATATGAGTATCGATGATAATATCGGCTATTAATATCGATATCAATAATATTTCGGCACAAAAATATCGATATTTCAAAATATCGACGATATTTCAAAATATAGACGATATTTCAAAATATAAACGATATTTCAAAATATCAATAACACATTTTCCTTTCACCAAGCAGTCAATCGCATTCGAAGGAATGATTGTATAGTAAAATAATATATAAATATTGTAATACTACGATAAAAAAATTGTCGTAATTTAATTCAATAAGGAAATAACATTTCAATAAACAATATTTATCAAATTAAAAAGTTTCTATAAAAGTTTATAATTTTTTTTTTTTAATTGAAAGCCCTAAAACGTGTTTTTAGGCTATCTGAGGACCCAAAAGCTTTTCTACAACATGATTAATGAATTTTGCGAGGATATTGTAAAACATGATAACCAATAAAGTCTAAGTTTTACTTATCTTTTTTAGGATGTTTTATTTCCCTTTGTCTTTTATCTGTTGAGTACTTTCGGCCGCTAAGCTCTCCTTAGCGGCTAAGTTGTTAGCCTAAATTGTTAGCGGCGGAAAGTACTCAACAGGTAAAAAGCAAAGTGAAATAAAACAACTTAAAAAGTTAAGTGAAAGCTATCATTTTAACAAAGTTACGAAAGCAACATCTCCTAAACGTAACTCATTTTAATATAAATGTTATTTGATTGCTGTATTGGATTTTTAATTATTCAGCAAAAAACCTATCACACCTCTGCTATAATTAGCTCTCAACTCAAAATACAAAAAATATTTTATTTTACGTTCCCTCACAGGACAGGGATGGTAAAGTTAAATCACTTTCTAGTCAAAATCAGTGCTTTTATTACTACAAACTCTTTTCTTAAACAACAAATATTGAAACTTTGAAAAATCTTAAGTTAATAAATAAAATATAAAATAATGATTCTAGGCAAGTTCTACAAGTTTTTACAGTGTATTTTAAATGTCTGTTTAACACATTGGTAAACCTTGTCTCGTACTTGGCCATAACAGCCCTCTTTAATTTAATAAAAGTCTTCTTTCAGAATGCCTTGAAAATTTTTCCACAAGCAAGTCCAGTTTCTCTTCACTAGAGTACAGCTGCGTCAGTTCATGTTCTATTGCCATTATGGCAAGTCCACTTAAGCGTTCTTCTTTCATCGTGCTTCTCAAGTAAGTTTTGAGCCTTCGCAGGGTAGAGAATGACCTCAATGCGGTCGTAGTTGTGATAGGCCATGAAAGAGCAATTTCTAAGAGATGTATCACTTCAGGTACATTGTTTTTCAGGCCGTTTTTAGTGCAAAACTGTGCCAACTCTTGCAGATTTATGTTTGGATTTTTCTTGTCTGTTTTTATAAAATTTTTTTTAGAGAAGCAGTGAAAAAACTTCAGCTGTGAGGAAAGACAACTGATAAAAGGGTTGGATTTTCCCAACAACAGTTTCATCTAAGCTATCCCAATCCAACAAAAGCTGGATAATGGAATTGATTTTGTCGCAGTCATTCTGAGAAAATCGAGCTTGGAGGTTACTTACTACAATGTCAAGCCCCGCAAAATAAATTTCTATTTTACATTGCCCTTCAGCCGAGGTGTGATGATAAAAAGATTCAGACGCATCATTATATTCAAGCCTTTTTGGTTTCTTCCGTTTTCGAAGCAAGGAGAGTCTGTCAACATACAAGCCTTTGGTGGAAAAAACTTTGCAAAGTTCTTCTGTTTCGTTCCATAAGTGAATGAAACCTTGATCATTTCGTTGAAGTTTTATACTGTCGATAACAGCTTCAACTTTACTGAACAGTTTGGAAATGTCTAACGTTTCACTTTGAAGCTCTTTCGACAGTATGTCAGTCAGGCTTAGAACGTTGTACATGAGTTTAAGGCTGAAGATGAATTCAAAACTACTAGCCTGCTTTATTAGTCCATCTGCTTCAGCTGCAACCTTTCTATTGGAAGCGTCACTTGCCACAACTTCCATTGCTTCCAAAACTTCTGGGAGCTGCTTTAAGATAACCCTTATAGCACGGTGACGAACAGTCCATCTTGTTTGTGACAAACTAATCAGCCTTTTACTTTTAGCCTCTTCATTTTGTTTACATATAGATTCAAAAATAGAAAACCTCTTGGCAGAAGCATTGATAATATTATACAGAGAATTTATTATGGACAAACAATTTCGCAACTGTCTTACTTCTTCACAAAACCGCATAACAGCAAGATCCAACAAATGGGCATGACAATGAGTGTATAATGCCCTAGGCTCTTTTTCCTGAAACCTTGCAGCTACGCCATTGAACTTTCCACTCATTTGACTAGCACCGTCATACGCCTGACCACGCATTTTATTAAGATTTATCCCAATTTGCTGTATATACCCTTTAATAACCGAATGTAAGTTTTGACCTGTTGTTTCTGCAACATCAACAAAGCCCAGAAATCTCTCTTTAATTCGGACATTTTCGTCATTGTTAGTGATGTAGCGAATGCATATGCTCACTTGCTCACGACTGGAAACATCTGTTGTTTCGTCACAAATTATAGAATAGGCCGTAACCTCTTCTAACTCTTTCACGATATATTGTATCATTTCACTTTTTATACAATCTATAATTTCATTCTGTATCTGGGGACTCCTGTATGAATGAATTGATGAATTCATCAGTGTTATTATATCTTCTCCTTTATCTTTTGACCTAAGGTCAAGTAGCTCCTGAAAATTACCTGTATTTAAAGACACTGAACCCTCACAATGTCTTCTTAGGGCAAGACCTTGTTTTCCAAGGAACAAAATAGTTTTAATAATGAATTTTACATATTTTCGATTTTCTTTAACTTTTTTAGTGTGTGCTGAAGACAAAGAGTCTGCAACTGTTTTGCCAGATTTTCGGTATTCTTTAAGAAATTGGGTAGATTTTAGATGCATATCACTTTTTTCGTGTTTTCTAAATTTTTCCAATGCTTTTTTCCAGTTTGTCACCCCAATTTTAGTAAATGACTCCTCTCCACGCCCTGTTTTATCTTTGCAAAAAATACGACAAGAGAAACAAAATGCAGCATCGAAAATGGGGCTGTATTCAACCCAACCAAATTCAGAATACCACGTGTTTCTAAACTGTCTAGATTTTAACTGTATTTTGCTTACCATGAAACAATCAACAGGCTGGAATGGACCCCTAGAAATATCCGCTGATTGTAGACCCAGAGCAGGATCTCTACCACTACTTTCCACCACGTCCATAGGCCTAGGCCATTTTTCCTCCACATCGAGATTTGTTGAACAGGATGGTATCGGCATCAGCAGATTATCACCATAGTTGGACTTGGCACATTTATTAATGTTACTGTCACTACTTGCTTCTAGATTTTATTCTTGGTTTAACAAATCAATTTTTTTATTCGAGCTATCGACTTTTTTGAAAAAAGAAAGTACTGATTTCTGTTTTGACATTTTCAAACGTACAAAAACAATGATTTGATAAAGCGTGCACGTAAACAAAGAATTGAAACCAACACACAAAGAATTACTGACTGGTAGAGGTGGATATAGAAAGTGGTGTGGTGTAGGCCAGCCGCTAAACCATTAAAATTCTCCACCCAGCGCCTGCTTCGTGTTTCCAGGAACACTGATAGCGACCCTTTGTAGCGCATTCCTTCAAGGGGTGCGGGGGAGTAAGTTCAACGACCCCAAGGGGGTAAAGAGTGTGGTCTGAACGCAAAGGATTTTTAGCCGAGGAAAAAATATAGCATCGAATTTTTGTTATGGATTATATCATTGTTAAAATCTATGTTAACGCTAAAGACATAATCGGAATATTCAGTTTCACAGTTTGAAAAAGCGGGAAAAAACCCAACTTTCTTAAAAGTTTTCTACAATTTTCCGATTTTAACTGAACTCTATTAAGTTTTAATAAATTTCGAGTTCAGTTGGGGGGGCACGTGCCCCCCCCCGTGCCCCCCCGACGCTACGCCTATGATGGTGTCTGAGAAATACAAAAAAAAAAAAATTCAGGTAGGGCCTATTCACATAGGAGTTCGTTGCGTTGCGTTAAGGAAAAGATGACGTTGAGACGAAAATAAACCAATCATAGGACTCCAAACGATTAGCAATGAAATTTTTAACGCCTATGATTGGTTTATTTTTGTCTCAACGTCATCTTTTCCTTAACGCAACGCAACGGACTCCTATGTGAACAGGCCCGTAGTCTCTTCTAACGAAGCGACTGCGGGTTATTAACGTAGGATTACTTATCGTTGCTTACCTCTTTTGTATGTATATGTGTATGTATGTGTTATGTGTATATGTATCTATATATGTGTACGTATGTATATATGTATTAGATGTATTACCCGGCTTCGCTCGGGATTCAGTTTCTGTTATTATTTTTTTCAATGATTAGCCTCATGTTATGATGTTCTACAGTTTTCGCTAAAATTCTTTTGCGGTAGCAAATAGCAAAAGTTTGTTGTTGGTGCTGTCGTTGTTCATCGCTTTCCTCTCCTTTCGATGTTGAAGCTCGAAGACAATCGTATGTTCGACGCGTTAAAAGTTTCTTCATCAGTCTCACTGCTTCGGATCACTACAATTCGAATTCTGTTACCTTCCAGCTCTTGGGAATGTTTTTGCTTCAGATTCTTGTGTGTGTCTAACTGCATTTCGAATTCTGTTGGCTTCGCGCTCTTCTGTTTTTTTTCATCACATTGCTCATTTCTCAACAATCTTTGACATTTTCTCCTTACTTCTGCAGGATTAAAAGTTGCTCTCCACTTTTTGGGCATTTTAAAGCATTAATTTACAGCTAGTCAATAACGTTTGAATGGATTTATTATTATAGAAAAATAATCAATAATGTTTGAATGGATTGAGATCACAATCAATATTAAAATACGCCAAATCTGGTAATTATTATAGAAAAAGTATATACACGTATTTCATGCTCGGAATTCTTTCTCAAAACTAAATCGTCTGCTACGTTTCAATGCCACTTTCAGACTTTCTTAATTATAATATACACGTATTTCATGATTCTAATTCTTTCTCAAAACTAAGGGCCTGTTCACATAGGAGTCCGTTGCGTTGCGTTAAGGAAAAGATGACGTTCAGACGAAAATAAACCAATCATAGGCCTCCAAACGATTAGCAATGAAATTTTTAACGCCTATGATTGGTTTATTTTCGTCTCAACGTCATCTTTTCCTTAACGCAACGCAACGGACTCCTATGTGAACAGGCCGTAAATCATCTGCTATGTTTCAATGTCACTTCAGTTATAATATAAATCATCGCGTCAAGGCTAAACGCACGTGTTTCTAGCTAAGTCAATGTGTCCTGCAGTATATTTGAGTTTGAACAGGTAGCTTGGGATAGTTTCAATTCGTGAAATTGATAGATAACATATTCATTGAAAATGAATGACTTTCCATCCTTATATTTTCCATCCATGAATGACTTTCCATCCTTAAAAAGAAACATTCCGGCGTTGCCACGTACATGAAAATAATATATCAAATTCATTCTTGCATGCGCCAATATATGAATAAATCACGTTTTTAATTCATGTCTATTTATTTTTACGGAAATATTATAATTTAATTGGCAACAATGAAATGTTACAATGGCTTTGAACAAAAATATCCGGGGAAATTTGGCGATTTTTTTTTGGCGATTTTCAATATTCGTTGATACTTCTAACATAATTCGGGAATGGAACGTCGTAGCGGAATGAAAATAGTCTATAACCATCGCGCAAGTTCAAGCAATAAGTTGACCAAGTTTCTTCGCAATCGGATGAACGGTACGGCAGCGCATAAAATACGAACAAACAAACAAACAAACATTCATTTTTATATAGAGAGATGTATGTATACGTATATGTGTGTCAAAATTTTGACCGTTTTAGTGTCTGAAATTTTGCTTTCCGGAGGACCGTTATGGAGGAACGTATTCCCACGTTTAAAATGTTCGCTTGTCGCCAAGCTAGTCGAACGTCTTTTCCGGTCGTTCATGCTTATGCTGGTGTTATCGATATCAGTCTTATAGCGGCTCTACGGTCATATTTTTGCTACACGAGCGCCGATGAGACCACATATGTTCACTTCAGAATATTATCTAATGAGTTGTTGCCTAATGCGTATGTTCAAATTTTGTCACGTGTTATCAGGATATTCAGACTTTTCCTGATAGTCAAGTTAATTGTTGCAAAAGTCTTATGAATTTTCTTTCACAAGCTGTTAAATTTATAACCGTCGCTTTTAATGGATTATCAAATAAACTAGACGGCATATTTTTCTTTTTAAATCTCATCTGACTTAGATTACCTATTAAAGCCTATAGCCTATATCTATTTACCTATAAAACCTTATTAATCGAACAGTATCGCACAAATTTTTCTTTGTTTGTTTTGAGGCAAATGATTATAACTAAAAATCGAAAACGCTTGTGTTGCATGGTATTCAGATCATAAAAATTTCCAAAATGCTGGATGGTCTAATGGTTAGGAATCAGGCTTCAATTCACTGCTTTCGTATGTCCAATTTCGACGTTTGGAACCGTGGAAAGAACAATGATGGATTACGTAGCAACAAAAATTCTCGTGGAAAAAATATTACTTTTGGGGAAAAATTATTGGAATAAAATGCCAAAATTCTGTCCGCTGGCTGCAAAAAGAAAATTGAGCAGAATAAAGTTATGGTATCCGAAAAAATAAAATTTTCATGGCATGTTAAATACGTGGAGGATTCTTGTAATATAAGGCATGGGTTGCTGTCATGGAGGGGGCAAAATTTAAAATCGGCTAAATTGTGCCGCTCAGTAAAAAATATTTGTATTCTATGTAATTAGACAATGTTGCCATTTATCATTATTTTTTTCTTCTTTTCTGAATATATTTTACCGAATTTGTTGTTGGAAATATATATGTTTTCACCGCCAGATAGCGCTGTACGGGTCAATGCCCTGGGGGTGTCTGTCGCGGTTTGTTACTTCTTGTTTTTTTGGCCGAGCATGATGACTCGGAAGATTTTTACTCTTGAATCTTGAACGTAAACCCTGGCCCAACTTTGTTGGGAAATAAAATGTTGTTATTGTTACTAATTCTTTGTTTAGTTAACTTTAACCTATTTACATTTTACTTAATTTTTCTTTCATGGCGCCCAACGTGGGGCACGATCTTAGTATTAAAATTGTGCCAATTGAAAATGGATTATTGAAAACCATACATGGATCTTGAAGACGTCTGAATAAGGTAGGACATTATATTTTTTAAATATGGAAGAAGATATATCAAAACTAAAATCAAAAAGAAAAATAATAAGGACCGCTGTGTCCAAAATTTTAAATAAACTACAATCAGAAATCGAAAGTGAGGACTGTGATTGTGAAGTTTTAGAAGAAAATTTAAATTTGTTATCAACAAAATCAGAAAATTTAAAAGAATTAGATAAAGCAATAGAGTTGAATTTAAATGTTACTGAAAAGGAATTTGAAGAAGAACTAATTTGTGTACAAGAGTACGAAGAGAAAATTACGATCTGGTCATTTAGAGCAAAAAAGAAGCTCAATAATGAAAACAAAAGTAAAATCGTTGAGAACTCTCAGACCTCGGTTGCTTCAACTTCCGGAAATACATTTAAACAAAGCATCCAACTTCCTAAATTAACTATAGGAAAATTCTTTGGGGATCCTAGCAATTGGTTAGATTTTTGGAACCAGTACTTAATAACTATACATAATAATGATGACATAACTAAAATTGAAAAATTTAGTTATTTAAAAATGTATTTGGGAGGTCCGGCTTTGGCGGCTGTTTCTGGGTTCTCCTTGTCAAATGAAAATTATGATTCATCTATTGAATTGCTAAAGCAGCGTTTTGGAAGGAATGACATAGTAATCAGCTCACATATAAAAAACTTATTATCGGTAGATCCTGTAAAAAATGTTCGTAATGTAAAAGCCCTCAGAACGTTTTATGATAATTGCGAAATTCAGATTAGGAGTCTACAGTCTTTAAATGTGACGTCGGGCTCTTACGGTAACTTGTTATGCCCAATAATACTGCAAAAATTACCAGAGGAGTTAAGTTTAGAGTATAACAGAAAACGAAAGTCTAATTCAGATTTTGATATTTCAGAGTTAATAGATTTCGTACGAAAAGAAGTTGAATGCAGGGAAGAGTCGTATCTATTTAGTAAAGACTATAATACGAAAGATAATTTCGATTTCCATCAGAAAAACAAAACGGGATTCTTAAACAAAAATAGTTATTTGAAGGGTAAAAATATCCCAACTGCGTCTGCCTTTACTACAGTAATTAAACCATACTGTTTTTTCTGTAAAGTAAATTCCCATAGTGTTGTAGATTGCGAAAAATCCGACGAGGATAAAAGAACACTTTTGAAAATTCAGGGTAGGTGTTATAAATGTTTTGGAAAAACACACATGTCTCCAAATTGTAGAAGCAAAATTTCTCCCTGCCAAAATTGTAATAGTTCAAGTCATAACAAATTATTCTGTAGGAAAGTTAATCTTGATATACCAACGGAGGACAAAGAGTCTGTTATTGCATCTTTGTCTTTAAATTCCGAAAATACTTGTAAAGGGGTATATTTACAGACTTGTTCAGTTTTAGCAGAAAATGTTGACACAAACAAAAATAGTACCGTTAGGATTTTAATGGATGGAGGATCCCAGAAATCATTTATTAGAGCCGATCTAGCTAAACAATTAAATTTAAGATGTTTGAGAAAAGAAAAACTGTATGTTTATTCATTTGGGTTTAGTGAAGGTCGTGAACGGGATTTTGAAGTCGTTCAAATAAATCTTAAAAATGTTAAGTTCCCCCAAAAATCCATAATAGTTCAAGCCCTTGTAACAGATACTATAACAGGAGCCTTTGTAAAAGTACCAACTAAAAGCATTCGTGAAATCTTAGAATCAAAGGGGCTGCAGCTAGCCGATAGCGGAGAAGCATCGAGATAAGAATTCTGGTGGGGGCGGATTACTACTGGAATGTCCTGGCTGGGGGGAAGGAGAAACTAGGCAATAATTTGTTCGGAACTGACACCTTGTTTGGGTGGACTATCCAGGGTGGAGGCTACGACAAGCTCCTGGAGAACGCAGCTGTGATGAATATCGGTGTACAGTATTTTGCCGACGCGTCGAAGAATGTTGAGATTAATGACATCGTAAAGCGGTTCTGGTCTCTGGACACACTGGGGTTGACAGAAAACAAACAGGAGGTTTCCGATGAATCGGTTATTCAGCAATTTCAGAGGGAATTGCAGTTTGATAATGGGCGATATGTTTCTCGCTTGTTATGGAAACAAAATCATGAAGCCTTAAGTAATAATTTTGAAAACGCGAAAAGTCGTTTAATGTCTTTAGGAAATAAATTAAGGAAAAATTTTTGGCTTCGTAAACATTATAATGAAATAATACGCGATCAGTTAGATAACCAAATTATTGAAGAATGTAGTTTTGAAAGTAGCAGTGACAAAGTTTATTACATGTCACATTCCCCAGTTGTAAGAAAAAATTCTACGACAACTAAAGTAAGAATAGTTTATGATGCCTCTTCAAAACAAAACAATGCCGCATCCCTTAATGATTGGTTTGTTCCTGGGCCGAATTTAAATCCTTCAGTGTTAGATATGATACTGCGTTTCAGACAATTTAAATATGCCTTTTCCGCAGATATTGAGAAAGCATTCCATCAAATTGGAATAGCGGAAGTTGACAGAGATGCTTTGAGATTTTTGTATTTTGATAAGGATTTTAATTTGAAACCATATAGGATGACTAGAGTACCATTTGGCGTTTCATGCAGTCCTTTCATTCTGGCTAGTACTATTAAGTATCATATATCTAAGATAGCCCCAGAGAAACCCGATGTTTATGAGATGCTAAATACTTCGGTGTATGTAGATGATCTTTTTTATGGGGGTGATACTCTTGAGCAAACCTTCAAGCTTAGTTCTGAAGCATGTAAAGTATTTAGGGATGCAGGGATGAATTTACGCAAATTTAGTTCTAATTCAGACGCTTTAAAGAGTCGGTGGATAAGTAATGGGATAAATTTAAATAACCAAAAATACATTACCTCAGCCATAACCTTCCCTATCTTTTAAAACTTTTCTGATCTTGCCAAAATGTCATACATTAATTCAATTTTTTACCGTTTAACAGGACTTGATAGACAGGACTCAGAACATAATATTATAAGTTAGTAATTCTAATAAGGACATTATGGATATGATTGTAGGTATAAATTTAAATTGAACACTTTCCTATACATGCTACAACTATCTTAATTAAAAAAATTCAATATATTTTTCAAAATAAATTATCTCTCAGGTGTAGGTGAAAATAAAACATTACTTAACCCCTTACCAGTGGTGCCCAAACTGGGTGCGGGTGCGGACAACCAAAATGGACAATATCTGTAATGCTCGAACTGAGTTTGGGCAGGAGAAAACTCAGATTGATTCTTTTCCAAGATGTACGTTTTCCTTTCGAATGACATTTAATATAGAATTTACTATTTTCACAATAGATGGTGGTATTTGTCCATTTATTTCATTTATAAAAACCAAGAAATTTTTTTTTTTTTTTTTAGTTTCTTCCTTAAATGAAGATAACGTCTTATTAGTGGGAGGCAGACTCCAAAAATCCTCATTGAGCTACTATGAAAAGCACCCGATAATCCTGCCTCCTAAAAACAAATTAGCTGAACTTATTGTTCTTGATGCACATGAAAAGGTGTATCATTCCGGAGTATCAAGTACTCTCATTTACATTAGAGAACGATACTGGATGATAAAAGGTAGACAGTATGTAAAAAACATACTAAAAAAATGTGTTATGTGAAGACGCATGAATGCTCGAACTGTAAATCAAGTTGTGGCTCCACTACCGGCTGCAAGAATCGAACAGTCACAACCGTTTGATGTCGTTGGGTTAGACTTTGCTGGCCCACTTTATGTGAAGAATGAGCATACCAAGTTCTACATTTTGTTGTGCACATGTGCAGTTACAAGAGCTGTGCACTTAGAACTAACGAGAGATTTAACAACTAACTCATTTCTCTTAGCTTTTCGCAGGTTCGTCTCGAGAAGAGGAATCTGTTCAGTTGTGTATTCAGACAACGCTCTTACCTTCAAGGCTGCAGATGCAGAACTTAAAAAGGTGTGGAAGGTAATAAGTCATCCAGACGTTAAAACGTATTATGCTTCCTCGGGTATCCAGTGGAGATATATTGCCGAGAAAGCGGCGTGGTGGGGCGGTTTCTATGAGCGACTAGTTCGTTCCGTGAAAGTGCCACTACGAAAAACCCTTGGACGAACATCCTTAGGTGTGGACGAACTTCACACCTTGCTAACTGAAATTGAAGCGGTGGTCAATAGAAGACCACTGACATATGTCCCTGATAGTCTCAATGATCCACAACCACTTTCACCCGTTCATTTCCTAATAGGTAATAAAGTGTCCAATTTACCTCCAGTTAAATTCAATAACATTGTGGGTCAAAGCCGTAAAGAAACTTTGCTAAAAGCATATTTGTATCGCGAAAGACTGCTAAATCTGTTTTGGCGCAAGTGGACTAAAGACTATTTATTGAACTTGATATATATATATATATATATATATAGTGTGTGTGTGTGTGGTTATCAAAATAATAGAAACACATCAATATTAGTGGTGTTTATGGAAGTGCTTCGTATTCCTTAAAAAACAAGTTTAGGGACCAATATTTTTTTATAGAATATAGTGTATACATTATTCTACTCTAAAGTAGCAGTAATGAAACTATGGGCATCAGGCTCTTTGGGGGATAGCGTAAGATGTCAAACCTTGTAGACCGTGCAGAAGGGCAAATTGTTGAAGAGCGTTTAACTGGAGTATCTGTTACAACAGGCCCCTTGGGTTTGGGTGTTTACCGAGCTATGATATCGGAAGTCATGATGGCATACAGAGTTCACGGAAAGACATCCTCTGTGAAACAGAATAGTGGACGAAAGGGGGGCTATGTGAAAGAGATTAACGGGTGTTGAAGCGGGCTGTGACATCAAAAAAGAAGACAACTGCAGCCAAAGTGACCGTAGAGCTCCAACTGAATCTGCAGATTCCGGTACCAGTCATTACGGGTAAGAGAAAACTTCAAAAACAAAACATTTACGGCAGAGTAGTAATTACCAAGCCACTTGTAACAGATGTGAAAACAAACCGTCCTCTACAGTGGTGCCACAAGCACAAATCCTGGTCGAGTGATACGTTGAAATATGACATTTGGTTAGATGAATCATTGTTCACTTTGTTCCCTGCAACAGGACGTGCGTATGTCTGAAGAACACCTACACAAGCGTATTATCATGCTTGTCTCATGCCAGCTGTCAAACATGGAGAGGAAATTTCTTAGGGTTTCGGCGGCCATCTCAGGGTTTTTGAAAGGGATCTATTGTAACCCCGAAAGGGAGATTGACTGGGAAGGACTATGTCGAACTTTTAGCCGACCAGATCCATCCTATGGTGCAAAAATTGTTTCCTGCAGGAGATGGCGTTCTCCATGATGATAATGCTCCAATACATACAGCTAGACGTGTCAGGACGTGGTTTGAGGAGCATAAAGACGAAGTCAAACATCTTATCTAGCCCACACAGTCCCTAAACCTCAATATCATCGAACTGCTGTGGTCTGTTTTAGGGAACAGAGTCAGGAATCAATATCCAGCAATTGCATCTCTACAGGAACGTTGACGATTTATCCATAAATAATGGTATAATATTCCCTTAACCATTATTCATGACTTGCAAAATTCACTTCCTTAGTGAATCCAGGTGGTATTAAATGCTATAGATGGTCCTATGCCATATTAATAAAGAATTTCATTTTTTTCCTAAGTGTGTCCATTATTTTGATAACCACCTGTATATATATATATATATATATATATATATATATATATATATATATATATATATACACGGGAGGATATGTCGCTTATGTCTATCACTACAACAACAACAACAACAACAAAAAACAATTTTTTTTTTATTAAAATTAGGTAAAAAAAAGGTTTTTGAAAAATACTTCCGTTGCATTTTAAGATTTATTTTCAATTTCAGGAAACAGGATTCCAAAAATTGTTATTCATAAAATACTGCGAGGAAAACCCCATAGCTTAACATTGGGTATGAAGATCAGCGATGACAACTGATACGTTGTCTTAATGACGCTTGGACAGAACTGTTAACAAACAGCCTGAACAGATACTCTTCGCATGCCTGAAAGTAGCAAATAAGAGGCGTAGCTAATACTTGACTGTGGCATAAAATACCGATTCTCCCATTGGCGTTTTCAAACTGACGTTAAGGCACGCAAGAAAAATGATTTATAAGATTGTTGTCTTAAATGATGTCAAATCATCAAAGAACTGAGGGGTTATTAACTGAACGTTAATAGGGATTTTATACTTCTTCCATGAAACAAATGAAAGAAAAATTAAGTAAAATGTAAATAGGTTAAAGTTAACTAAACAAAGAATTAGTAACAATAACAACATTTTATTTCCCAACAAAGTTGGGCCAGGGTTTACGTTCAAGATTCAAGAGTAAAAATCTTCCGAGTCATCATGCTCGGCCAAAAAAACAAGAAGTAACAAACCGCGACAGACACCCCCAGGGCATTGACCCGTACAGCGCTATCTGGCGGTGAAAACATATATATTCCCAACAAACTGGGCCGGGCTGAACAGCAATGTTCAGGACAATACTTATTACAACATTTCAAAATAATTTTAGGTTCAAGAGTTCACATTTCAATTACAATTTCTCAACATTTGAGTTGAGACCAAAACATTCAAAACTTCCAATTAATGTTCATGTTTCCAAAAAATCACATTTCAATATAATATTAAATTCAGAAAATTAAGTTTCCAATTAATGTTCATGATTCCAAAATTATACAATCAAATATACATATTAAATTAAGAAATTCAAGTATACCTTAATTCAAAAACATAAAAGTTTAAAATTCAATTGTGAATGAAGCATTTTTTAACAAGTTAATAAGTTAATAATATCCAAAGACTAACAATCTATAACAAATGCAACAACCTATACAAGAATTAACAATTTACAATCAGCAAGGAACTTACTATTCTCACTTCATTGGAGATTCTTAAACACTTACCTAAATACTACAATTTTACACATAACTACACGTTTACATATGGAATCATTCTTGAAATTTCGCTACAAATAAACATACAATAAATATTATATACATTTTATATACATGAGACATTTGAAATACAGTTGTAGGAAAATGATTACATTTAACACTCTAAATTTACAAGTAGTTGAACTGGTCGTTTAATTATTCCTCTTTCAGTTTTAATTTCACAACTACGAATACGACCATCTCTACCTGGAAAGGTTTTTACAATCCTCCCCAATCTCCACATATTTCGTGGTAAATGTTCATCATGAATGATCACAATGTCATTTTCTTTCAAATCACCTTTAGACTGCTGATTTTTATTACAGTTTGCAGATTTCAAGTTCAATAAATAGTCTTTAGTCCACTTGCGCCAAAACAGATTTAGCAGTCTTTCGAGATACAAATATGCTTTTAGCAAAGTTTCTTTACGGCTTTGACCCACAATGTTATTGAATTTAACTGGAGGTAAATTGGACACTTTATTACCTATTAGGAAATGAACGGGTGAAAGTGGTTGTGGATCATTGAGACTATCAGGGACATATGTCAGTGGTCTTCTATTGACCACCGCTTCAATTTCAGTTAGCAAGGTGTGAAGTTCGTCCACACCTAAGGATGTTCGTCCAAGGGTTTTTCGTAGTGGCACTTTCACGGAACGAACTAGTCGCTCATAGAAACCGCCCCACCACGCCGCTTTCTCGGCAATATATCTCCACTGGATACCCGAGGAAGCATAATACGTTTTAACGTCTGGATGACTTATTACCTTCCACACCTTTTTAAGTTCTGCATCTGCAGCCTTGAAGGTAAGAGCGTTGTCTGAATACACAGCTGAACAGATTCCTCTTCTCGAGACGAACCTGCGAAAAGCTAAGAGAAATGAGTTAGTTGTTAAATCTCTCGTTAGTTCTAAGTGCACAGCTCTTGTAACTGCACATGTGCACAACAAAATGTAGAACTTGGTATGCTCATTCTTCACATAAAGTGGGCCAGCAAAGTCTAACCCAACGACATCAAACGGTTGTGACTGTTTGATTCTTGCAGCCGGTAGTGGAGCCACAACTTGATTTACAGTTCGAGCATTCATGCGTCTGCACATAACACATTTTTTTAGTATGTTTTTTACATACTGTCTACCTTTTATCATCCAGTATCGTTCTCTAATGTAAATGAGAGTACTTGATACTCCGGAATGATACACCTTTTCATGTGCATTAAGAACAATAAGTTCAGCTAATTTGTTTTTAGGAGGCAGGATTATCGGGTGCTTTTCATAGTAGCTCAATGAGGATTTTTGGAGTCTGCCTCCCACTAATAAGACGTTATCTTCATTTAAGAAGGGATTGAGCTCGAAAATGTTAGAATTTTTAGTAACTGGTTGTCCCAATTTTAGATTATGAATTTCCTCTGCAAAATGTTCAGCTTGCGTTTCTCTAATTAATCGAATTTCTCCAGAGAATATTTCTTCAGCTGTCAAGGTGCCATTTCTTTTCGGTAAATGTTTTCTTGCATTATGAATAAATCGCATTGCCCATGCGATAATTCTAACAGCTCGACTTAATTTGCTGTAATTTTCAAGATCTGAAAGGGTTTTGTGATCGTCGACACTAGCTTGCAAAATTGTAATGTCTTTTACCTCCTTTTTCCTCTCTAACATGGATGTAACAAACGTCGTGGTGAAATCTTTAGGACACTTAAAGTATCCTACAGCTTTACACGCTTTTATTGAGGCGTCACAAAAAATGTGTAGTTCCAAATTATTGAATTTTCTGAGTTTACCAGGAAAATATTCTCGTGTTAATTTCAGTTTCTTCAC
Organism: Dolomedes plantarius; assembly: GCA_907164885.2. Taxonomy (NCBI): domain Eukaryota; kingdom Metazoa; phylum Arthropoda; class Arachnida; order Araneae; family Dolomedidae; genus Dolomedes; species Dolomedes plantarius. The sequence goes on along the minus strand of OU015498.1, from coordinate 99,401,008 downwards.
ATTCTCTATTTCGTGATACCACTCAGACCACCATTGCTTGCACTCTTTCGGAATTTCATTATCAAAATCTATTCCTAAACGCCAAAGATTTTGAATTAATAATTTTGCACGTATTACAAAACGCGAAATAAAACCTACAGGATCAAAGATTGTAGCAGTCACCTTTAATATGTTTCTTTTAGTAATATTCTCACAATTATTTAACGTTTCACACAAAGCTTCAAAGTTTAAGAAAATTTGGTCTTTACGGTTTTTTATTACCCTTTGAAATGTGGCAGTCCATTCTGCTGCACTCTTTAGAAATTTAATTTTTTTTTTTTAGTTTCTTCAAATGGGCTCGACTAAAAAATTTTGTTCCTGAAGTGAGACTAGAGAAAGTTTTATCCTCCCTCATTTTCTTTCAATAGTTTTTTCATCTTGAAGGGCATTAAATACATTTTGTACTATCTATCTTTTTTTTTTCTTCCTGTATGGTATACTAGCGGCCCGTCCCGACTTTGTCCGGGTTGAACAAAATATTATACCAATAAATTTCCAGTTGATAGCCAATAAATTGTAAATCTTTTTTTACCTTAAATGTCCAATAAAAAGCGTAGTTCCAAATGTAGTTTTCTTCAATAAACCCTTTAACGTTGCCAGTTTCAAAAATCCTTTTTGTATTTATCAATACCTCCTCTACTTGAATCTTAAAAATATTAAACCTTTTCCTTACGGGGTGGGGTAGCATATATCCGAAGGATATATATATATATATATATATATATATATATATATATATATATATATATATATATATATATATCCTGGAGATTACCCTCCACGTACAAAATCGCTCTCTATTTATATATAAGTATAGATAGATAATAGAAAGAGGTTAAGAGATGAAATAAAAATACAAAAATAAAAAAAGGATTTTAAGTAAAGAATGTTTTTTTTAAAAATAATATTAAAATTTTTTTCAAATAATATTCCTAAAATAATATTCAAACTAATATTACGTTAGTAAATAATTAAAGTTAATTTTTTAAAAGAAAAAGGCGTGCAGGAGAACGGCTAGTTTCGAACCGCTAACGTCAGAACAGAAGCCCACCACGATAGCACCATGTTAAGGATCGTTGAAGACTTCGGCACAAAATGCGGTAGAGGACAGTAGCTGTAACAATGAAGATTGTTAGGATTAAGCCCCTAACTTTATTTCTACTGATTAGATTTACATAATATATAGCCTATGTCCATCTGGAATAATGTACCTTTCAAACAGTGAAAGAATTTTTCAAATAGGTGCAGTGGTTCTGGAGATTACCCTCCACGTACAAAATCGCTCTCTCTTTATATATAAGTATAGATAGATTTGAAAAGGCTATGACATTCATTTCAAGACTTAGTTTTTAAAAAAAAGTTGATTTTTCTCCAGCATTTTTCTACTATTCTGCTTTCAAAAAGACTAAACCAGAGGTGGGGAACGCGCGGCCTCCATGATCTTCTCTTGCAGTCTTCATAAAAGTTAGCACTTGTATTAATTAATATTTAATTATATAGATTACAACAATATCCAAATCAATAGAATTAAATAAAGAACGGCATGAATGTATGTACAGTGTCAACCAAAATAAAGTTGACATTTTGAAATTGTTGTCTAAAGTCGCTACAATTGTATATTTATCCAAATGAGCTTCGTTTACCTTGATTGTATGATACTTTAACTACACTTTATATGTAATTTAATGCTCAGAGTTTCTTAGCAATACTACCAGACATGTTATATGATCTCTTCACAAAAACTATTTTCTTACTATTATTGTGACTGACTCCATGTACGTTAAAACGTATTATTTTTTCTGCAAAAAAATAAAAAAAATAATAATTAATGATTAATGTTATAACAAGTTTTTATCCTTATGTGAATACAAAAATATTTTATATTGTCACTTTTTATGTCAAATAATAAATAAATAGGGACTTAATTTTTTTGTTATTTTTCTATATAATGCACCAAATTGTTAAAACTATATATAACTATAATAATTTCATAAAAGTCGCATTTATAGGTTGATCAACTTATGCGGCCTCCTTTATTACTACCTTCATTTACATGTGGCCTCTAATGGTAAAAAGGTTCCCCACCTCTGGACTAAACCATCTTCACAATTCATATTTATTGTATTCACTTATAGGGAATCGGAGTCGAGAAAGTATGATAGCAACGAAAATCTTACTGTGTATATTTCTGCGTATTCTCCAATCACAAATGTATTAATTACTGTTCGTAAATTTCCCCCCGATGCTTTTTTTTTTAAAAACTTCACTTAATGTCTCTACTCAAGTCACGGAAATATATCATCTGTAGAGAAATTTCAGAATCTTTGTCAGTATAAAGCAGTTTTTGGTGCAAGATATGCTCTATATCAGGAGTCCCCAACCTTTTTGTACCTAAGAGCACATTCTAGAATACCGATCGGACGGCGGGCACCATTCATTTTTTCAATGTGAATTTATAGTTGGACATAGTTAATAATAGAGGCACATAATGTACAACAAAAATTAATTCCAAAAATATAATTTAACATATAAAAATTATTGCTAATATTTTTGAGTAAAATAAATGATTATTAAATAATGCATATAAAATCTACAAAGTATAAAAATTCTTTATAAAAAATATAAATCTCAAAGTCAATGTGATTTTTCGTATTGCATTTCATTGGCCATTTGGATCAATTTCATTTTAGGCGTGGGAAATTAGGTTGGCGAAGATTTGGCGCGAGGGGGAAAAGAGATGTGTCGCATTACGCTTTGTGCTTTTATTTGTATTGGACACCACTTCTACTTTTGTGTGGTTAATCATTAAAAATGAAAAAAAAATTACATAGCATTTTATTGAAAACTGAAATATTTTTATCGGGGTCGCAAAGCGGCGGGCACACGTAAAACGATCGGCGGGCGCCATGGTGCCAGCGGGCATAGGGTTGGGGACCCCTGCTCTATATTATTCTTAGTATAATTAACAAGGTCTTTATACGTATATATATAATTTAATCAAGTTATATTTGGGACATATTATTTTGGATATTTTACTTAAATTCTGCATAATCAATTGAATCGATTTCTCAATTCATGCAAATTTGTTAAAAATGACATAAGAATTTTTAAGAATGGAAAAGATTTCTTGCACCTCGGACTCAAATATCCTGTATACTTTATACTTTTTATGCCGAATGAATTCATTTTTCAGCAAAATAGAAATCCAATTAAATGCTTAAACATAAGCATGATTAGAAAAAGGTTTATTCCTACTATTTTCTGCTGTTCCACCATCTTGAAGTGCATTAAATATTGTTTGCAATTTATGCGTGTTTTCCCCCTCTTAGGTACGTTTTAATGAGCCGAAATAAATATCTTACGATCAAGTTTAACATCGAAGTAGATTTTTCTAGAGCATTTATTCATTTATTTTCTTCTTCTTTAGCTCGTTCGAGTGGACCAGATAGTTTTCACATTTTTTGTATGTTTCATTTATTTTGATTTTCGGACACCAGGAAATTATATATAATATTTAGCTTAATTAGGAAGGAGAATATATTATTTTCAGCGCATCGTTAGTCTTAAACGAGTTCAGGTGCACCGAATATTTTCCGCTGTTTATGCGTAATGAATTATTTTTCCTTTTTTTTAACGTAGGATAACGTAGGATTACGTTTTTTTAACGTAGTACTACGTTATCCTACGTTTACTAACGTAGGATAACGTAGGATTCAAGTCCTACGGAGAGAAAAAAATTGTCCGGCTTCGCGAGTAACAATTTTGGCATCGCGTCAAACCCAATAGCAGTAAACAGTTAAACAGAAAAGTACCAAAACGTGCCCTCCCCCCCCCCAAAAAAAAAGAGGTAAGCAATGATAAGTAATCCTACGTTAAGGTAAATGCACCTATAATGGGCCATGTCCCTATAATGGGCCAGCCAATGACTCTCACCCCTTCTACTGCCTTAGGTAACGAAGTCTAAGGCAGTCCCTTAATTTCTCGTCATTTCTAAAAGGCGGTCCATTATAGGGACATGGCCCATTATAGGTGCGTTTGCCTTAATAACCCGCAGTAGTTTCGTTAGAAGAGACTATCTGAAATATTTTTTTTTTTTATCTTGTCTTTAACTAGACCGGGGTAAAAACTGCATAATTTATTTAGATTGAAAAAGATAAATGTCCCACCTTTTCTGCAATTTTACTAGGCTGATATGTATTAAATACTTAAGTGTTACTTGTTGCGAATCATTAACCTTGCTAGAATCCCGTTAGCCAGAATTCAATTTTTTTCCTGTTTAATTTATTCGGAATTAAATATTTTACATGGCCGAAAAAGGATAGCGTCAGAGAAGAATTTTTAAGGGTGCAAAATTTGTTTGGAGATATTTGCTTAGCATAAGCATCCTCAAAAGAGCTAAAATTTTTGGCAATTTAAACGTAAAGTAGTTATTAGTTTATCATTTTATAGGAACATTGAGCACAAGACTTGATTTTTGTTTAGAAAAATATAAAGTTGTTTTTTATCAGTAATGTCAATTTCATTTTCAACTGTTTAAAATACGTTTCGCACGTAGTGTGGTTTTAATTCTCTAACGTACATCATATGTAAATCCTAGAAAAGTATTTCATGATTTATTTAAATCAAATTTGATTTTTCTCCAACACTTTTTTTTTTTGGCACTTCAACTTACTCGAATGTATTACATAATTTTACGTATTTTATTCGCTTTGATTTTCAGGACGCCGTGAAAAATGTGCGAAGGTTTTAAAAGTTTGGTAAAGGTACTTTTCAGTGCACTGTTCGTCTTTTTCAAAATGGAGCACTTTTTGGATGAATGGAGCAGTTTAGCGGAAGAGATAAAAAAAATAAAATTAAATATTGCTTTTGAAAGAGCCCAGGTAAAAATGTAATCGATTTGCTTCTGAAAAGGATTTATTTCTCCCAGTTTTACTAATTTCACATCTTGAAATATTTTAAGTACTTTTCGATCTTTATGACTTTCTCCCCTCCCTTTAATACGTTTTTAATGTCTTAGATAAATATCTCAGAATAGAAACAGCTTTTATTTTCGGCACTTCGTCGTCTTTCTCTATCATCGATTGTTTTAAACAGCCTTCACTGTTGCTATTTTACTTTCATAACTTTTCATTCCCTTTCAGAGTTTGACTTTTTGCTTATTTGTTTTATATGTGACCTAGTTAAATGAGTCATGACGTTAGTTAGGTCAGAAAAAGATAGAAAAGATTTTTTTTCATAATAGTTTAATCAAAATGTTTTTCGGTCGATATGTGTTACGTATTCTCATTGGAATAATCACACGGGCTTGGATAAATATCTCTGTGTTATATAAATTATTGCATCATCTTCTTCTCTGGTAAACAAACAGAATTTTTCCTTAAACGGAATGTTTATGGTTTGAAAAGCTTCTTTTTAGAAATTTGTTAAACATAAAAAAGCTGAAGTCAGTTGACAAATTTTCACAACTTCTGAGTAATGTAATCGTTTTATTTCTTCTTTCAGTAGCTAGATATTTAGATTAGAAAAAACTGAGTAGCGCTAGTAAGTAATTTCTCTATTTTAAAATATTTCGAGTGCTTTTCATAAGGTGTACGGTTGTATTTTCGTTTGTTACATTCAAAAGGGACTAAAAAGATACCTAAAAATTTAGTTGATTTCAAACTAGATTTTTTCCAAGAATGCTGTTGCTTTTCAGAATGCTCAGGTAATGTATTTTTTTCAATTTTAGAATATTTTTTTTCTTTTTATCAACTTCAGGAACCAGAGAAAAATGTCGTGTGTATGAGAGAGCGGCAAAGATGAATGAAATTTCGGCACTCAACAATCTCAACAATTTTTGCATTTTACGCATGATGTATTGTTTCGATATAATTATTTTTTGAATGGACTCGACTGTTAGAAATGCCGTAACTTTATACCTGATACCATACCTATATATGAGTAATGTGTTCGTTATAATACACACACATATATATATATATATATATATATATATATATATATATATATATATATATATATATATACACTAGCTGAAGTACCCGGCATTGCCCGGGATTTTAACAATATTTGTTAACCAAAATCAACACAGTATAAATAACATAGAAATAGTATATGTGAAATGTTATACACATCTCAGAATTCAGGAATTTCAGCCTTTCATCATTGAAGCACTAAAATCCGAAAAGTAAAAATGTCAAATTGTCTAATGTTTGCTAACCAAAATTAATTTAAAACTAAACACGTTATAAATAACATAGAAAAAAACATGTGAAATCTTATACACATGAATAAAATGAAAACCCAATAAAAAATATATAAAATTATAATAAACTCCTCAGAATTCAGCTAGATTTAGCCTTTTATCATTTGGGCAAAAAAAGAAGCTGAAATTACAGGTTTAGCTGAAATTTCCAATAGAACCATGATATGACTGTAGCGTTGCCTCTTAAAAAATGAAGTGTTTGATTGAGGGCTGCAAACCATTCAACTCCTCTCCATATTAAACTCCTATAAACATCCTCTACATATTAAATTCCTTTTCTCTCCATAATAAACTCCTCAGAATTTTGGTAGATTCAGCCTTTCATCATAGTACCACTAAAACCTGAAACATCCTCTCCAGAAATATAAATTTATTAATTACAATAATTAAACTCACGCAAATGTATGAATTACATAAGTTTTTTAACCAACATTTGAATAATTCGTAAATGAAAAAGCATATGAAAATAAAGATAATAAGAACTTCCGGAATCGAAATTAATTACCCTTAATTTTTAATTAATAAAAAACCAACATGATATGAATAAAAACGATAGTTGTTTAAAAGCATATGAAAATAAAGCTGTTATAAAGATAATAATAAAAAAAGCATATGAAAATAATGCTCGCGTATGAAGTTAACTTTATGATATAAAGATAGTAATAATAATATAAACCGCGTGCATAAAATATTTAGCTTTTCAAGCGAAATAAATTCATTTTTAGAAAAAAACTACTTTTAATCGAGAAATTAAATACATTGCACAAAATTTTGATTTTACCAACTTTCTACCCTACAATTTACACCCTACTTCTTTGAAGTTGGTGTTGAAACATCCTCTTTGACAAATTTACACCCTACTTCTTTTAAATAGGGTGTAAATATAAAGTTTTAACATCGAATTGAATGCCAGTTAAAAATTATTGTTGTTTAAAATCATATGAAAATTACGCTATTATAAAGATAAAAAAAAGCATAGGAAAATAATGCGTGAGCATGAAGTTAACGTTACGATATAAAGATAGTAATAATAATATATATATATATATAAAACAGTTCCGTAACTAACTGACTGACTGACTGATTGACTGACTGACATACAACGTACAGACCAAACCGCGGGAAATAAAAGGGCTGAAAATTTGCATGGCGATTCTTCTTTTAGTGTAGGAGTGCACTAAGAAAGATTTTTGAAAAATTCTTCTTAGATTTTTTTAAAATTAAATTTTTGAGTTGTTTTAGTAACTTTTTTTAAGTTTGCATTTAAAACAATAATAATTTCAGGGTTATAAAATTTATATCACGAAAAAGATCATAAAAATTCCTTTAATATGAAATCTTTTTCGAATCTTTACCTCCATTTTATGATTTTTGGTGAATTTTTAAAGATTAAGTTTTAGAATTTAACCTTTTACATGCCACACTATGATCAAGGAATAAAGTACCATATTTTGCTGCGTAACTTTGGTCGATAACTTCCAGGAAGTCGGTCCAACAGGTGTACTCCACTCATTCCTTTATTATATAATTTTATAATGTAAGGTTAAGGAAAATCAACTTTTATTTTAGCTCGGACATATCTTTTTGCTCTTCCTAATGGTTCGTGAGTGATAAAATTTGATGTAATAGTTACAACAAAACTATCGTTCCAATAGCACATATAAACTTCTCCATCGCATCGGTAATCAAACTCTCCGCGTTGAAATTTCGATATTTCTTTTGCTGTTTTAAGAGAACATTGTCCCTTTCTGGAATCTCGCACTGTGCCGATTGCCTTAAAGCCTTTGTTAGATAAATCTGTTAGCAGACTGTACGATGTAAAAAAAGTTATCGAAAAATATTTTGCATTTCTCTGGATTGTCAATAAAAGATAATAGTTCGGAGACAACTTTTGATCCAAGTGGTAAATTTTCATTTTTCGAACTTTTTCCACCGTAGATAGACATAGCATAAGGATAACCATTTGCTGAGCAGATCATCCAAACTTTGAAACCAAAGCGAATTGGCTTTCCACGTATGAATACCTTAGCCGAACGATGTCCATAACACGGAACCATGGATTCATCGATACTCATATTTTCATGAAAAAATCCAAATTAACGAAAATTTTTTCCCACCTCTTTATAAAAGGGAGAAATTTTTCCTAATTTATCGCCTGGTTTCAATTTACTATTATCAACAATGTGGAAATAATTTTAACATCCGAAATTTATTTCTGGGCATTGTATTGTTAACAATTAGGATATGCAAATCTTCCTGAGAGCTCCAATATGTATTTTCATCAGGTACTGAGTGGTAGCCACTAAACAACAGTAATCCAAGAAACTGCCGAATGTCATTTGCGTCGACGTCTAAAGAGTCTCCTTTTTGTAGGGCATACAGCTTTGTAAGTTCGGCTGAATTTTCTAAGTAATCAGACGGCAGAATCACTGATCACGTGTGATATCACTGCTTTTGTATATCGTTACATGCCAATGTTCCTTTTTTGGAACATTGCATTTTTACGCAGTCTTGAGGAAATATTTCTTGTTATTATTTTAATTTATTTTATTAACTCGTTAAACTTGTCCTTTGCATGTACGATGGGGAAATTTTTGGGTGGATTTGAATTTTTAGGAATTTTATAGAATTTTTTTTCTTACTTACTGTAAAAATTGTGAAAAAAGCTGATTTTTAGAAATTTTTCTACGCTAAAATATTCATATTTGAAAAAAAAAGTCAAAAAATCAATCATGCCTTCTATAATATACGGTAATTTTTTCAAACTGACAGATATCACACTTTATTTTTTAAAAAAATATTAAACATGGTGTTCTAAAAAAAGGAACATTGGCATGTAAAAGGTTAATTTATTAAACGCTGATCACGTGATTCCTTTTTCTGTTACTTTAAATAAATTTATCTTCACATAACAACGAAATAGGCAAAAAAATACATTTTTTTCTTGCTAATGCGGCAGACGATTGGACATTATTCAAAAAAATATTAAAATAATGTAAAAGATATGTTCCTCAAACTGTACTACATTAACTGTACTATATTCTTTAGTATGTCCTGTGAGATTTAATTTGAATACTTTCTTCTACATTATTTTGTCTATAAAAATATCCCTTACGATTTTTTTATTAATATATTTTTTTTTGTTTTTTTTACATCAATCGTATACATTGATCGTCGTATTTATTATATATATATATATATATTGGCATTAATTGCATACACTGACATTGTATTTAATTTGAATGTACCGTTCGTTTAGGAACACCTGGTTCATGGAATACTAAAAGTTTAAAATAGTGGCGCCATCTATTTATAATAAACCTACCAAAATCCATTAAAAAACTAAACACAGTATAAATAACATAGAAAAAAAAGCATACGAAATGTTATACACATTAATAATATGAAAACCAATTAAAATATATAAATGTATAATAAACTCCTCAGATTTCAGCTATATTCGGTCTTTCATCATAAAAAAACTGAAAAAAAAATTTAAAAAATAATAAAATAAAATAAAAATAATAATTTAAAAAAAAATAAAATAAAATAAAGATAATAATTAAAAAAATAATAAAATAAAAGCTGAAAATACAGGTTTAGCAAAATTTGCACGATCCCATACTCGAACCCGAGACTTACGGGGTACCAAATGAACCGCTTTAACTACTACGCCACGATTATGCACAATACTGTTGAGTAAAGTAAAAAATATACGCAATGAGTTTTTTGGAAAGTTGCTATGGGTTGGTGAATATACATACATTTATGGAGTAAGAGGAGTTTTAAGTGAGAAATAAGTTAGCAGGATAGAAGCTTAGTCTTTAACTCTTCAATAGACACAGAGACATAAGCTAGGAGGATTGCAGTAGCGATTAAAAAAGATCGTGACACTTAGCGTGGTTGATTCGAATTTTCCATCGCGTGTGAGAGTGTCAATATGCCGTTGGATCCGATTTATTTTAGAGTATAAAATCTAACTTGAAAGATTATTATTTTCATTTATTATTCTGGTTTAATATATAACTTGAAACTTTTTGATTTTATTTATTTTTATCTTTTCGCTCGCTGTTTGCTAACCCTAACGTGGACGCCATATTCAGAGCGTTGATTCCACAAAGTGTAACAGCTTACAAATTGTTGGTTTTTTATTAATTAAAAATCAACGGTAATTAATTTCGATTTTTGAAGTTCTTCAGACCCTCGGCTGTTTTTAAAGACGCCTGTATGTAAAATTTCACGATCGTTGCTCCTAAACTGTGGATTTCTATACAATTACAGAGATACAAACATTCATTTTTATATATTAGATATATATATATATGCACGTGACGCAAAATTAAGTATCACAAAAAGAAAAGAAATCACGTGATCAGCATTTGATAAATTAAATTCTAAATATTAATCTTTAAAAGTTCACCAAAAATTAGAAAATGGAGGTAAAGATTCGAAAAAGATTTCATTTCAAAGGAATTTTTATGATCTTTGTCGTGATATAAATTTTGTAACCTTCAGATTATTATTTTAAAGGCAAACTTTAAAGAATGTTACAAAAACAGCTTAAAAATTTAATTAAAAAAATCTAAGAAGAATTTTTCAAGAATCTTTCTTAGTACACCTCTACACTATAAGAAGAATCGCCATGCAAAATTTCATCCCTTTAGGTCCAGCGGTTTGGTCTGTGCGTTATATGTCAGTCAGTCAGTCAGTTACAGAACTGTTTTATAAATATAGATTATTCTTTGATTTTATGATAATTATTGCATTTACTGATATAAATTGCCTCTTGATATATATGATATATATCTTGAGCTATATCTTCAACTCCAATGTTTTTGCTACCGCGTGCTAATGGTACCCGTGGATGTACAAGGATGAAATAATAAATGGAAAAAAAAAAGAAACAATTCACAAAATTATAATAGGATGGAAACAAAGGCACTACAAAACGTAAAGGATGCTCGAGTCATAGTGGTGATATTTTTAGATATTTTGGGAGGTGTTTTAACGACTTTTTTTAAACTAAATTTTATCGCATTTTTATCGTGTAACTAAAGCAACTCTTGAAAGCATTTGTAATTGATTTGAAATAAAATTCAACGTTGGGGTTTTTCTGCACGGTAATTATGCAACTGCTACTTATTTTTAGGTGGTAATACTATCTATTATTATATTAATGTTATTTAACCTTTTAATTTCTATATCTTTAGAAGTATCAGTTTCAAGAGTTTCTCATTTTTTTTTTTTTTTTTTTTACTGAAAAATCTTAAAAAGCGTACAGTTTATCTTTTAGATTTATAATAAAAAGCAAATCCATAAACATGCAGTTCAAATAATTTCGGAGGGTGTGCACGAACATCTTAAATGAATAAAATATACAAACAATAAAATAAATGTTCTAGTAAAACTAGAAAAATATACTTTTCCTGCAGCATTAGTAGGGATACGTAAATTTCGCATAAAAAGTATCAAAATTTCGCGAAAAAAAATTACAGTATATTAAATTTCGCATTTATACGCAAAAATAAATGTTTATGTATATAAATTCAAAAATTTCGCATTTATTAAAAAAAAATTACAATTGTACTTACTTGCTTAGGTAAGTTTCAAAATTCATAGTTAAAAGCTAACATTGTAGTAGTCTCCAGTTCCGTCTCCAGGTACAAGGATGATATCTTCCCCCCCCCCCCCCCCCCCCCCAAAGAGATTTCCCGCCAAATCTGACGCCCTTTGCTTTGGTTGTAGTGTTGCCGGTTTTTACTTTGGTGTAATGCTTTGGTGTAATGCTCCGTCAAAATATTAAATAACAGTTGCTATTTAATTTTTTGACGGAGGTTGGGTTGTTAAAGAGGGATGGTCTTAAATAAGCAATTATGTTACTATTATTACCTAATTTTGCTTTAAAAGCCGTTTATCACCAAGTTTTCGCCGAAAAGTAGCAAAAAAATTATTCTCGCATTTATTCGCTCATATCCGCAAATTTCGCATTTATTTGCATCCATTTCGTAAATACGAAAACTACGTATCCCTAAGCATTAGCTTTTCCACCTAATCGAACTCACTATACACCATTCCAATCACAAACTTTTAAAATTTTTGTTGCTACCCATCTCACGTTGTCTCTTTACACAATGACAAAAGCTGATTGTTTGTAAAAGATTATCTTTATGCTTTTCTATATAAATATATTGTTAGGTACTATGTGAACCATTTCGTAAATCCTTTTAAATTCAGTAAATAACCTGAACAAATTTTGTATGTTAATCCTGTGTTCGATAAATGCAGGTGCACGGGTCACTGGAGTTAGTTAAACACTGTCAAAAACTAGAAAACGAAATTATTTGGAAAATGTCGGGAAAAAATAGTTATTACAGGTGGCAGTAAAGTTAACCAACGTACGATAGCACCGCAATGTGGCATTAAGTGCCATCCAGCTTTTGTTTATTAAACGTCTTTATACGGACCTAGAATCGTCTGAGTAAAGACAATTTATTCGAAAGCCGCTCTGTTAAAATATATTTCTCATGTGTGCAGAGAACTGTATCGATTCATTCAGTACCTCTACGTTGTGTTTATTCTTAAAACAAATATTTTAAATGATCTCTTTGCAATAAAACAATTTTCAACCTCATATCATATCAAAATTTGAACTAATCTCTTGATTTAAGGTTCTGATTGAATGTATTGAGAGACTTTGGGATGCAAAACTACGCTGATCGAAATGCGTGTTGGTTACCCTTGTCACCGGTAAGTTATTCTTCTTAATCATTACTGCTATACAAAATAATAATTTAATCCAGCATTCTTATTAATCATCATTCTTATTAATCCAATCTTTGTCTTGTCATTGAGAACTGGACTTTGAGAAAATTATTTAAAAGCAAACATTATTTAAGAATTGTATTACAAAGAAAAAAAAATCTATAATATTGTAAAATATTGTCAACATTATAAAAAATTCTCAAAGATTACATGCTTTACATTAATTTCGTTCTTTATCTTTTTTCTATATAAAAAGTATTTGTCTCAAAGAAATAATTTTCGTTAGATTAGAAACTAAAGAACAAATTTTAGAAAACGTTTGTTCGATATCTTTGTTGTTGTTTCCAATGCCCCTTGGCCTGAAGTATTCCATACCAGGTCCATAGTATAAGGCTAGAGGGATGAGGGATGCACCTCCAGTTTATAATGACACCACAAGGGTCGTAGTTCGATTTAACCAGATGACACCTCAATTTGGATCGAGCACCCCTAGGGCCAATATCTGGTGGGATCGTACATTCTCCCATCCTCTCTAACCTCATAGACAGACTCCGGTCTACTGATTTAACGTGCCCATATCTGGCCTAGACAAGGAGGTATTGAATGGCGCTTGTCGTAGCACCCTCAGAACCGAAAGTCGACGAGTTACCACTAGGCTACCCCAGGCCTTGTTGGTATCCTTGTAAGTGTCTAAATGCGATAGTCTATCTGAGAACGGTGGTCTTCCAAGTTTAGAGTAGCTATTGAGATACCACTGGATTGCGTTGAATTATAGTCATAAAGTTTATATGGTCTTTGAGATTTTTTGAACAATAAGACAGAAATATTGAAAAGGAGTGGTTCAGCTCGATTGCAAAAACTGGACAAATTACCCTAAATTAATGAATTCTGGTAAATGTAAAATTCTTATATATAATGTTTAATGAATTTTTATCCGTGGAATTTTGTTCCTGCCTTTTCATTTGATCACTAAGCTATTGGGCTGCCGGGTTCAACATTATTTATCTAAAATTTGGATTGTTAGTTGTATTCTGTTAAAACAACGAGCAAAAGAATTCGAAAATGAAGATAAGAAAGTTAGCAGTAGTTCCAGACGATCTTGATCTTCACTTCCTTAGAATTCTGACACATTAGAATATTACCATAGCATAATAATGCACTCAGGTTCCATTTAACCTACTTGTGCATCGGTGTTGCATCATTGCATTTCCATCCCGTTGTGCTCTCATTTACGTAAGCTCTGGAAACACATTTCTTGAAGAAAATTGTTTGCACTGGGGGAGACGAGCAGGTGTATTAATTCTCTGAATAACGTCATACTTGGTCATAAGTTTGAATAGTTGATATTACATCCATAGAAAGAGTCTGTTCAAGTATTTACTCAAACGCATGCGAAAAATTTTATCCTGTAATGAATTTTTATTTGTGATGCTGTTAAAGAGGTAATAATTTTCAGAGTTGGCATAAGACGAAAAGATGTTTAAACGTCGAATTCGTCTAACGCATGAATGAATATTTACTTTATTGGGCCATAAACAGACTTAAAATATATAAAATTCAGCAGAAATCTGCAATATCTTTGTCCCAAAAGCGTTTTGTTTACTAGTCCGCTTCAGTCTTATAGCAGAAGTCTTTAAAATAAAAATTTGAAAACATATCTTCTCATAAAATACCTTCCTATTAAAATTGAGAAATAAGTGGGGCATAAACGCACCCGTCCGTCCCATATGCAGTTTCTCTGAGACTGCCGTTAAAAGCTTCGTGCAGTTAAGGTAGTTCAAAACTCAATAAAATATCTGAAAAGGGAGAAACAGAGAACAAAGGAGAGAGAGATGACTATTGAAAAACATTGGAAAGGAGTTCATTCAATCGTAGAAAGAAGGTACAATTTTGAGTAGGAAAAATATGATGTGAACTAGGAAAAAAAAATTAAATTGAAGAAAAAAACTGAGACGGCATGTTATTTAATATCTGATAAAACATTTTTGTTGGCGTGGAACGTGTTTTGGTGGATGCTTTCACATCAAAATCGTTACGGGAAGAAAATGCGTCACGCAAAGAATCGCCACCTGTCATTATTACAGCTGAAGAAGTTGTGTTGCATGAAAAGGAGTATTTTCTGTAGATTTACACTAACCACATCTTGATGAAACTTGATAAAAATAACTTATTGATAACTCATTGATCCAGTCATACTTCTGTCCAGAAGTATGACTGTCAGCGAAGAATGGGGCGATATTTGTGCGGTCGAAAGTACACTCAATGCAAAGAGGACTTTAATAATTTTTGTTCGAAGAATGACAATATGAAAGGCATCTCATAATTCTTTCCGACTACTTTACTTACAGGGCCTCTGAAATGACCTTGCAGGATCGTACAGCCACATCACGGACCTTGAAACAGGAAATGGGCTTCTTTGCAGCAAGACAAGTATACGCACGGACAGTGCGACACCGTTTGGAGCAGCAAGGGCTGTCTGTACGGCGACCATTATCGTGGCTTCGCTTGACACTGCAGCATAGAGATGCGCGGCGACAGTGGTGCGCCCAACGACAAAACTGGATACAGGAGTGGCACCACGTCGTCTTTTCAGACGAGTCCCGGTTCTGCGTGCATCATCATGATGGACGTATCCGTGTCTGGAGGCACCGAGGAGAACGCACGTCGCCTGCTTGCATTCGATATCGTCATACGGGCCCTGCACCTCGTGTGATGGTATGGACAGTCATTGGGTACACGACATGAACACCTCTAGTTCGCTTCGTCGGTAATCTGAACAGCCAGCGTGACATTTCTCAGTTCTTAAGGCCGGTGGCTGTGCCCTATCTTCGAGGCCTCGGAGACGTAATCTTTCAACAAGATAATGCAAGACCGCGTGTTGCCGTCGTGTCCTGACCTCGACACAGAGAGTGTTCGACTGTAGCTCTGGCCAGTACGTTTTCCAGATCTCTCACCCATTGAAAATATCTGATCATGGGTTGCTAGGAGACTGGGCCATCACCGCTCTCCAGCCTTCTTTATAAATCACATGTTCTGATATTTCTATTCTTTACTATTCTTTTTCCTTTTTTGTAATTTACTTGTCCAAACTTTCTTTTAAATGGGTATCGACTTTAGTTTTGATTATTTCGCAGGAGAAGGCTGTCTACCTGGAAGTTCATAATGAGTTGTGGAGCCATTGTTAAACCTCAAAACTATGATTTTGTTTACAACACAATCAACTGTGATATTTTCCCGTCTGCTCGTGGCAATCGTTTGAATATAAATAACTATTTTTATTCATACATATTAAAATCTGTGTTCAATAAACATGTATGGTCCATACCTCAGCCAAATTTTTTTACCAGAATAACTCAAGAATAATGTTAGTATTTCCATGATAAATTTTGTTTATTGACTTAATCATAAAATATAAGCATAGAAGTGGTTGTAACATGACATTGAGATCGATAATGTAATAATGCATTAACTGTTACTTTCACCTATTGAAACAAGTTCCAAAAATTCAAGCATTCTTTATTTGGTTAATTCCCAATATACGGTGCCCCTTGTATTTCACTGCATTGGAACCGCCATCTTGGTTCCGTCTCCCGTCGCCAATTTGGCGATGGGAGACGGAACCAAGATGGCGGTTCCAATGCAGTGAAATAATATAAATGACAACATGCAGAACTTTCATTGAAAATTTATACAGAAAATGAAAAAATGAAGTTAAATAAGGGCAGTCGATTTTATTTTTTTAAATTTTTGTCGCCCAAGCCGAACGCGTATTTTTGGAACGGGAAAGTCCGAAAAGTCCCAAAAATATGCATTTTTTAAACTGTACGACCACGATAAAGCACAAAAACACACAAATACAAAAAATGAAAGCTGATAAATAATGAGAAATTTATTATGTGTGGGGGGGGGCTGCCGCCCCCCCAACCCCCCGCTAAAAAAAGTCAGTATATTGCAAATAATTCATTTAAATAGTCGATTTTATTTTTTTAAATTTTTGTCGCCCAAGCAGAACGCGTGTGTTTGAAACGGGAAAGTCCGAAAAGCCCCCAAATTACGCATTTTTTAAACTATACAACCACAGAAAAAGCACAAAAATACACAAATACAAAAAATAATGAGAAATTTGTTATGTGTGGGGGGGGGGCTGCCGCCCCCCCAACCCCCCGCTAAAAAGGTCAGTATATTGCAAATAATTCATTTAAATAAATGTAAAATACATCTTGGTTAAATATATCAGCAAGTAAAAAAATGAAAGTTCTGCATGTTGTCATTTATATTATTTCATGCTAAAATTAAAAAAATACAATCACTTACCGGTTATTCACTTTCGGATTCATCCAATCGTTTCCGTTTTGCTGCTTCTATTTTAATTTTGGCCTGATCTTTTTCAGCTGGCCTATAAAATTTCTTCACTGAGTCAATGAAGGAAGCGTACAATTTTGGGACATCGTCCTGATGCAAGCGACGCCACATGAATTCGGAAAGATAAGAATCAAACTGATCCTTAACTTTCCGAACGCCACGTAACGAACGCTTGATGCAGTTCCACATCCCCTCGACCGTATTGGTATGTGCTCCTGTGTCCGGGTCCTTAAATGTCATACTATGATTTACCTTCAGATGCACGAAGCCCTCATCCTGAAGGCAATCGTACGCCTTCCAGCAATCAGAGATGACAGTAGTTCCCGGACGCACATACTTTCTTAAAACTTCAAGCAAAACAACCTTTCTCCTGTTTTCAAGCACTTCCACAAAACACTTATTTGTCCCTCTCTCAACACCCCCCAAAACCCATTCCCCATTAACGCGTTTTCCCCTATTATATTTTCGTTTCGCAAATTTACTTTCATCAATTTCGACGATGATTCCTGGCCCACCAATTATTACACTTTCGCGCACTACACTGTCAACACAAACCCCCCTACAAAAATTCATCCAATCGGTAACGGTGTTTTTGGATACCCCCAATTCGTCTGTAATCCAAGAACACGGCGTTTTTTTTACACATAAATAAGTTAATTTTAAAACCGTAATTAAATCCAATTTACTTTCTTCGAACCAGGAACCACATCTAATCGATCTTTTAACGTGATGTTCCTCCCCACCACCCCGAACACGACAAACCCAAGAAAACCCATCATTAACGTCTTTTCTTTCAGTTAAATTCATTTTTAAATTACAATTTGGACAATAATAAACATTAGCGATTAACCCAATATACATACAATATTCAATTACAGTTCTCTTACCCGCTTTTTGAATATCCCTAAAGAAATCCAAATTCACTCTCTCATTCACAAAAGAAGCCATACCTAGCAAAGAAATGTACGTCCGAGCGTTGGAACTGCAAATCCCAAAAAGGATTTTCAACGGATTAATTTCTTTGAAACAGGCGCGGTTTAAAAATCCAGATTAAACTGGTCTACCGGTAAAACACAGGCCCTGATTGGCCATTAATTATTCAAAGAGGAAGTGATATATACAGCAAACTTAAACGGGCTTAAAACCATTTAACAAACAGAAACCACATTTGGCATTTTATCGTCAAAAATGTTAAAAATTTGGTAAAAATCTAAAAACATCGCCAAAAAATATCGCCATCTTATTCAAATCGGGAGCAATAAATGGTTACCTTAAAAGCATAAAACAAACACAAACCACATTTGGCGTTTCATCACCAAATTGGCAAAAATCTAAAAAAATCTAAAAAAAGTATCGCCAAGCCGCGGCACCGGGTATTGGGAATGAGCCGGCCGGCGAGTTCTGTGCAGTGGACGTACCGGCAAACAGTATCGCTACTTCTCGTGAGAGCAATACTTCTTCGCGTTCTATAGCTCATAGAGCATTTTGTAATCAATCGATAGAGAGTGGGTTTCCCTCCAAACTCAAGAATACCCATTCAACTGAGTGTACATAAAACAGCCATAAGCATACCAATCTCTTCGTTCTAACAGGAGTGCGGTTTGGAGCCCCTCTTCTTAGAAAATAACAAAGAACTTTATCCACGGTTTAAAAATACGAGGAAGGATAAACGACAGTTGGATACCGAAAATTTTCTGTGTCACAGTTTTGAATGCAAACTTTTGTTGCGGAAAACTTTTAAGGAGCATCTGACCTACAATTGGGTTCTACGATAAGGAAAAAAATTGATATTTTAACCCTTCAGCGGTCGCACCCGGGTATAGAGTGCAACATTTTCGTAATTTTGAATGATTTGTTTTTGCATCTAAGGGTTGAATGTTCTAAGCAGTTTCAATTTATAGCTACACCCTTTCTAATGCAGGTATGATTTTTGACCCTTCTATTCCTTTCTGTTCATTTTTAGTCGTGATTTTAGCGTGGTAAACCAGCGTTTATATTGGATTACAATACGACAAAAGCAGGAGTTGATGTAGTCGATCAAATGTACAGCTATTACACGGTATCCCGCATATCACGAAGATGGACACTCTCATTGTTTTATAGGTTTTTTGACATAATAGGAATCAATTCGCAAGTTGTTCTTAGATCGAATAAACCGGACAGTTTTGAAATAAGGCGATTGTATCTGCATTCTTTGGCCTTTAATTATAAATATATCTCAATATTATCAACATTTTATATGTTGTCATAAAAAAGCAGAAGGATTATTTTCAATTTGAAAAAAAGTGTAATACAAAAGGAATAATCAAGTTGGAAGAGATGTTTCACTTTGTGCCACTCGCGCCTACTGGTGTTCCAAAAATTGGCGCGCCTGCTGAAGGGTTAAGGTTACGATGATGGAACAGGAAATGAAAGAAAACCGAACGTCTGTTGCTGCTATGGTCTATTTTTTTCTTATGTTATGGGATAATTTTAGATTAGGTTATTCTTTCCTTATAAGAGGAAATTATGACTTTATACTCCGAAGGTCCTTTATGTGATACAAACATAGACACAACAACAACAACAACAACAACAAGCACCCCCCCCCCCCAAAAAAAAAAAAAAAAAGAAAAAAAAAAAAGATATGAATAATGACTAAATGTCCCCCTTTAAAATATAAAAGATGCGAAATTATTCCTCCATGGCTTCCCCCAAAAGAACTACGGCAGAGTAATTTTAAAATTACAGTATGTTGTTACAATGTTTTCCGTGGGAGGAAAGGTTTACCCTTAGCAACATTTCGTTCTCTCGGTGAACAGGCCTCCTCCGTAATATTTCCCTTTATGAAAAGATAAAGTCACATTTGTCATGTGCTATGAAAATCAAAGGAATCCTGGATATTCACATTCTTTTGAAATCTGTCAATTCGTTGATAACGAACTCTACCATTTAAAATTGGGGTTTAGTTACCGAACAACATGTTTGACTTACTCTCTATACCAGTGGTGCTCTATGTCGTGCTTCCTCGATTCTCAAGTGACAGGTTTAAATTCCCCAATCACTGTTTGATATTGGTGAGGTAGATTTTAATGTATTAAAATGAAACTAACTCTCATGAAACTATCTCAAACGGGACTAAAGTATTTATTATAATTATACTTTCATCGTCATTATAATTATTTGATAATCTTAAGTACGTTATGATTAGTTTAAAATTTAAAATAATTTTATTAAAAAAATCGCTGTAGAAAAGGTTTGGGCATTTTGCTAGTGTAAAGTTATAAAGCAGAAAGTTTTCTCGCGAAAAGTTTTTTATCCAAATTCTGGACTTGAGAGAGAAGTAATCTTCACGGACAATAATGGTGAAAAGAACTCTCCAGGAATGGTGAAAAGGACTTGGCGTACATACTCAAGTTGTTCATTAAGGAGAAAAATAACTGATATATTCAACGCTTTGAAAGTAGTAAATGAGCAATTCTTGGCAAAATCTAAAAATATAATTAAGCATTCTAGATGGAGAAATAATAGTCAGGCAATAATGTCGGTAAATCAAAAATGCAAATTTCTTATCACTCTTGGTTCTACTGTCATTTTGCTTATTATCAATTCAGAGCCGTTCCCGCACGTCTTGGTAAAAGCATATGTCAATTTGGGGATATTTGCTCTATATTCCTCTAAGTTTCACATTTTTAATGTGCGAAATTTGGTATTCACAGTGCATAATCGAAGGCAATAAGAAAAGTGCATCTTTATTTCTCCTGTTTAACAATTGAATAAATATTATTTTATCTTTCGCAGAACAACATGAATGGTAAAAAGATGGCGAGCATCGTGAAGAAGTTATTAACAAGATGTAGTACAACCCAGACAGTCTGCAAAAACTCTGTTGATTTTCTCGAGCTTGGTGAATTCAAATTAGTTCTATAAACGAGGTGTAATATTTGGAATACCAAAGGATTGCATTTGTGTGACCTTTCAACAATTTTTACAATCCGCTTAGATTTTCCGTATTTTAATCTCTTTAACACTATTCATATTGACATCAAGAATATGACACCATAATGTAGCAAAATTAGCAACATTAAACTGTTCATAATGTTGTCTACCTTTTTAATAACTTTAAGGTCTGAAATGTTCACTTCCATTTGAACCTTGACCTTTCTTGTCGAGTAAACGTGGGATCTTTTAAAAAAGGAGACTCATTTAATAATAAAATAGCACTTTATTAGTATAACGTTAGAACATGACCGCTCTGATTCGTGATCTACTACATCTACTGTCTTTTACATTTGCAGTGCTCACAGCGCCATCTTTTGGCGAGCAAAGTAGCTTTAACAATAACAAGTACACTAAAACAAAGTTCGGCGTTTTAAATTTGTTCTCTAACACTTCGACTGATTTCCTTTGCTTAAAAAAAGCCAAACTGACTTCTTACTTTATTATTCTTCTGCAAAAAATAATTGCCAATCAGTTTACATTTCTTAATATTAAGCAAGAAATAATAATTAAAGCTCACTTCACATTTTCATTCCCAGTAACTGATGATTCGCAACTCATCTATCTCGTCATGAAACGTCAAGTCCCTCGAACATTTCATACTTATGACATATTGTTATTACCGATTTAAAATTTCTGTGTTATTCGTCTTGCGCAAAAGCGACTCTCCTTAAGGAATATTTCCATTTATGTGTGTTTTCACTTAATAATTATTCAATGATTTAATATTTAGACCACAAACAGAGCATTACACTCTGAGGAAAAGATGTGAAAATGTTTTAAATCCTTTAACGGTCATATAATTATAAATTCGAAGCTCATCGTTATTTTTCTTTTTCAAAATTTGGAAATAACTTCAAAATCGTTCAAAGGGCGCAGTGGCCCAGTTGGCAAGGTCAGCGGTCTAGTGATCTGAAAGTCACTGGTTCGATGCTCGTCCCTGACAAATCTACTGCCGTGTACACTAATAGCGGCTGGTGTACGTAAAATTTGTCGTGGCTGCAATGTCCTCCAAATTCTCAAAATTACCTCTGGAGGGGCGGGGTCAAGTGTTCCGGTCTCGTCACTTGAATCGGTTCAAAATTACGGGACTGGTCCTTTGGCCAAGTCCCACTCCGACCTTTGTGGTACTAATTCAAAACAGGAGCCGCATCTTCATCGCCCATAGACTTCGGGACTTGATCTGATGTTGCTATCAAGTGGCATAAGCAACAACAACAACAAAATCGCTTAAAACTGTTCGATAACTTCATACAAAGTCCCATATTCATGCACAGTTGCCAATATTTTTCTTCAACACTAGAACCATCCAGCTAGTCAAAATGACTGGTTTTAACATATGTATAATTATTCACATACTAATTATCGGTAGTCCTAGAATTAATTATACATGTATTTAAAGAGTCATCTCAAGATTATTTTCTGTCTAATCAAAAGATTTGATCTATGATGTTTTCCTGTTTGGATTTTTTTTTTCAATGACTCCTAGTTACGTGTGTCATGACGTTATATACGTCAGATAAACATCAACGTCTATTAATTTGAAAGGTTTCTTCATATGTTTGTAATAAAGCAACTTTTGATTGAAACGCGAATGAAGAAGCTTACGTATTTTGAAAACATTTCGCAGTTTTTGCGCATGAATTATCATTTTTTTTTCACTATCATTTTGATAAGGGATGCCAGACAAACATTCCTTGAAATTAGTTATATTAGAAAAAATTCTCGTTTCCTTTAATTCCTCCGGATTTATAAATATTAATTAATTTGCACACCGCGTGATTTATTTTTTTCGATCTTTAGTATGTTTTAAGTGTATCAGATTAATATTTCAATTACAATAAAATAAATTTTGATAAGAAAACAAGTTATTTTGTGAGCCTATCTCTGCATATTTGTGTTCTTGAAGGAATTCAACGGTATTCTGTTTTACTTTTATTCAAGTGCGTTATATTTCTCAATTCACGGCTAATTGTATGCCCCCTGAAGGTATTTTTATGGCTCCAATTCAAATATCCCATGGTGGTAGTTAGTCGAGATAAAGATTCTTTTTTTTTTTCTCATTTAGACAGTTTTCTTCATATTTCTTCGACTAAAATATCTTTTGCAAGAAATGCGAACTCTTATCTCTATAGTATTTTTCCAAGGTCTTAGATAAAGCTCTCTCTCTATATTTTTAAGTGTCGTGAAAAATATCTCATGATCTAGTTCACGTCAAAACGAATTTTTCTCGAGGGTTTTTCCCAATTTGAGAGTTTTTTCTTCATATTTATTTGAATAAAATGACTTTTGAACGTGTTTGAAATGCGAACTCTTATCTCTTTAATTTGTTTACAATGGCTTGCATAGATACCTACTTTAATGTTAAGATATTATCAGATGCTTCTCGAGCATTTTGCTACTACTCTGAATTCTCAGTTGAATGAAGCAGTCTTCGCCAGTTCTGTTTTACTTTCATTTAAAGGACGTTTTACTGTTCGCAAATTATGCGTAATGTTTTACTTTTAGCCCAGGGAGATGCGTCATGACGTTAGTTATACCATTTAGAAACTCTTGACTCTCATTTAGGAACATTTCTGCATATACATTATCATGAAATTTCATTATTCTTGCTCGAAAGGCGTTTCTACATCGTAGTATGTATTTCCGAGGGCTAGTTTATAACCTCCACCATGCTTTTAAAATTGTAGCAGATTCTCCTCGAGTATATTTGAGCAGTTCATACTGTACGATTCAATTTTTTGTGTAACAAACGCTTATTTAATTGAGTTTTAGCGTTTTAATGGACCATGATAAAGCAGACGAAAAAGAATTATTAGGTGTGTAAAAGCTTTATTTGAGAACTTATTAAAACATCAACCAGCTGAAGTGTGTTAAAAATTTTCTCATAATTTATGCGAAATGCATTATATTTATTTGTTACTTTTTATTTGGCAGCTGGAGTCTTTTTTTTTTGGGGGGGGAGGGGTGAGAGAAAGATTAATTTGAAGCGTGATCAGTAATTTCTTTATTTTGAAATGACTGAAATATATTTCCACTTTTACTGCGGCTTTATTTTTCTTAAAAACATGTTAATGGTCCAGATAATATATCTGATGATATAGATAAAACTAAATTAGATTTATATCGAGTATTTTCGTCCACTTTTCAGTTTGCTCGACAGTTTTCGCGTGTTCAATTCGCTTTTAAGTATTTTCAGAACATCAAGAATAATGCCTCACTTTTTTTGGGGGGTGGTACTTTTTTATAGTTTTAGTTTGAAGTCACCAAATCAGTTGTATAGTATAGTTTTTTCTTTTTATGAGGAAGGAATTTTTTTCAATCTGATTAAAATTTGTGCTGGGGAAAAATGGGTTGTTTTTAGATAGGTAAATGGAAAAGTATTTCATATAATATCATTAATTTCACCATGATAACCAATCAAGATAAAATGCACGACACTATGCGGGTTTTTTCTTTTTGTTTTTAGTGCATCTAAAGCAATGGTGTCCAACCTTTTAGCTTCCTTGGGCTACATTGAAAGAAGACGAATTGTTTGGGCCGCACAAAAATATACCTAACATTAAAAATAGTTGAATAGTAAAAAAAGTATAATATATAGTCAACATGTTTATTTCATTATAAATTTTATTTATAGTTATAAAGATAACAGCAGGAGTCATAAAATTGATGTGATATTTGGCATTGAATTTGAGAGATTGATGCACCAATATCTGGGTCAATTGAAGTGGTCGCAATTCTCAGGGAACTCTCAAGATTTTCATCCGATATTTTGGTTCTAATTTGATTCTTAGCGTGTGATTCACTCGTGAAAATACACTGAAGTGCCACTGATTTAGGGATACCTACCTAGTAACGAGTTGGGCCTCCTCTGGCCTTGATAACGGCTGCCACACGACGAGGCATAGATTCAACAAGTTTCTGGAAACGTTCCACGGGAATGGCTTGCCAAATATTGGCTAAAGCTGTCCATAATTCAGTAAGGTTCTTTGGTGCTGTGTGATGGCCTTTCACACCTTGTTCCAAAACATCCCAAAGATGCTCAATAGGATTTAAGTCTGGGCCTCTAGGTGGCCAATTCATGACAGAGAAGTCAGAGGAATGCTCATCCAACCAGCCAGTAGCCAACCGGGACTTGTGAGAGGTACAGTTGTCTTGCTGGAAAACTCCATTACCGTGCGGATAACATAACAGCATAAACGGATGGAGGTGATCACAAAGCAACTCTACGTACCGAATTGCATTGAGGGAGGTTGGTACACGCACCAAAGATCCCAAACTGTGCCACGAAAAAACACCCCAGACCATGATTGAGCCACCATGCCCTTGTACAGTTCCAGCCAGGCATGCAGGATCCATGGCTTCATGAGCCTGACGCCATATTCTCAGCCTCCCATCGGCGTTAAGTAGTTGGAATCGAGACTCATCATGCTACTCGTTTCCAATCCTCTACACTCCAGTCTCTGTGCTCTCTTGCCCAGGCAAGACGTGCAGCCCGATGGCGAGTATAGAGCAATGGTACTCTCGTAGGTCGACGGCTCCCGAAACCCATACGGTGAAGCAAGCGTTGCACAGTCCGTTTACTGACTGTACGACTGGCACCGTCATTAAACTGTGTGGTAATTTGAGCTAATGTTTGGCTTCGCTGGATACGTACAATACGCCTGAGCCGTCTCTCACCACGCACTGTCAAGGCTAATTGTCCTTTGCAGTTTGCCCGATCGCTAGTTTTTTTTCCACCATCCATGTATTCTTGGTATACTCTTGACACTGTCGACCTTGAAAATCCTAGCTGTCTGACGATTTCGGAAATTGAATGGCCCATGCGTCGCGCACCTGTCCGCGATCGAAGGCGTCTAAATCAGGCAGTTTACCCATACTGGCAATTCCAACAACTAATTCAGAACAACCACAGTACGAGCAATATATGCAGTTACCACAGCACCCTCACTTGCGCATACATGATGTGCAGCGCTACACAATTTGCATAGGCTTTGCTATCCCTAATTCAGTGGCACTTCAGTGTAGTTGTTCACAGATGTACATGTTTCCAAACAATGATGACATTAATAACGCATGACTATGCAGTGAGAGATATTTATCACTGGGCAGGTATTATTTACAAAGTATCCAACAAAGAGATTTGATTGAATTTCTCTTTCAGTTGGATATCAGAATGCAACTTTATGCATTCCATTTGAAAATTTGCTGGCAGCATATCTATATCGACAATAAAATGGAGTAGCAATGATGCAAAACAACTGTTTATTTTTCCACAAAGCGGGATCTGTAATGGCCGCCTGCCATTATCGCCGAGGAGAGCTATTGATATTTTTTATTACCATGTTTTTATTAACTCGCTTTCTTGTTTGTTTGTGTGTTTGTCCAGTACAAATCTTTCAATCGATTTTTAACTAACTTCCCGACTAGCTAGACATTTGAAACTTTTAGAATAGCTCAGAACACGATGAAAATGCATTATTTTAATACTTTTAGCCATCTTTAAGCAGATTGAATTCATTTTCAGCTAATTTTGTTTTGTAGAATGGTGCAGCCATCTATCGGCCGGGACTGAAACAAAAAGTTAAACGCAAGTTAACTTCGAATTCCCGAGCTAAACGATTTATTACGCATTTGATACCTCTTTATTACGCATTTGATCATTTTCTTTCAAGTTGATGGGATAATTCATCAAAAAAAATTAAAAAAGTATTTATTAGTACATAGAATTGTCAAGTTTTTATGATTCAACAGAAAATTTAAAAACGTGATATATAAAAAGTTCTTTTTATCTTGTAATTATTTTCGCTTTGAATTCTCTTTCTTCTCTTTTGAATTCTCTATCTTTCACTAATACTTGTTTTGGGCCGCATGCGTCCCGCGGGTAAAAGGATTAGTTAAATATCTTACACATTAGTGAAGATAGAGGATGCTCTTCGAGTATTTTTATGCATTCCTGTTAGCTCAACTAAATTGCAAATACCTTCTAATTTTTGACAACTTCAAATATTTTATACGATTAATAGATCCGAGAAAATGTGAAAACGTTTTCTTAAGGTGCAAAGAGATGTTCTTAACCTTTTTGTTTGATTGCAACTATTTGAAATTTAATAGACGACTTTCGCAATTTTATGCGCAGATTTTTGTTTAGTTTTACTCTTTTGATATGGTTCAGCTAAAATGAGCCTCATCAGTTTTTTAAAGATTAATCTGTAGTATTTTATGTAATTTTATATCATCCTCATGTAACAGTTTTCACAGGTTGTGCCATTTTATTCGCTTTAGTTCTTAAAGGGTCAGGTAAACATCTTATTCAGTTAGAATCGAATGACGGCTTTTCGAGCATTTGGTCGCATATACGCGTATTCGATTGCATGAAATGCAACTAGCAACGCGACGAGAAAACATGGAGTGTAAGAGAATGCCTGGTTCATAAGGTTCATATACCAGTGATGGGAACACAAAGGAACCATTCTTTTGTCTTGAAGATTTGTGCGCTGGACTGACTTGAAATAGTCAAAGGCATTATTTGGGATTGCTGCAGCCTTTGCTAATGAAATTCCTACAAGTAAAGGGACCCACTGGAAAGAAAAAGATGAACCATTTGGTAGCGTAACGAAAGTATTAGCATTTTTAACAGGAGCCCCATTGAATATCAAACATTAATGGACAATAGTACTCCTAAATTCTAAAACGTATTTAACACATGAGCTAGTTGAAATCCAAATGTTTGAAGAAACCTGTTGTAAGCGTAAAAATAATAATGACTCGCTTCCCTTGACCATGCTACATGATTTCAAAAAACAGTATGACAGAAAATTAAAGTATTTCGGGAAAAAAGTTTCTAATACACTTGAGGATGTTGATGTAAAATAGCGTGATAGAATGTTTTCCTGATGTAACGGAATTCGGGAGTTTCAAGTGTGTGTGGGGGGGGGGGCACTTTAAAAATCTCTAGAGCAGTGGTTCTTAACCTTTTTAATAGTCAACACCCCCTTGAATCTGAAAATAAGCTCTCCCCCCCCCCTGAAAAATGGGTTTATATTTTTTATTTAGAAAAGGCATATTGAAAGATAATTATTTTATTGCATAAAAAAATAATACATTTACAATACATACTATATTACTAGTCGCTGCGCGACCAACCTGGTCGCCTTTAGTTTTATATTTTCCTTTGCAAAACAACTCAACTGAAAGTAACATATGTAAGGAATGTTACCATTAACTGTCATCATCAGTATACGTTGTTAAGGGATATTCTCTATAAGGATGATTCTAAAACATCGTGATTAAAAAATGTGAATTTTTATTATGTAAGACTGAGAAATCCAACACCAATGATTTTATAAATTACATCCCGCTGTGTATGTACTATTTTTCAAAATTAAGATATCTACACTTTATCGTTACATCAAATAAGAAATTGTTGGGGGAAAATTTTCACTTAAAAAATGGAGTAAAAAATCAGCAAGTACTAAAATATAGCGTGGATTACATCACTCTGTGTATGTACTATTGTTCACAATTCAGATATCTTCACTTAATCATATCAAATAATAAATTGTTGGGAAAATTTCTTCACTCATAAAATAGAGTAAAAATTCAGCAAGTGCTGAAAAAAGTGTAGAAAATTAACTATTACTGACTATCGGTTGCTATGCCGGCGACGGTTAAGCCTAACCTCGCGATCATTTATGCTCTTTCTTTCACGCCTCTCTCTTAATGAATTATTTCTTCTTCGCTTTCTTTCTTGAGACTGACAATTTTCATTTAATCGTGCAGCTTGCTTTCGAGCATTCTTGATTTCAGTGCGTAAATCCATGTTGACACGCGGTTGCAAATTGCGGACGGCCGCTAATGTTTACATCTGGTAGTTGCAGCCGTTGCCATTCGGAGTGTAGAAATATCGTCGATTTTTGTGCCGCATACCTACGCGTTTTATATATTTAGATTACATATAAACCAATATCTACATTTTTAACGGCTACATTGTTTTTTATTTGTTTTCATGATTATCCTTTTAAAACGAGGTTCTTTTTTTGAAAGAGCCACGCGTATGCCATCAGATGCATTTAAGCGATTTGTGACTTTCGTTTTGATGTGCAAAAGTGTCTCTAATGCTGCTTTTGCCAATTCTGGATAAAGTTCTAATTGCATACACTAGATCTGCTTTAAGTCCATTTTTTCAAATTCTATTTTAATACGTGCATGAGCTCGTATTGCGATAAGATCGTCTATATATATATATATATATATATATATATATAAGAGCTCGTCTGTTTGTTTGTCCGCTATAGAATCATAGACTGTTTCACCCACCGGGACCAAATTCGGCACAGTTAATGTTTAGGACCCGAGAAACTTAAATCAGGAAAAACGAAATTTGGGGCTCAATTAGTTTTTTAAATTAATTTTTTAAGGATTTTTGTGCCTCTAAGAGGTGCGCGACCACCTGTGGAGCCCCTTCACCACAACCAGCTGCGTTAAGAGAGATGGTTTGAGGGGTGACGGGGGGGGTCAAATTCCAATGCGCGGGAGGAAGAGGGTTGGGAATGACCTTTGGCTCCCCAAATAAACACAACTGGCCAGATGAACATGAAGAGCGGGGGTGCAGCCAGTATTTTTTTGATGGAATGCATGAAAAATTTTATATCTATATATCTACCCGGGCAACGCCGGGCAATAATGCTAGTATTTTAATAAAACGTTGTCGTTCATCGAAGTAAGGTCAAACAAAAATGGATTGAGTATCCCTCTATTAATTTTGCTTATATTTTCCGTGGAAAAGTATCCATCAAATGATTCGCTCAATTGGTAATTTTCATTAAAAATTTAAAACCTTCTCTCGCACCCCTCGAAATGCTCCTTCGCACCCCTAGGGTTGCCCCCAGCCCCGATTAAGAACCACTGCTCTAGAGGCAAAAACACATAACGCGAAAATTTCGAAAACATTTCCACGTGGATGGACTTCTATTAAGTACAGCAAAATACTCAAACTTCGCTTGAGGAAAAAAAAAATATAGGCACGAGAAGCAAACCACGCAAAAATTATTTACTACAACTGAGCTTATTCAGCAAAAGTATTTACTATACTTGAGCCAAATACGGCAGAACACTCAGTGGGTTCTTTACCACTCATAAAATAATACATTTCATTCCACCTGGAATCTTTTAAATCATTGAATGAGAATAAGATAAACGTAAATTGCGAACGCTGATTAGTGATATCAGGCACGCATGAATGAAACAAAATAGAAAAGGATGAATCAGCATCTCTTTTAACATAATCGAGAGATCTTCACATCGGTACTTCTAAAATGTATGTATAACAGAATACAGAACACATCATGCGCGATAAGTATTTTAGGTCAAGTGTCCAGAACCCCCCCCCCCCCCTCAATCCTAGCGTTGAATCATTTAATAATCAAACTTATGTCACGTATTATTAAATGGGAATCCTATTTAAAGTAAAATTGAAACGTGAATTCATCACGCATAAACTGAGAAAACTATTCAATACTCTTTCGCTTTTTGTATTCCAACATAGTGGTCAATGGAAAATTTTCCATTTCGTCATAAACTTGTGATTAATTTCTTGGGAACCAGAAAAAGTGAGTTAAAAAAATAAAGGTTGCGAAGATCGTTTAGTAGAATCTTGTATGCTGAAATACTGCTTACACGGGAAAAATTTGTCTCTATTAAAAAAAATAGAGATATTTATCTCGTACCTTTAACCTTTAGCTTACGGGGCTCATTTTTCCGATTCCCTCTTTAAAACGGGAAATTTCATACCCCTTCGTAAGAACGGCCATTAAGGGGATTATATATATATATATATATATATATATATATATATATATATATATATATATATATATATATATATATATATATATATATATATATATATATATACACACAGTGAAACCCTGATTTAACGTAACCCGTATTTAACGATTTCCCGCATATAACGTCATTTTTCATTGGTCCCCATTAATTTCCTATACTTTTAATGTTAAAAAATCCCATATTTAACGTTATCATTTTGAAATATTTCCCGTATTTAACGTGTTTTCAGCTGGAAAAACTCAATGAAATTTTCCTAAAATAGTCAGAAATAGTGATGGCAAAAAAATATCTTTCTCATCAATACATGCAATACTCGGAATCTCCCCTCTCGTTGTCCTTTTATCTGACTGGATGTTATATCCTCTACGCTTTCTGTAGTAGAGCGGTCTGTTTTTGGTTTGGAGAGCTACGGTCAGTCTTTTGCTTCACGAGGGCTAATGAGACCGGGACCTACTGCTTAAAGTCGATTCCGAACGTCTACAGACATTCATACCAAGAGAGGGGACTCGAACCCACGGACTTTGGTACCAAATCGCAGCGCTCTAACAATTCGACCATCGTCCGACCTGTAGTAGAACGGAGCTGATAGCATTCATTATAGCATTTTCGTTAGCTTCAGACGATAAAAATATGGCTTCAAAAAGAAAGCGATTTTCTTTGTTGGAAAAAGCGGAAATCATCAGGAAAGTTAAAAGATTACAATGGCAGTAAAGTTGATTTTACTGATTGGATTGGAATTCCATATTCAACTTTGCAAACAATTTCAAAACAAGCTGATTTTTTAATGGAGCAAAATTTGAAAAAAATGGGTTAAACTGGCTTAAAAAATGTGAAATTTGAAGAATTGGAAAATTCCTCTTTCCGATAGTTCAACGAAGTTCGTGCATCAAACATTCCTATAAAGGTTCCTGTTTTGACAGAGAAAGCAATAGAAACTGGGAATTCGAGGATTCATAGATTCAAATGGTTGGATATACCGCTTTAAAAAGGGGTACAATTTATCTTACAAGTCTATTTGTGGCAAGAGTCTGCTAAAGTCGATTCTGAGACTGTCCAAGAATGGATGAAGAACACATTGCTGTCTTTGATAGAAGAATATTCTAAGAAAGTCATCTTTAGTGCTGACAGGATTGTTTTACAATCTACTTCCTGATAAAACTTTTGCAGTAAAGTGTGAAAACAGAAATGGTGGGATCCAAACTGCGATTGACTGTTTTACTATGCACGAATTCAGGTGGGAACGAAAAGATAACATCATTAGTTGAGGGAGAATTCAAAAGACCCATGTGTTTCAAGAATGAAAGGAGATTTCCTACTGAATATGACTCAAACAAAAAATCTTGGACGACAAGAACAATTTTTGAAAATTTTCTCGGCAAATTGGACAGGCAAATGCGCTTACAGAAACGTAAGATTGTTTTCTTTGTTGATCAATGTACATTTAAAGTTACAAAATGTGCGAATGGAATTTTTCCCTGCAAATTGTACCTTGTGATTCTGGGGACCATACGATTGTTCAAAGTATACGAAAGAAACTAAGTCTTGAAAAAATCTCTCCTTAGTATAGAATCTGGAGGCAGGAAATAAATCGATAAACGTTCTAAACGCTCTTGATATGATTTCTTCAGCATGGGAGAGAGTCGGGGGAAATGCATGTCTAACTTAACTTTTTCCCATGCTTCGGCTTCAGGGTGGCCTGTTTTATAGCCATCATAAATTTAGTGTTCCCTTTCTTCTTTTCTTGTATTCGTGCAACTCACTCTCTTGAACTTTTATCTTATACTTCTTGCTACAAGCACAATCTATATTTTTTAGTTTCGCAATCTTGCTGGCTTTCTCCCCTTCTCTTTTTATTGCCCGTCATTTGCCATGTTTCTTTCTTACATTTAGCAATTATTTTACTTCGTCCTGTAATTTTCAATTCTCCTGCCCCTGGCCGTGACACTACTATCATGTCCCTATGACATGTGTGTATGTGTATTCATTCTTGTGCCCTTTTCTCTGAATACATGCTATCCTATCCCGTAAGAAAAGGTTAAACTCATTTTTATCCAACTGTCAGGAATTGAGCATTAACTAAGCCATTAGCACGGGACCCTTTAGAATGTACTTAACAGAAAAATACGCAGAATGGACGAAAAGTGTTTAGTGCAATTTAAGATGGTGAAATTTCTCAAACGAGTACAGCTGAATGTTCTTCAAACCCATCTCAAATTTCGAAATTTAAAACTATGGATCCATAAAAATATCTAGGGTAACTCTAGGATAGATGGCCATAGTTTTTAAACATTGAAATAAAAATTCTTAGAATGTAAACACAAGAAATATTTATGTATATTTAAAATTCTTATACATATACTCATCATATTTCGGGCAAAAAATAATTAAACATTGAGAACAAAAAGTGGGAAACATGGTTTGAAATTAAAATGCCAGATGGCCATCTCTCCTTCAAGCCGAGGAGAGATGGCCATCCAATACAAGAAAGAAAAAGTGAAGTTAAAATAGCAAAAACGACACATTTCATATAGTTAATCATGAAAAACATATAGCAATTTGCAAAGGTGCAATTATATCACGGAAAAGGAGTGAATAAAATTCGAATAAACAACATTTGAAGTATAATTTCAACCCGTCACTTTTCGTAAAATTTTACCACATTTTTGGCAAAGGTCTTGGTAGTTTGTAAACGTTTCATGGTACTACTTCAGGCACCTTATATATTTTATCCAGTCATCCTTTTTGGTTGTGATACTGTATTCTTCTCCACAACCAACACAGTGATCCTCATTAAATTCTATTCCCTCGGAATCTGTAGAATCTGATAATTTCAAATGTATTTCATATTCTGTAGTTTGAAGTAGGCATCTATTTCTTCACGATTCACGGCTTCACTTCTCGCAAGCGACACACCTTCAGTTTTTCTGATTGATATATCAGAATGACGACTTAGGATTAGACTCAGACAAACATACCCAGCCTTTTCCCTTGTATCATTAAAACGGTGCTTTATATCCAGTTTTTTGGCAAATTCAAAAGCGAGAATTTTCACATCATCTCGAGTAAATGGGAATCCTTGTTTTTGCATTCGTTTAATGTGTGTTACTAATCTTTCTTCGTTTTCTTTTCCAAACATCGGACAAGGAACCATGCTGCCTTTATTGGAATTATTGGTCTTCAATCGGCTTTCTTATGTATTTATTAGGCATCTTGAAAAACTGGAAAAAAAACATCGTTCGGCATATTATATTATTATTATGATTGAAATATTTATATTAGTTAAAGTTGAAACAATTATATCCATTAATATAATTATAAACATAAAAGTTATACAATTATTTTAAATATAATTATATTTAGTTAAAATCCTCACTCCGTATAATTTTGAAATATTGATTAAAGGTGGTCATCTCTCCTCGATTTTATGTGGCCATCTATCCTGAAATTAAAGGACAGATGGCCACCTGATTTAAAGCGTCACTCCGCCATTGTACGTCTTTGTTTTAAGCTTAGAAGCAAAGATTGGATTATATACGTGCCTTAAAAGTCTGTAAAGTAAAAAAAAAAACACGTAACGTACTTATTGCAAAACATTCAGATACCTAACTCAACAAAAATATTCAACCACTAAATTAAATAAACATTGAAATTTCACTTGCTTTTTACAATCGAAAAGCACATTTGTACCTCGCAATGAATGAACTCGTTGAACATTTCCTAAGAAAAAAGTTTAAACTGACTTCTATGATCAAGTTTTGGAAATATTTAGATTAGCCATCTCTCCTCTATGGCCATCTATCCTAGAATTACCCTATAAAAAAGATCATATTGCGCATAAAATGCAAAAGTTAATTAATACACTTGATGCTGTCGAAATTCAGCTGAGTACTGCGAAGTACACGAGACTGCGAAAAATCGATTTCAGTTTCAACAAAATTACATATCATATATATATAAAGAAAACTGAGCAAAATACAGAACTAAAAACTAGAAGAATTCTGAAATCCCTCAAGTAATCGAAATTTATCTTAACCTAACCTTTATACCTAACTGAAATCCTTGTATTTTTACACAGAACCCATTCAAAACAAATTTTTTTTTATAAAAAGGGGCATTTGCTCCTCATAAAATGCGAATTTTTTTTATTTACCGAATATATAAATACTAAATTTAGGGCATTTTGCCTCGTCTCCAGTTAAACGTGGATTTAAAATCTAATCCCTTTCGCATACAAAAAGCGAAAACTGTTCAGCGCATCTGAGCTAGTTGACATCCAGTGTACTCAAAAACGCCTTTTGCCCGTCTAAATGAGCTCAAGAGATTTTTCTCTAACTACTGAAAATGTTAATAAGGGAATAAAATAAGCGTAAATTACGAATATAATCTAATACACTAAAAAGCTGAATTTAAAAAAAATACAACTGCTAATAAAATAGGAGAATTAACAAGATAAGAATAAAATAGAAAGATTAAAAATAAAGAAGAATCTGCAATTATTTTATCTAAATAAGGAGATATTTATGTCGCCCTTTAAAATATAGTAATTAAAGGGATTTGTTAGGTTTCATTTTTTCTTTATGTTTCCATTTTATAATCACACTAGCTGAATACCCGTGATTCGCTACGGAGTACATCCAAATTAAATACAACGGTAAATGTATGCAATTAATGCCCCCCCCCCAAAAAAAAAAAAAAAAAAATTATAAAAAAAATCGTAACGGATATTTTTATAGACAAAATAATGTAAAAGAAAATATTAAAATTAAATCTAATAGGACATACTAAAGAATAGAGTACAGTTTGAGGAACATTTCTTTAACTATAATTTAATGTTTTTTTGGATAATGTCCAATCCTCTGCCACATTAGAAAGAAAGAAAATCTTTTTTTGATAATTTATATCGTTGTTACGCACGTGACGCAAAATTAGTTTCAAGTATCACAAAAAGAAAAGAAACCACGTGATCGGTATTTAATAAATTAAATTCTAAAAATTAATCTTTAAAAATTCACCAAAAATCAGAAAATATAGGTAAAGATTCGAAAAGATTTCATTTTATAGAAATTTTTATGATCTTTCTCGTGATATAAATTTTATAACCCTCGGATTATTATTTTAAATGCAAACTTTAAAGAATGTTACAAAAACAGCTTAAAAATTTAATTTAAAAAATCTGAGAAGGAATTTTTCAAAAATCTCTCTTAGTGCACCCTTACTCTATAAGAAAAATCGCCCTGCAAAATTTCAGCCCTTTAGGTCCTGCGGTTTGGTCTGTACGTTATCTGTCAGTCAGTTACGGAACTGTTTTATATATATGTGGATTGTGTTGATCTCTGCTTTCGTATAGCTAATCGTATAAAGATAAAAGGAAAAAATTAAAATATAGCATGAATTTTGTATTTGTATTCGCCCGTAAGTCCACTTTTCAGTGATGGAGAAGTGATGAAAAAAAATTATTCTCAATTTAGGGGAGACCTGTGTACCTAGGGCCATTATGTACCTAGGGCCACCCCACTTTATTTGAATATTTAGTTCTAGGTTTTATTACTCAGTTGGGTGAGTGGCAACAGTAACTGCTATTTTAGAAGCCAATTAGAAATCTTGTAGGAGAAATCTGTGGCAAGTTATAAGTGAAAAACGTTTTTGCATGTCTGAAGTAAAATTTTTGCAGCTCATCACTTTTATTGTTTTACAAAGGTAAGTCAAATACTTTTCTTTGAATTCTAGTACATGATTTTGTTTGTAACATTAAGTACTAAATGAGGTATTAAATAAGTCCCCTCTCCATGTGGGTTTTTCAGTAGAAGACATTTTGTATGAAATTACCTAGTCTTGTACCTAGGGCCACATAGTTGCGTTGTACCTAGGTCCATAGTCCTAGGCACAACTGTAATCATATTCTGTATGTTGTTATTTTATTGAAAACGTTTTCATAATAAATGGAGCAAAAATCTGAACAATTTTGATTTAGTTAAGTTTTTTTGTATTGGTTGTTATTCAAATAGAAGGGGTACTATATATTTTGCTCTGGAACTCTCAATGTGCTTGACTTACAAAAAATATGTTTGCTATTATTAATTTGTTTATATAAACATGAGAATCTATTTAAAAAAATATATTTATAAAAGCAAAAGTATAATTCTAAATAAGCTTTATATGATATTTTAATTAAGTTTTCAACCTTTATCATATTATCATACCACAAATTCCTAATTTACCCGTAGGGTAATTACAAATTCGTAATTATTTCTTTAGATGCCTAGAAATCCTGATGGAATAAAGCGATCAAAGCTTAATGTATATAATGTAACTGCAGCTGCAGAAGCAGTTTTGGTTGATGAAGTTCCAGTTTGGACTGCAGCAAGACAGTTTGCAGAGTAAGCAGAACAACACTGCAAAGACACATTGACTTTTGTAGGAAGACTAATGCTGAAAATACAGAATCAAATTGTGCATATTCTAACCGATGTGCTGTTTGGATGGTATTTTCTAACGATGATGAGAGTTAGTACCATGTCGTTGCATGCAATATGCATTGCGGGTTGTCAAAACAAAAGGTTAAAAAGCTTACTTTTGAGTATGCAAAAGCAAATAAAAAAATATCCTAAGTCCTGGGATGTAAATGGTAAAGCTGATGATCAGTGGTACTATGATTTTATCAAAAGAAATAAGGTTCTGTCACTAAGAAAGCCCCAACCCACAAATTTATCAAGAGCTATGCGTTTCAATAAAACAAATGTTAATATTTTTTTTGAGAAATATAAGGAGGTATTAGCAAACTATAAGTTTTTGCCTGAATCCATCTATAATGTGGACGAAACGGGCATTACCGAAGTGCACACACCGACCAAGGTCATAGCCCCCAAAAGGCAAGAAACATGTTGGCAGCATGACTTCTGGTGAACAAAGAACTAATATAACAATTATTTGCAGTGTAAGTGCAATAGGAAATTCCATCCCCATGATGATTTTTCCAAGAGTGAACTTCATATGCCACATGCTGAAAGGTGCACCTCCAGGAACCGTGGGAACAGCACATATTAGTGGCTGATCAAATGCCGAAAAATTTGTTGAATTTTTTAATCATTATGAAAATATTTGTAATTCACTAATAATTTGGCACATATTCATTTGGCTTCTGTTATAAAATTCATGTGTATACGTTTTTTCTATACATTATGGAGTGAAGCCTAACTTTTAGGGAATGGCCCTAGGTACACCAGCTACTGGCCCTAGGTACACCAGCTACTGGCCCTAGGTACAATGCTGTCTTGTACCTAGGGCCATTTGTGAAGTTTCTTAAAAAAAACCTTCTATTTCACAGAATTTATTATTTTGAGTATTTATATTAATCCCAATGGGATGGCAATTAGTATAACAGTGTGTGCATATCAGTTTCACAATTTTAAACAGGTCAGTGGGTCTGTTTTCGTTCATTGAAATAAGGTGGCCCTAGGTACACAGGTCTCCCCTACTCGTGAATTAGTTTTAGAGTTCAGATTCCCTTACATAGCTTAAAACGACTTAAGAGATACCAGTTTTCCTAAACAAACTTTTATAATTCTGAGAGGAAATTTATGAAGTAAAAATTATTTACTGATAAAGAACATTTTACAGAAAGAGAGTAAATAAAGATAAGCACAAGTTTTGATATAGAATAAATAATTTTTTATTTATTTGATTTATATTTTATATTTTGAATTGCTGGACTCTAGACTTTTTAGGAGGGCTTAATTTTTACTAGCCCTGTCCTTCTCTGTTTACAGACCCTGAGTCACACTCGTAGGATGTTATTTATCAATGATATGTTTCAAAGATCACTTCGTCTGTCTTCGGGAGTTAACTACAGCCGTAAACTGAAATCGATCAAAAGTTCTTCATTGGTTGATAAGGGAATCGGATAAAAATTATCATCTTAAGGACATTTGTTTAACTTCCTCTTCATTCCCACGTGTCCAATGTTCATCAAATAACCTACTGACTCCGAATCATACTCCAGACACTATCTACTCCAAATTGTGCTCCGGAAACTATGGTGAGTAACACATTTACAAACATTTCTCATAACTGTAAATAATAGTTCTAATGTAGAAATAGTTTCTAATGTAATGAATTAATTCGCATTTTCCCTCATTTTTTAAATTCCAACTTTCTGCATCAAAATAATGAAACATCTGTAAGTCTTGAGAATTATTTTCATATTATATTGTGCCTAATTAATCATAATATGAACGGTGTTTTTAAAATGTGTTTTGTTTAATTTATTTCAGAAAAGAGCTTTCACAGTACGTGCCTTCTAAAGAAGGATGTCACATCCATTAATGACGTGAAATCGTTCACTGCAATGATAAATTTATAAATTATCACCAGTTACTTTTTAAAATCTGAAAATGAATCATTTAGGAGGGATTTTTTGTTTTTAAACAAGTACCACAAAGTCCTATATTAAGATTCATTCTGAAGGTTCAAAGAGTGGTCCGATGGTGCAACGATAGATTTCCCTTCTTTTAAAGGTCTCATAAAACGGGAGAAAATGGGCAGAATCCCCCCTCTCTCTACATTACTTTCATATATATATATTTAATATATATATATATATATATACACTATCTACCAATAAGTATTTGGACACCCATGTAAATAACGATATCTGCGGTCCTGATATACGTCACGCCTTCCGCCGTTAAATATCGTGTAGGAAACAGCATTGCCATTAGTCGCATGCAAGATGCCAAGAAGTTCAGAGTTATCGGATTTCGAGAAAGTTGTAATCGTCGGGAATCACAGAAATGGCCGATCCTTAAGGGACATATCTAGCGAGCTGAATTAACCAAAATCGACAGTGGCCTCTGTGATTCTCGAAGTGGAAGGTGAGCGGTGATTGTCGGAATGTGCCCCAAGTTGGAAGACCCATGAAATTGGAAGATAGAGACCGACGAGTGCTGTCCAGAGAAATTCGGAAGAACCGCAGCAACGAATCAAGGTTTGCACTCTACAGTCAGATGACAGGGTCTGGGTCTGGCGTCTGCATGGAGAACGCCTCCTGCTAGAATGCATTTTCCCACAGTACAGTTCGGCGGAGGTGGAATTATGGTCTGGGGGTGTTTCTCCTGGTATGAACTGAGACCCTTGGTCCCAATTCTTGGTAAGCTCAACGCCGATGCCTACTGCACTATTTTGGATGCTAGTGTGCATCCTACTTTGTGGCAGTTTTACGGGTTGGACCAATGTTACTTCCAGGACGACAACGCTAGCTGTCATTTTGCGAGGTACACCATGGATTGGCATTGGGACATTAGCGCCCTTTACAAGAACACTCTTTTCCGCGTGAAACCACGATCCCGCGCGACTGAGTGCACGTGTGAAGATGTCGGAGAGGAAGGGAAAGCTGCTTTTGAGCGTACTGCAAGTTTTCCCGCGCGCAATCCCGTACGCTACAAGCACTCCAAGAGCGTACGTGTAAAGGACGCTATTGGGGTTAACCGAATGGACTGGCCTGCCCAAAGACCAGACCTAAACCCTATCGAGTACCTCTGGGATGAGTTGGATCGCCGAATTATAGGGTGCAACAATCGTCCAAAATCGTGAAGGAACTTAGATGTCTTCTCCAAGCCGAGTGGAAGAAAATACCACTAGCCGTCATACAAGGAGCCGTCATACAAGGACAAGGATACCACTAGCCGTCATACAAGAACTTGTGGAAAGCATGCCCCGGAGGGTTGAGGCTGAAATTGCCTCTCGTAGAGGCTCTACCATTTATTCAAATATATTTATTTATGAATAAATTTTGTTTTTTTTTCTCCATCACAGGTGTCCAAATACTTATTGGTAGATAGTGTATATATATATATATATATATATATATATATATATATATATATATAATGTAATGATTTCGGTGGCGTTGAACATCATGATAGGGAACTCGACATATTTCATACAGTTTTGTAGTCATGGCGGAGTAGTCGTCGGACCAGGGCAGGCGGATAGAGAGAATAGAAAGCTGTCGCGGCCGGTTGCTGGGGAGAACTCATAAAGATAAAATGCAGTCGAGGAACAGAGGCAGGGAGTCCAGAGTGAAAAACGTACTTCCATCATCTTTAACTTATTTTATTCTTGGATCACTCACTGATAGCTTACAACACTGGTCGTGCCTTACACCTAGGCACACAAAACACATTGCGTGGCGGACGGGGACGGAACCCCGCCCGCAATTTCGCAGCTCGAACTCCTACATCTTTCCTGGCCGAGAGAAAACATACAAGACTACAGACTCGCGAAATTTCTCGCCAGAGTACGGGTCTATAAAACTTCTAATTCGCCAGAAACGGACACGTGATTAAGTCGCGTCATATGGTGTGATGATCGCGCCATGTCCGTTATATAATGCTTATATAAGACTCTCCGTCCGCACGGGGCATTTAGAGGAAATAGAGATTTATAATGGTTAGATATAGGTCGCAATTCAATGTTAAGGGACGGTATTCTGTTGCAATAAGATAAACGAATTTGGAAAAAGCGTGTTAGGAAAAATTAAAAGGATTGAAATTTCTTTCATATATATATATACACTGAAGTGCCACTGAATTAGGGATACCTACCTAGTAACGAATTGGGCCTCCTCTGGCCTTGATAACGGCTGCCACACGACGAGGCATAGATTCAACAAGTTTTTGGAAACGTTCCACGGGAATGGCTTGCCAAATATTGGCTAAAGCTGTCCATAATTCAGTAAGGTTCTTTGGTGCTGTGTGATGGCCTTTCACGCCTTGTTCCAAAACATCCCAAAGATGCTCAATAGGATTTAAGTCTGGGCTTCTAGGTGGCCAATTCATGACAGAGAAGTCAGAGGAATGCTGATCCAACCAGCCAGTAGCCAACCGGGACTTGTGAGAGGTACAGTTGTCTTGCTGGAAAACTCCATTACCGTGCGGATAACAGAACAGCATAAACGGATGGAGGTGATCACCCAGCAACTCTACGTACCGAATTGCATTGAGGGAGGTTGGTACACGCACCAAAGATCCCAAACTGTGCCACGAAAAAACACCCCAGACCATGATTGAGCCACCATGCCCTTGTACAGTTCCAGCCAGGCATGCAGGATCCATGGCTTCATGAGCCTGACGCCATATTCTCAGCCTCCCGTCGGCGTTAAGTAGTCGGAATCGAGACTCATCACTCCATGCTACTCCTTTCCAGTCCTCTACACTCCAGTCTCTGTGCTCTCTTGCCCAGGCAAGACGTGCAGCCCGATGGCGAGTATAGAGCAATGGTACTCTCGTAGGTCGACGGCTCCCGAAACCCATACGGTGAAGCGAGCGTTGCACAGTCCGTTTACTGACTGTACGACTGGCACCGTCATTAAACTGGGTGGTAATTTGAGCTAATATTTAGCTTCGCTGGCTATGTACAATACGCCTGAGCCGTCTCTCACCACGCACTGTCAAGGCTAATTGTCCTTTGCAGTTTGCCCGATCGCTAGTTTTTTTCCACCATCCATGTATTCTTGGTATACTCTTGACACTGTCGACCTTGAAAATCCTAGCTGTCTGACGATTTCGGAAATTGAATGGCCCATGCGTCGCGCACCTACGATTTGTCCGCGATCGAAGGCGCCTAAATCAGGCAGTTTACCCATACTGGCAATTCCAACAACTAATTCAGAACAACCACAGTACGCGCTATATATGCAGTTACCACAGCGCCCTCACTTGCGCATACATGATGGGCAGCGCTACACAATTTGCACAGGCTTTGCTATCCCTAATTCAGTGGCACTTCAGTGTATATATATATATATATATATATATATATATATATATATATATATATATATATATATATATATATATTAATAAAGTAACAGAGGGGTTTGTCGAGATCACGTGACCGTAACGCGACCGGGTCGGACTCATTCAAAAAAAAATGGCCGACAAATACAGGAATCGGTGTATTTTTTTCTCATGAAAGTACATAAATAATACATATTTTGAAAGAGCTTCGAAAACTGATAATTTTTTCTGCGTACACTTATTCTGTTAATTAAATAGTTTTAGAGATATTTGGATTCTAATGAAGCGTCATCCCTCTGAGAAATCAAATCATGTATATCCAGTATGGTGCAGTGGTGCAGCCATCTGTCGGCAGCGACGGGAATGAAAATTGACTTGAATTTAACACATTTGTAGGCCTTTTTTTTTCTTTTGTGGGGCCCGAAGTACATAAATATGTTACACGGATGGCTTGAGAGTAGTTAGGCGAAGCCCGGCTAGTATATATATATATATACATACATACATACATACATACATACATATATATATATATATATATATATATATATATATATATATATATATATATATATATATATATATATATATATATATATATATATATATATGAAAGTAATGTGACACTGAAACTTTTTTTGAAAAAGGAAATTCCTTTAACAGTTTAGTAATTAGTAGGGGCAGATTTAATTTTAATTACCATGGATATTTAAAATTACAATGAACACTTCTTAAGAAATTTCAGTAGGTTTCAGTGGGAACAGCTTTAATTTCTACTAAACAAGTATCATAGATGGTATGATGCTCCAGCCAACAGTATAGCTGTGTATGTATGGGCGAATGTCTCCGGACAAAATCTCATAGGAAAATAGGTGTCATAGATTAAGTAAAAAAACGTCGTTGTGATCATTGTGTCAGTAATTTATTTCCTACTAAAGGTGTTCAGTTAGATTACCATCGGACATTTTGGCGACCAATGTGGCAAGTAACTTTATCGTTCTAAAAAAAAAGAAAGAAACTATCAGTTCCGTATTACAGACCTGATGAGTTTTAAGAGTAAAATAGTCTGGAATATCTTGACAGTATTGACCCTAATACACGTTAACGGATACAACATCCCCTAATGTGTAATATTTTCAAAGAGCGAAAACTTTTAAACGACTACACATTCTTGACAGAAACGACGCCATGTACAACAGAGAAGAATAAAAAAAAAAGTCTTTCATGAAACATTGGAAAGTGTTGACAAACTGCAGAAAGCAAGCCAAAGAGGGGAGCTAAAAGCAAAAATATACATACCTGTTTCTGGAGATGCACATTTTTGCATTTAAAAAAGTCTTTTATGAATCGTTCACCAGGCTGTC
Organism: Dolomedes plantarius; assembly: GCA_907164885.2. Taxonomy (NCBI): domain Eukaryota; kingdom Metazoa; phylum Arthropoda; class Arachnida; order Araneae; family Dolomedidae; genus Dolomedes; species Dolomedes plantarius. The sequence goes on along the minus strand of OU015498.1, from coordinate 99,356,594 downwards.
TCCAAATCCAAACTCCTAGAACAGTAAATAATGCCATTAACCTCAACGTGTACTCATGCTAAGGATAGACTGGCAAGGCACGAGCAAAAATCATTTTGCATTTAATGTAATAATGGATGTCAGTAAACTTCTCTACCACAATAAACCAACTTTGAGGAGGGTTACAGCACTGACTGATGTACACGAACATTTCCAACCTCAACAATAGGATATTGTGCTAAAGTAGACATTTCACTGTGAAGCAAATTGCTGAAGTCTTAGAAAGGGTTGTAATCAATCCGTAGCAGCACGTATAATGCGTGAGGAATCGAAAGATTTGGATTTGTCAGACATCTGACTTAAGGGCAATCTGCTAAATTTAAACAACCAACCGGAGACTTCTCTGGCACTGATGCAATATCCGTAGCGCACGTTAAAAGACTGTTAGAAAGTAATGCCCTTTTTTCCGTTTTGTTCTAATGGTAGATAGATCGTAAGGTTGGAATCTCATGAGAGGGTGAACCTTTATTGCCGTCTCGCCGCGAGAAAGGAAGTGAGTCATGTTCTGGTGGAATTGAACAACTCCATTAATGCGCCTCGACACTAAAGTATCGTCAAGGGATTAAATAATTTTTTCAAGGGATTAATAATTTTTTCAAGGGATTAATAATTTTTTTAATTTGAGTGCAGTAGTTGATCAAGGATGACCGCTTTTCGCGAGAGTTATTAAAGCCTTATAAGCGTCATACCTTCGTTCATCGTTCTAGTGTTGTTAATGAGTAGATCGAAAAGCACGAAGAGTGCATCTAACATCATATCCGGTCTTAAAAATCATTGGATCTAAACTCGCTCAAACATACTACAGGTATAGTAATCTAAAGGTCAAACACGTTCGTTGGCAAAGTCCCCCTGCAACAAATTTTGAGCAAGGTTAAGAACTATAGAGAGAACGCTTTTAAGCATCTTTCCCAATTCATGCCACTATTCTTATGTAAGTTGGGTGAAAGAAAGCAAAACGATTAATTTTACAGAAGGTTTGATGCCGGGGTGAATGTAGTATGTAATTATAAAAAAATAATAACAGGAGAATTCAGAGTTTTAACAGAACCAAGATGAAAATAGAATATTAAAAACCAGACCAAAAATGATAATATTTCTTTAATAAAGGTATCATGGTTTGCAATTTCATTTTCATCTAAATCTCTTAAGACATACACGTATGTATAAGTGACATCTTACAGGATGAAGCAAGCAAAGACTTCGCCAATGTTCCTGTGGTTTGGGAACCCAAAGAAGATTCTGGATCACGGACGAAGGAGTTTATGAAAAAGGTCGAAGACAAGTACAATGTCAAACTATGTAAGTTTCTCTATTTACATAGCAAATACGTATGCACGATCACAAATAATTAAGACAGTAATTTTTATCCACATAGAAGAGTTTTCTGCTTCAATAATCTGATATTTTAAGAAAGCAGTATCTCCTCTATCATGGAAGTTCGAGATTTGAAGCTTTGGAAATGAAACCACGGACACTTCCATAACAATTTATCAAAGGAAAAATTTAAAACGCGTCAAAATCTTTTCTCCTGATACTGTTAATTCAAGTTCAAAAAGTAGTATAAAAAAGCAAATTTATTAGCTTTTCGGGAGTAAATACTATAGTAATTAGATTAGACACGCCAAACATTCATAATTTTGCGTGAAAAATTTCTAAGCACGGGATTCAATGCCTAACAACCGTAGCTAAATACTGGTTATTTGTTTACGAATAATATAAAGTAGATTAAAAATCAATTTAAAATTAGCTCCTATGTAGTTTCTATGAATTAAGAAGAGAGTTTAAAATTCTATTACAAATATTATTTTGTGTTTTACTTAGACTCCTATATTTTTTTTCATTTATTTATTGGTTCCTTTTCATATAAAGAATAAGAGAAAAATGTCAAAAGTTTTATTATCTCGGTTCTGCAGTAGGAAAAGTTACGCCGGCTAGTTTTAAATTTTGTTTCCCTCACAAGAAAATAATCGTCTTTAATGAGACTTTTAAACACAACTGGAAGATAATCCTAAAAAATCCTTTTTCATAACTATTAGAATAACTTTTCAGCCTAATACCTAAATACCAAACAAGGAATGTCGAATTAAAATACGGAAGTTTATTTTCTTCTTTTTTTGAACACGATTCCCCATCTGTAACTACACGGAAGATGGTTTAATTCACCAAGGATAGAAAATAACCTCACAATGCTGTCAACATTTTAAGCATAAAATCTGTTAATGCATTTCAAAAATAGACATTGCTTGATACACTATCTGGCCAAGAGTATCCGGACACCCCCCTAAAGAAGTGGATTTGGCAGGTGACGTAATTTGATGCGTAACCGAACGCTATAAAAGTGTTGGTAGTGGTTTGTCAGGTCATATTTATGCGTTTGTGAGACAATGAGTAAGTCAAGGGAGCTTAATGACTTTTATCGTGGCATTATAGTCGGATGTCACATTTGTAGGAAATCAGTTCGTAAAATTTCGGACATTCTACAGAAGTCAAAATCCACCATGAGTGATGTAATTGGGAAGTGGAAACGTCGAGGCAGTGAAACTGCAGAAAAACGAAGTGGCAGGCCGAAAAAAAAATTAGTGAACGCAGCCGTAGAACTCTGAAAAAGGTAGTGAAACAAAATCACAAGTCCTCGTTGATTGAAATCACTCAGGAGTTCCAAAGTTCATCAAGCGTTAGTGCTAGTAGCAGGACTGTTCGTCGAGAATTAAAAAACCTGGGATTCCAATATCGTTCAGCCGCTCACAAGCCGAACATCACTCCCCAGAATGCGAAGCGTCGATTGCAATGGTGCAAAGTACACCGTCATTGGACAGTGGACATGTGGAAAATTGTTATTTGGAGTGATGAATCTCGCTTTACAATCTGGCAGTCCCATGGACGCGTCTGGGTTTGGCGGATGCCCGGCGAGCGCTTCTTACGTGACTGTATTGTGCCGACTGTTAAGTTTGTTGGCGGCAGAATTATGGTGTGGGGGTGTTTTTAATGGTCTGGCCTGGGTTCCTTAGTTCCTGTGGTTGGAAACATGAACTCTGAGATGTATGTGGACATTCTGGACAATGCTGCTCTCCCAACTGTATGGCAATATTTTGGGGAAGGCCTATTTCTCTTCCAGCAGGATAACTGCTCCATTCACACATCGAGACTTGCGCAGGCATGGTTTGACGAAATGGCTGTTCAAAAAGTGGACTGGCCTTCTCAGAGCCCCGATCTAAATCATATTGAACACCTTTGGGGCGAATTAGAACGCAGATTACGTAGCCAGCCAAATCGACCATCCTCACTGCCAGCACTCACTTCAGCTGTGATGGACGCTTGAAAGTCAATTCCTATGGACACCTATCAAAAACTGGAGGAAAGTCTCCCCAGATGTGTGCAGGCTGTCATCGATGCAGAAGGTGGACCAACATCATATTAATATATGCCTCAGGACTCTCCGAGTCCGTACCACTGGGCGTCCGGATTCTTTTGGCCAGATAATGTATTTTTTCAAGGAAGGGGTTCTGAAAAGCTAACATTGGTAGATTTTATAGCATTAGAGACACTGAAAGTACTGTGTGCTTATGATTCTGAATCAATGTTTAACTTGTTATTTAGGCAGTAAATACGTAAAACCTGAACCATTTGAACTAACATGTTTAGGAAAATTCAAGTACTTATACTTCAAAATCCAGCTCGGGATCTAACACGAGACTTTTGATGATATATTTTCTAGGAGAAGATCTCCACTCTTTACGCTTTTGGAAAAAATACGGTTTTAATAACATTTTTATAAGTATGTTGTCATTATCATGAGCAATAGTTTAAATTATTCGTCCATGCTACTACGAAAACAAATTAGTTTAAGGTTCAAACAGATTCAAATAAAACGGAGTATCGTGTTGCCTTATCTAGCTGAAATTTCCATACCTACAGTGGCTCCCAAAAGTGTTCGTACACTTATGAATTTCAATGAAATAGGGGTCTATCCATTAATTAAAATGAATATTTCAGAATGGGTATTTAATAATAAGATCTATAATCTATTCTTAACAAAACTACATGAAATATTTTGAAAACATAGTAAAATTTATTTTTAAGAAACCAGTAATCAAAAAGTAACAAAAACATTATCTCACAAAAGTCATCGTACACTGAAATATTTTCGGATAAATTCATAATTAAAATTATAGTATGGCGCTTTATTTTAATTTTTAAATTGTGGTGGCATTTAAAATACGTTTGGCTTTAATTTTTGCTTGCCTACTCCGTAATATTCTATTCATTGTTTAAAAATGGCTCGTAGTCGTAAAGAAACAACAAACAGCATTCGAAAATAGATTATTTTTCATCATATTAGTGGTAAATCAGTTCGGAATATTGCTAAATTACTTAATTTATCCCATTCTACTATGCAGTATGTGAAAAAACGCTTTAAAGAAGAAAATTGGTTCGAAATCAAGGTAAGAAAAGGCCGTCCGGCAAAGTTAACAAAACGTGATCAGAGATTTATAATTAGAAAATTTGTGAAAAATTCACTTTTGAGTGCTGTAAATGTTTATGTAGAATTCAATGAAACGTTTTCTACTTCAATTTCACCTGAAATTTTTTGATGAGTTCTCAGAACAGCTGGATTACATGGGCGTTCTGCCCATAGAAAATTTTTTGTGAGTGAGAAAAACAGAAAGTTTAGGCTTCCCATCGCACTTTCAATGATAAATAAGCCCCAAACCTATTGGAATAATGTCTTATTTGCCGATGAACCTTTTTTGTGCTGATGGGCGTATAATTGTATGGAGAAGAAAAAAAATGAGGAACTTAATCCCAAGAACTTAGTAGGAACAGTTAAGCATGCCGGTGGAGGTATCCTTGTGTGGGGGTGCATGTCAGCATCAGGACTAGGAAATTTGGTATTTATTGATGGCATAATGAATCATCTGTCTTTATAAATATTTTAAGAGACAATTTTAAAGTATCAGCTCAAAATTTGGGTGTTGGAAACAACTTTGTTTTTTTATCAAGATAACGATTCTAAGCACACGGCTCTCAACGTTCTCTCAACGTCCACAAGTTTTGAAAACACCACCTCAATCACCAGATTTAAACCCAATAGAACATATTTGGAGAGAACTGGAGGTTCGAGTACGAAAACACGACATTCACACGGAAAGCGAACTAAAAACAATTATGACGGAAGAATGGATGAACATTGATGTAAAAATTACAAAAGAACTAAAGCAATCTATTCCCAGACGTTTAAAAGCTGTTGTGGATGCTAAAGGATATCCTACTAAATATTAATTTAACGAAAAATTAGAATATTTACTAATATGTAGAGATTTTTTACAAGTGTACGATGACTTTTGTGAGATAAAGTTTTTGTTACTCACAAAATTATTGATTTCTTAAAAATAAAGTTTTACTATGTTTTCAAAATATTTCATGTAGTTTTGTTAAGAATAGATTATAGATCTTATTATTAAATACCCATTCTGAAATATTCATTTTAATCAATGGATAGACCCCTATTTCATTGAAAATCGTAAGTGTACGAACACTTTTGGGAGCCACTGTATGTCATATGTGCATCTTTTTTCTTGCTTTCTCCCATAACGTTATTGGCTTGAAGTTCCTGTTGTGACCTTGTCACATTTGCTTGGACTGAAAATGGTTTTCGTTCATTAGTCTAATTTAATTCCTTTCGTTCTGGTAGATGATTTCATCTGAAGTTATTGTTCTTGAATGGCCTTACCAGCTCAGCTCAGCCTTATTTTCTTTAGGTTATTACATGCTTTTAAAATATTTAATCACTCAATGTTTTCGATATATTTTTAATAATCCGAGTGTTAATTTGACGTAATTTATTATTTTCAATGTCACATGATGAAAAATGGAATATCTAACCTCTGTGATTAATTATTTTAAGATTCCTCTCAATTAATTTAAGATTTATGTATTTAAAACGTTATTCATTTTCCATTTGGCAGCTGACTACTGGGACTTGCACAAGTGGTCCGTCGAAAACGTAGATAAGTTTTGGGGTGAAATGTGGCACTCAGCTGGAATCATTCATTCCAAACCCTATGAAAAGGTAATATCATACTGTGAAAGCCTACTTTATATATTATAGATAATCACTGTTAATATGTTTATGGAGGTATATTAGGATTCTCAGTAGAAAATAGATTTTTGTAAATATAGGACGGCCGTTGGCCAATATTGCCTTCCAAGCTAATAGAAGTTTGAACTTACACGTTGGGCCTTCGAAATCTAAATTTGAACCAATAATCAGATAGTTCGCTTCTGGTGGAAGCATGCTTTACAAAGAATAGGGCCAATTTCTTTCTTTCTTTCTTTTTTTTTTTGTGGGGGAGGAATTAAAATAGTTTATTTTCACCCAGAAGGCAATTGGAATTAAATATAATTGTTATTTTGAATGTTTTCGGAAGGGAACACTTTCAAGAATTAATAATTCTATTCTTATAATCTTCCTAACATCACAGAGTGAGTTCCAGATCCATAGATTAAACAAACCCTTATTTTGCAATGGATTTCTGAGTTTTCAGTTATTCTGGCACAAGTGGGTATTCAACTCGGACCCTTGTCGAAATGACGGCATCCGGCTTTTGCAGTCAGTGTGTTGAATACTCTCCTGTTGATGTACTTAGATATTTGTTTGAAGAAAACAACTTTTCAGTATTGTTGCTTCAATTTTCTTATCCTTAATAGTTATCTCATAATTACCCTCTCTCACTAATTCCACCACCACAGGAAGCATTTCTCTAAAATTTGAAAAAACAAACAAACTACATCTTAGCATTTGGGCAAACTACTTCGTTACTCAAGAGTTTCATCAAGTTGGCAAGTTTCATTTGACGCGAATAAAACAAATTTTGATTTGTTAGCGTTGTAAGTTTTTTTTTTGGACCGGCTGTTAAAAAAAAAGGCATTTAATCTTGATTTGAAGTTTTATACCGATTGATTTTTCCCCCCGATCTTCGTCTGGCAGGTGATCGACCTCAATGTACCCATGGGCGAATTTCACGAATGGTTTGCTGGAGCGAAGATGAATTATGCTGAAAATGTTCTCAAATACAGGGATGACCACGTGGCCTTAATAGTGGCAGGTAATGTTGTTTAGATTCTGTAACAAGTGATCCATTTATTGTCTACGTTCTCGTGTGATCGTGGTAAACTTTCTAGAGAGCTCCACCTGAAAATAGAAACAATGTTATGGAAACATTTTTTCGGCCCGTGAATTGTCCTCAGCTATTTCTCATTGCATCATCTGGTATGAGTTTTTTATGTTGCTGTTGACATTATCTGATATGCAAATTAATGTTTTTTTTCTCGCAAATCTGAAATACCTCGACTGTTTATACTCAAACTAAGAGGGTCGATCTGGGTTCACAGAAAAAATCGTAGATTACACGATAACACATTTTAATAAAGTATCGTAATTTTCAAATTTTTTTCATTTGTCTTAGCTAAACCCTCACAATATCATGTTTGGAACTGAGTTTTTCTATTTCAGCTTGATTTACCGGTTGTTTGAGACTTCTGCAACATGAAATTAGGCACTCAATGTTTTATGAAAATGGCAAAATAATTATCTGTGTACATTAAAATGTAAATAAAACATAAGAAAGAATAATCTGTGTATAAGATTTTTACGTTTTTCCATAATACGTTCAAAGAACAATGAATTGTCAACACAAACTCTTTTGTCGGTATAGTAAAGGCACGTGTGCAAATGGAATGCTTCTTTATAGGAGCTTTAAATGTTGACTTAACCATTGTCAGTCAGATGTTATCAGCATAACAACTCGTTTCAGGAAATTTTCAGTATATTGTTTTATGTTTTGTGACGTAACTGACAGCAAAATCTTTGCTTTATTCAAAATTTTAAAATGATTATAACATGAAAATTTTTTAGAACAGTTTTGCTGTTTTGTAGAGTTTTACGGTGTTGCAAGGAAACTAACTGTATATGTGATGAAAATGCTGTAAATTCAATTACGGGCAATGACAGAAAAAAAAGCAAAATTGGTTTTAGAAATTTCACACAGTAACCATATTTATTAATCACACTCTCTTAAACTGATTTCGAAAATACCAGAACGTAACAATCCGGTGGTAACTTTTATTTTTAGCCAGTGACGTCAAAGGGCCTGCTCACATAGGAGTCCGTTGCGTTGCGTTAAGGAAAAGATGACGTTGAGACGAAAATAAACCAATCATATGCCTCCAAACGATTAGCAATGAAATTTTTAACGCCTATGATTGGTTTATTTTCGTCTCAACGTCATCTTTTCCTTAACGCAACGCAACGGACTCCTATGTGAACAGGCCCTTATTCAAGTCTGTTGAAAGATATTCCATTAGTTGGGTCTATTTTTTTATTTAAAATATCGTGTTTCTGAAATCTGATTGCAGGTGAAGACAAAGAAACGGAAACTGTTACGTACGCCGAAATGTATGAGGAAGTCAAAGTGTACGCTGCCGCTCTTAGGACACTAGGGGTGAAGAAAGGAGAAGTAGTGTCATGTACGTTAATCATTTTATATAGGATTATATACACACGCTTGTGGAAAGTTTTAGTGGCATACACTCAGCACAATCCAATAATGTACTAACATCAAACAATGGATTTTCGTAGGTTTCATGTCAAATCGAAAGGAGGCCATATTTGCCATGATTGCAGCAACAAGCCTTGGAGCTATTTGGGTTGGTGCCTTACCTTTGATGGGATCTCAGGTATGAGAAGTAAATTTCCGAAAAATCTCTCTCATTTCTATTTTAAAGGTCTTTTTTATTGAAATTGAAAAAGGCCTCTTGAAACAGAACATTTCGATTGCCCGAAGTTTAATTTTTGTGGCTGCTAGATCAGTTTCAAAACAATATTGCCATACAAAGACTCATTTATTTCTTAAATCAAAGTTCCTTTACAGTTTTTATTTTTACACAAACACCTACATTTTTAGGGCATATTTCAGAAAGTTGTACGAAAGAAACACATGTGTACAATAGTTACTAGGATCAAGAGGAATTCCTATAGGTTGGTCAGAAAATTTTGTCGTAGAAACGAAATATTCCCGAAATATGTAATAATTAAAATTCTTTTATGAACATAAAAACAGAAGTTAAGTAATTACATATATAACAGTTATATTTATTTATTTTATATTTTATTTATATGTTCTCAATTATTCGTATGGACTGCGAAGTTGTAGAATGCAAAGGAAAAGCACTGTGCACTTGACTGTCGGTGTTACTCTGGCTAATATTTTTTTTTTGTGTGTCTAAAGCGGAGGCACTTGTCATTAGACATTCACCCTTAGTTATTCACCGTGATTTACTGGGTACTTTATTATGGCAGCACCATATAGGTGAGACAGCATTGTTCCCAATGAAGGGGACGACACGGAAACAACCGAGCCTTGTTCGGGATTGGAATCCAAACCCACTGCGTGACAGCTCAGAACGCTAACCACTACACCCTGTGGCACTCTGGCTAATATACTCTACTCTTTACTGACACACAATCCTTTCGTTCTCTTTGTAAATAAAGCAACGCCCTTTAGTGGCACCAAATGGTATAGTATTTAAGCGTCTAGACACTTCCTTTCTGGTTTTTATATAAGTAGTTCAGTTCAGTAAAATTTTCATTTTTTTAAATCTTCGCTGTAAAAACTTTAAATCTGTATTTAGTCACTTTGTAATTAAAAAAATAGTTTTCTGTTCCGAGCTATGAAACTATCGAAAAAAATACCCTTGTTTTTTTCGAACTTTAAAAAACTTTATTTCTGATTAAAAGATAAATTTCCAAACCATTTAGTTAGTAAAGTATTTCTACATAGCTATTGATTCGTGTTATTCACATATTTAAATGAGAACTTTTCCTTTTAGGCCGTTCTGAATCGTTTTAGGCAAGTGAATCCCACTGTCCTGTTTACAGTTGACAGATTTCCACACAACAAGGAGGATATAGATATGCTTCCTAAGTTGAAACACATTGCAAATGGTATACTATTCCTCTCAAACAATTAAATCTAGAGTTCCAAAAGTGTTTTTGAATGTAATAGTTAAAGTTCAACTTTTCAGATATTCTGTATTTCGACATAAGAGTGCAATTTGTATGCTGCTCTCACTCCAATGGGGAACTTCAAATTAAACTGTCTTCAATAAAAATATCTATATATATAAAACGCGTAGGTATGCGGCACAAAAATCAATGATATTTCTACACTCTGGATGGCAACGGCTGCAACTACCGGATGTAAACATTAGCGGCCGCTGCAATTTAAAACCGTGTGTGTGTAGTGGCGACATTTGTTACAACTGCTGATCTTTTGACAAAATATGTTTAGACCTGTCAAATCCAGTGTTTAGTCATGGACAATTGTATGTATGTTTGTCTAGAGTCCATTCTTTTGATTCTGTCACTGTAGTATCTCCTACATCTGAAATACTCAACTGTGTATATGAAGAAGTTTTATGAATATCACAGTTGTAATCCACATTATATTTTAATACTTGCTGAATTTTGACTCCATTTTAAAAGTGAAGAAATTTTCCGAACAATTTGTTATTTGATCTGTATAAGGGGAAATATCTAAACTGTGAACGATAGTATATACAGAGAGTGATGTAATCCACACCATATTTTAGTACTTGCTGAATTTTTACTCCATTTTTTAAGGGAAAACATTTTTCCCAACAATTTGTTATTTGATGTAATGATAAAGTGTAGATATCTTAATATTGAAAAATTGTACATGCAGAGAGGGAAGTAATTTTTAAAATCATTGGTGTTGGATTTCTCAGTCTTATCTTTAACTCTGTTCTGAAGTAATGGAAATTCACAGTTTTTAATCACGATGTTTTAGAATCAGCCTTATAGTGAATTTAGCAATGATTATACATTTTTTGGGTTGAGTTCTCTCTACCCCTTAACAATGTATATTTATGATGACAAGTAATGGTAACATTCCTTACATATGTTACTTTCAGCTGAGTTGTTTTGCAAAAGAAAATATAAAACTAAAAGCGATCATGCTGGTCGCGCAGCGGCTAGTTGTTATAACATTTCCCGATTAAAAACTAGCATTTGCCTCATCTGTTAATAATTAGTGGATGTTTTGGCAGATAGACGATGCTTTTTGCCGAATGGAGCGTGCAAAATAAAGGAACACGCTTCGAAGTTTTTGCAGAAAGGATCTGTGTTAATACGTTATATTCCTGTACTAAGACGTAATCAACTCTGCTTATCAGTGAAAGTATAGTCGAACCCCGTTATAACAAACTTCAAGGGACCAAAGGTTTTGTTCGCTTTATCCGATTATTCGCTATATCCGAACCGTTAAGAAAAATACTAAAGTTCACAAAAAGTATAACTAACCCATTAGTTGCAATGTGTATTCAGAAATGATGTATTAAAAAAATGATAAAAATCTATTAAAAATGATCATTAATGAATTAAATCGACTAAAATTGATTACATTAAACTGACACAATAGTAATTAAATTACATACAATAGGAAAATGGCGGGACCAAAATTTTCGTTCGTTATATCCGTGAGTTCATTATATATCGGGTTCGCTATAACGGGGGTTCGACTGTACTAAAATGATATATTCATACGCTATATGTCAGTAAATAAGCTGTGTTACTTTTTATAGAAGTTTGATTATACACTAGATCCTTTTTTTATTCGTAATGGGGAACAAAGAAAGAAACAATAGATCAGCTGGCAGTGTACAAAAATTAACGTTAGCCTTATGACTCGGTAAAACCTCATCCTTTTGCTTACCAGAGACGCTTTGAAATCATTACATCAGCGAGCCAGGTCTTATTTCTCTTAATGAACTTCAAATCCTCTATCATACTACTTATAGAAGATGTTATAACTTATAAACGGATTTTTTTTATTGGCATAGATGTCCCATCAGATATGGATCAATCTACAAGTTTAAATTATGATTCTCAGTTAATTTTAATAATCCTAGCATTTATTTAATGAGTTAGAAATGCCATGATGATAAAAATAGTGGTGATAGAAAAACAGGACTGTTATATAATATCCCACTTTGCTGAAATGATTATTGACAAGTACTTAGAATCCTGAGGCATATTCAAAACTACCATTAATATTATCTGAAATGATTTCTGCACACATTCTATAAAATTTAAAGGAAATCTATTGCCCCAATTTTTTTTAATTATTAGGTGTAAAGTTTACTTCCCTCAAAAGTTCTAGATTATAATCGGTTACTTCGTAAATAACCATATAATTTTCGACCGAAGTCAAATGGCAAATTTCAAATAGAATCGTGAAGATCGTTTAGGATTTTCTTTGATCCATTGTATTTGAGTACTAGATTTTGATTATCGTTGAATCATGCATTTTGGTTATTCACAGGTACATTTATTCTACAGCTACAAGAAGTTTAAATTTAATCGAGCCGAAAAAAAAATAAAATAAGGATTTATAAGACATCCTTATGAATTTCTCTTTACACATTCCGAACAAAGACTTTTTTGTTCAGGGGTTATTGGAAGCAGAATTAACGACAAAATGCATATAGCCTATCACATGGGTCGAGCTTTAAGGCTGCTGTGTACTAACCCTATTGGATTCGCTCACCTCAATGTTAACCTACGGAGAAAGGAGGATTGACATTTTGAGGGATTGTAATGGCTCTCTCTCTACAGTTGGGTTAAGTGCTGCCCCCAAATTTTTTATGTAAAATATATTTTGTCTACTATTTGCAGATACATAAATGCTGATAATCCAATACAAATGGTATTTTCAGATAGCCTGAACTTTTCGGCACCTTGCAACAGGATTCATTTTATAAATTTCGCCCACCAAAGGAATTGATAAGCGTTTAAAACACACTATGCCAGATTTTTTCCCCCGAATAATTTAAACTTTAAAATATTTGTATTTTTTGTAAAAAATTAAAAATGCCCCAAGGTGTAAAATTTCTTTCTCTAATACAGAGTGCAATTTATTTGAAAAAATCTTTTAAATTCAAGTCAGCAATCCTTGGACACATTTTCTCCATAGGTTAACATTGAGGTGAGATAATCCAATACGGGTAATACACAACAGCCTTAAACAAAAATATACGTCTTCAGCGTGCAATTTCTTATGTGAAATAAATGCGTACAAACTTTTAGTAATTTTCGTGATGTTTACAATACTGTGTCGAAAATTGTCAGAAATGGGACTGCAACAAATCGATCAGAGAATGCTAAATTTTTGTCATGGTATTTGTTATTGTCATAAATGCTGTTCATCAATAAAAATTGTTGTCATAAATGAGATTCTAACAATACGATTTTGCCGATTTCTAGGCCTTCAGTCACTGCAAAAAGTCATAATCGTAGCTTCCAAGCCTGAATCCAGATTCAAGGATATCAGTGAAATTCGAAACAGGTACCATTCTGACTATTAGTTTTTCATCATCCCAATCACCCACAGTTCGATGGATTTCTGACTCTTGGACTGTTAAAAAAATCTCGAGTTCACCGATACATATATTTGGATTACTATAGTCAAGTCCTTTTGGAGAGAGCAAAATAGAATCTGTTCCTATTAACATCTCTGCATTTTAATGACTTGTAAACTATCAATTGCATAGTTAATATTTGAAGCATGAAACTAATTATAATGTGTCAAGTTTGAGTTTTCTGTAGGACTAGACTCGGGTCTTTTAATCCCTCGTGCACCAAAGCATGGCCATTGCGCTCCAAAATGAACCAACCAACCAACCAACCAACCAACCAAAAAAGCTTTTATATCATCCTTCACTTTCAGTTCATGGTGTAAGTAAAAAAAAATTGTTTTGGGCATTTCTCCAAGACTTACCTTACAATATAGCACTCATTTTGTGTATGAATGTGAAAAAACAATTTTTATAGTTTTTAATCTAAAGGTAAATCTTAATTCAAGTATATAATTCAATAATTAATATTTTAAAAGCTCTCTCATAAGTATCGAAAATTATAAGGACAAACCCCTCAGTTTGGTTGGAAAACCTCTCTCCGGATACCTCGAATTTACAGAGGTCAACATGTGACTGTGCTTTAATCGCACGCTATCGCTGTGCCATCTATACAATAGCATACCATCTTGCCATCTATTCTTTAAAAAACATGAGTTTTACTAAGGTGCTTTCATTGCATCAAGTCTTGTGGAGTACAGCTGATCTTAATTCGATAAGACTTTAAAAAATATCTCCTGTATTTTTAATCGATTTTATGAAATTCTCATACTTGTCGTCGTCAACCCTGAGGTGAGCTTGTTTTTTGTTGCAGTTGCTTTCTGGATGACTTCCTCGAAACGGGCAAAGATGGAGATGGTTCTGTACCTGAAATGGTGTTTGAGCAAGTGGACTTCACTCATCCAGTTTTCATCAACTATACGTCAGGCACAACTGGGCTACCGAAAGTTCTAGTTCATAGCTCTGGCGTGAGTGTTTCTTTTTCCAACGACTGTCCTCCTAAAAGTCTTTAGCTCTTTAGGTCCAGCAGTTTGGTATGTGTGTTATCTGTCAGTCAGTTACGGAACTGTTTTATATAGATTAAGGCCGTCTGCACACGGGGCAACTCAAAAGAAACTGATAACTGACTCGAATCACAAACCAGTCCGTGTTGAGTCGTAACCTATGTAATTGAATGGAGCCACGCACACGGCGCAACTGGTTACAAACCCGGTCAACGGGTTTGTAACCAGTAACTGTATGATGAATGGAGACAATGGTGCACAGGTCACTGGAGTCTTTTAAACACAACAAAAAGAAAATATTTTGAAAATATAGCGAGAAAAAATTATTACAGGTGCCATTGAAGCTGGATCAACACATGCCAGCATTACAATTTTGTTTTCGATGTCTTTCAGAAATTCTTTGTTAACTTTCTTAACGCGGAATTAAAATCGTCTGAGTAAAGATTATTAGTATATAGGCCGCTCTTTTAAAATATCACTCTGTCACAAAAAAATATATGCACCCAGAAGGAAACGAGCTACTATCACGAAACTTAACATGTATGTAGTGTATGAGAAGATAAGCAAATGATTACAAATTCAGAAGAACAGACCGTTTTATTAAGACGATATGGTATAAATCCACCTCTGGCAGCTATACAAGCCGAAACACGGCGTGGCATCGAATCAATGAGGTCACCTATTACCTCCTGCGGATGATCATGCCATAATCTTTGCAACTGGGCAGTTAATTCACCAGTATTCCGGGACGGGTGCAGTTGCCTTCCAAGCACGTTCCAGACGTGCTCTATTGGCGAGAGGTCTGGTGACCTGGCAGGCCATGGGAGTACGTCATATCCTTGAGGACAATGTTGGGAGAGTCGCGCAGTATGTGGACGAGCATTGTCTTGCTGATAAATGGCACCTGGGCTACTTGATAGCATAGGCAGTACAACTGGCGTTAAAATCTCGCCCACGTAACTGCGTGCCGTCAAAGTACGTTTAAGGACGACTAGAGGTGATCGTGTGTCCCAACAAATCGCTCCCCACACTGTCACACCTTGTGTAATCGCCGTATGCCTCTCGACAACAAATGTCGGATCGGACCGGTGGCCTGGCCGCCTCCACACGCGTATGCGCTGGTCATCAGCATTGAGACTGAATCGGGATTCATCGCTGAAGATCACACGTCTCCAGTCGGTCACACTCCAGCTTTCCCGAGGTCGGCAAAAATCCAATCGACACTGCCTATGATGTGGGGTCAGTGGTAGGCATCTTAATGGACGTCGGCTCCTTATACCTGCGTCGGCCAGTCGTCTCCGAATGGTTTCCCTTGATACCACCGAATGTCTGGAAGGTGGTAAATGGCGTCGAACCGATTCTAGCGGTGTTGTTGGTGCGGACGTGGCCGCTCTTATGATTGTGCGATCCTCGCGCGCATTTGTGTTCCTGGGACGCCCTGACCCTCCGCGACGGTAGACTATCCCTTCCGTGCTCCATTGTTGCCAACACCGAGTAACTACCATATCGATCGGACTGAGGTGGCGGTGATACGCCTGTTCGACCAACCTGCTTCTCTGAGGCCTACTATACGCCCCCTCTCAAAGTCCTACCATTGTTCGTACTGTCGCCGGTTACGTCTCAGAGGCATCCAAGTCGACAGATTTGTTTGAATAACCCTATGGCACGAGCAATCATGCGCACTTACCCTTGTCTCATTGGCGTCGAAATTTTAATCATTTGCATATCTCTTACCAGACTACATTCCTGCCAAGTTTTGTGATAGTAGCTTGATTTTTTTCTGGGTGCATATATTTATTTTGTGACAGTGTATTTCTTATGCGTGCAGAAAAATATATCGATTCACTCAATTCTGCTACCGTTGTGTTTCATTGTAATCAAATATTTTAAACGGTATCTCTGCAATAAAGCAATGTTCAATCTCTCGTTTCATATAATCATTTGAAAATCTTAATTTTAACTACTCTCTTCATTTTAGATTCTGTTGGGTGTATTTAAAGACTTTTGGATACAAAACAACGCTAATCGAAATACGTGTTGGTTTTCCATGTCACCGGTAAGTTATACTTTCTTACATAATCATTATTGCTGTAAAAAATAAAAATTGATTCAGGTTTGGGTCTTGATAACTAAAGAAATTTCTTTGAAAAAGGATGTTTTCTATTTAAAAAAATAAGAACAATATTAATATAAAGTATCTTTCAGAGTTTTGAACGTTTTATAATTTTGACAATATATTACAATGAATACAGAAATTTTCATTAGTAATACACTTGTTTGTAAACAATGTTTGTTGGATAAGAACCCCCCCCCCCAGAAAAAAAGAAAAGAAAAAAAAATAATAAAAATAAACCTTGTTCAGTAATCTTGTAAGTGCCTGAATGCGAAAGCCTTTCTGAGAACGGTGGACTTTCAATTTTAGAGTGGCTATTGATATATCACTGCATCCTATTAAATTATAGTCATAAAATTGATATGCATTTTGTGATTCTTTGAACAATTAGACAGATTTATTGAAAAAAGAGTTGTCCAACTCGATTGCAGAACTGAACAGATAACCCTAAATTAATGAATTCGGTAAATTTAAAACTCTTATACATTTTGTTTATTAAATTTTTATCTGGGAAAATTTATAACAGCCCTAATGTGCCTTCGAAGACATTTTTTATTTCATCAGTACGCTATTCAGCTGTTGAATTTAATAATATTTGTCTAAAATTGGGATAGCTAGTTTTAACTAAACGCTAAGTATTCAATGAAGAATTCGTGCATAAGAATTCTAAAATGAAGGTAAGAAGTAAGCAGTGATTTCAGATAATTTTCTTTTGCCTTTATTAGAACAGGGTAAAAGTTGAGAAACAAGAAAATTTAAAAAATATCTGCTTTTTTAATATTTATACTTTAACGATATTAATTGGCCTTTCTTAAAAACACATCTTAAAAACAAGCAAACTAAGACAGTATCTGCTTTTCTTTTCTTTGCCAAATATGAGGTAACATTTTATTAAATATTTGAGAAAAAAAAATTTATTGAAATTGGATAGAAGTATGACGAATGGGATGATATTTGTGCTATCGAAAGTACCATCAATGGATAGAGGACAGAATCATTTATGTTCCAAATAATGACAGTACAAAAAAACATCACATACATCTTTCTGACTACTTTGCTTATGCATACACCCAAGGCATCTGAAATGACTGAATAATTACATGAATCCCAGTATTGTTATATTTCGATACAGGGATTCAAGCTGAAAGATAAGAAGTAATATGCGATATTTTGTTGATCTACAATTTAATGAAATGGTTGTTTTATTATATTTTTTAAGTTGAATGATTTTGTTTTTCAACTTCTAGCCTGAGTAGGAGTTTTGTCTTGGACGATACTTTGGTCATGATGCGCGCTCTCACAAGAGTTCTTTACACTTTCAAGTAACGCGAGACCGTTGGGATATTGTTGGGTAACCGTATTTAGCATGGTTGTCCAACTGTTTGATTTGGCCGTTGGAGTTATTTTGAAACAACGGTTGACGTTGCAGCTCACACAACGGTTGGCTTTTAGTTGGCCCGACCGTTGGGAGAGTAGTTCAGCTCTCATTTGCAGTTGGGACAACAACATTCTATAATTGTTGGCCCAGCATAATCATTTAGCAGTTGGCCAGTATTTTTTTCTGGAAGTTCTGTCAACGGTAACCTTTCCCCCAACGATGTAACGAAAATTTGCTTTTTGGGCTAACGATGTGTGTTAATTGGGATGTAACGTCATTCTATAAAGGAGAATGTAGAAGTGCAAAAGTTAAAATATGTACTATATAAAAAAGATATTTTGATTTCGTTGGTCTTGTTATTATATCAACGTATAAAACATAAACATGCGGTTGATTTTTCTTCTAGGTAGGATGGGCATCCTGGAATATGTTCACTTCTATGCACTTCCTAGGACTAAAAATGTTCCTCTTTGAAGGCTTGCCTTACTTTCTAAGCCCAACGTTTTACTGGGATATGGTAGAAGAGTTTCAGATTACGCACCTGCTAATCGTGACCAGTGTCTTGGATGATTTGGAGAAGAAAGGATACGTTCCGAGTAATTTGTTTTCTTTTATTTACAGTATTTACAGTATTACCATTTATTTACAGTATTACCAGCATTCTGAAAATCTAGTATGGTATAAACTGAAAAACTTTAGATAGAGATTTATGTAGAAGGCATGAAGTCTTATTTTACTCCAGCTATAATTGTTTTACAACGTACTTTTAAAAAACGTATGATTAGAAACATAATTGCTTTCTCTCAGTTATGGATGTTCAATATGCTGTAAAAAATTACTCTAATCACTCAAAGCTGCCAGTTGTTTTACCTACATCGTTGATGTGAAAGTTTACTGTTAGGATATTTGGATAAACGTTTGATTCTTTTAAGCTAATTACAAGCAACTAATTTAATCGTATTGTTTTTGTTCCTAATGCCCCCTGGCCGGACCATAGGACCATAGGAAGATGTGATGAACTGCGTTCCCTAGGCCCCTGGCCGGCAGTTCCAGTCCAGGTCCATATAGGCTTTGCTGGCTGAGTAGTGCGGCTCCGGTTTATAATAGCATCAAAAGGGTCGGAGTCCGACTTGGCTACGTGCCACCACAATATCGATCTGGCATCCCCAGGGGCGACATCTGGGGAAGATCGTACCTTCCCCATCCACTGACATAGAAGTACCTTCCAGTCTACGGATTTAATACACCCATATTCGGCCTAGAAATGGAGGTATTTAATGGTGCTTGTCTGAATTCGATCCGAGCACCCTCAGTACCGAAAGCTACCACTAGGCTACCTCGGGCCCACAATTTAATCGTATAATCTACATATATAAGCGAACTGTAGCAATTCCTTATCAATCACATTACCTGGCATTTCTAATCTTTACTATTATATTCCCATTTGGCAATTTACCTGTCCCAACTATTTATGCGTGTTCGAGTTTATTTTGAATTGTTTTGCAGGAGAAGGCAGTCGACCTGCGAAGTTCGTAATAAGTGGAGGAAGCGTTGTTAAACCTCAGAACTACGATTTTGCCTACAACAAAATCAAGTGTGAGGTTTTCACGTCAGCATATGGTAATTATCTAAATATAAATAATTATTTTTATTAATGCCTATTCGCAGTTGCATTCAGCGAACGCGCATGACATTTTTTTATCAGAATAACTCAAATAGCGGTAGTCTTTCTATGATAATATTCGTTTATTGACCGCAGCACAGATAATTAACATGGCGGGGTTGTAGCATAATATTAAGATCGATAATGTAATATTCCCATAACCTTCACGTTCACCTATGGAAGCAGGTAGCAAGAATTCCGATCATTCTCTTTTTGTACGGCTAGTATGGCAGTGAAGAAAAGCGTGCTGTTTTGGCTTTTCGTGAAGGTATATTCTACCCGTCATATTGCTCATAGAGCATTCTATAATCAGTCGACGACGACTGGGTTTCTTTCCAAATTCAAGGATACTGCTTTGACTGATAGTAAAAAAAAAGAGCCATACTCCAAAAAGTCTCTGCGTTCAAACAGGAGTGTCTTTTGGAGCACGTATGCTAAAAAACAGCAAAGAACGTTATCGGAGTTTTGAAAAGATTTTGAAGGATGTACAGCAATTGTAGAACCATGCAAGGATTTGCTATAAACATATTTCAGAGCATCATCCGCACAAGTGTTTAGCGGAAATTCAATTTCCTATAAATATTATAAGGGTGTTATTTTATTTTTGCAACATGGCAGACACATTGCCTTTTAACATTGTTGTTGTTTTCTAATGCCCCCTGGCTGAAAGTAATTCCAGACCAGGTCCATATAGGCTACCTGGCCGAGGGGTGCGGCTCTGGTTTATAATAGCACCACAAGGGTCAGAGTCCGATTTAGCCAGGTGCTACTTCAATTTAGATCGAGCTCCACCAGGGGCGACATCTGGGGAGATCGTACCCTCTCTTACCTCATAGAGAGACTTACCGGTCAACGGATTTAACGTGCCCGTATTCGGCCTAGACACGGAGGTATTTAGTGGAGATTGTTGGAATTCGATCCGAGCACCGTCAGTATCGAAAGCCGACGCGTTACCACTAGGCTACCTGAAGACCTCGCCTTTCGATATTCGCCTATTAAATACTGCGCTTATAATGGGAGCACCCTATAGGCAAACTATGGGTCAATAGTTGGCCCAACCCATGAAAAGTTTCTTGATTATGGAAGCGAAGACTGGCTCCGGTCATATTTAATATAAGCTACAAGCATCTAGCGTTATCTTGGGTAAAAATTTCAATTTCACATTTTATTAATAAGTTAAGTAGCCATATTATGTCAGTCAGTCACGTCTTTTCGCTCTAATTGTCAACTTTCCGGATACCTCTATTGTGAAATATTACTATAAAACGGAATAATTAGAGTACACTGAGGTAACACATGGTGAATAATGAAACACATTCCTCTCGAAAACTGCCGATTCTGAAACACAAAAAAATCAAAAACTTCTGACTGAACTGGAACTGGGTGATAAGAAACCATCCCAACTTCTCTGCCAAATGCGTAACTTGGCGACGGATCAGGTACCTGATGAATTTTTGAAAACCTTGTGGATGCAACGACTACCGCTTAATATGCGGAGCATTTTGTCTGTAAGCAGCGATGATTTGTCCAAACTATCGACGATGGCTGACAAAATATGGGAATTAAATTCCAATTCACCTCAGGTAGCTCGTATTGTTTCTCCGCCAATTGATAACAATATTGTCCAAGATCTACAGGAACAGATATCAAATTTGGCACTTCAAATAACAAAAATGAATAGGAATAGACATAGAGATTACAGCCCACAAAGACGTAGGTACAGATCGAATTCAAGAAACTGTTCCAAGAATAACAGTGACCCAAATTACTATTATTTTCACCAACGCTTTGGCAAGAGAGCGTTCAAGTGCACTCCGCCATGTAAATATCAGGTTTCGAAACAGGAAAACTGAATCCCCGACTTTCGAGGGCGACCGAAGGTCAAGGGGTCGAGCTGAGTCGTCTATATATTCGTGACAACGCATCAGAAACCCATTTTTTAATTGACACTGGAGCAGAAATATCAGTTATCCCACCATCGCCTTTTGATAAAAAAAAAACTGTTTCTAAACTTGAACTATTTGCGGCTAACGGTACAAAAATCAAAACATATGGTCAAAAATTGTTGGAACGGGATTTGGGACTACGCAGATCTTTCAGCTGGCCTTTTATAATCGCAGATGTCAATAAACCTATTGTTGGAATAGACTTTCTTTCACATTTTAACTTATTAGTCGACAGTAAAAATAGAAAGCTAATTGACGGTACCACCTCATTGACTACTAAAGGTACCTTGTGTAACTATAGTGTCACTCCTAAATTCATTGCCAACACCTTTCAAAACCAATATAGAGACATATTAAATAAATTTCCTAACTTGCTTAAACGTAACATAAAAAATGATAAAATTAAAGAACATAATGTGCAACATTACATCGAAACTAAAGGCAACCCAATATTCTCCAAAGCCAGAAGACTCTCTCAAGAAAAGTTGATTGCTGCGAAAAAGGAATTCGATTATATGCTTCAGGAAGGACTCTGCAGACCATCCAAAAGCAATTGGTCAAGTCCATTACATCTCGCTTTAAAAAAATCCGGCGACTGGAGGCCATGCGGTGACTACCGCAATCTTAATACAAATACGATACCAGACCGTTACCCACTACCATTTCTAACGGACTGTACAAATATTCTACATGGAAAAACGATATTTTCAACTATAGATTTGATAAGAGCTTATCAACAAATTCCCGTTCATGAACCTGATATTCCAAAGACAGCAATCATAACACCTTTCGGACATTTTGAATTTCCCTATATGACATTTGGCCTACGCAACGCCGCACAAACTTTCCAAAGATTTATGAATACCGTGCTAAACGGCCTAGATTAGACTCCTGTTGATGTTATACAGATTTTAAATGTAACGAAATGCTGCTACCTTAACTTTGCAAATGCAGCTATACAAAACCTCTTAGTCGCGTTAACAGAGTAGATGCTGAGATATTTTAGTATGTACAACATAGCAATTAAGGACAGGAGGCAAAGACTTAAAGAACATAATGAGGGGACTACTACAATGTTAGCTTTTAACTGAGAATTTTGATACTTAACAATCCAATTAAGTAAAATTGTTTTTTTTTAATAAATGTAAAATTTTTGAATTTATACATATTTTTTGTGAATAAATGCAATTTTTTTTTTTTTTTTTTTTGGCGAAATATCGATATTTTTTATGTGAAATTTACGTATACAATAATAAATTACGTAAAAAATTTACGTATTTTTTATGTGAAATTTATATACAATATTTTTCAGTTAATCTATTCATCAGTATATCTCTATTGCGTGTATCTGTTAATTTTTTTTATTTTGTCTTCCTTTCGAGGAAAGATTTTCATGGGAATTATTTGAATACACTACAAAATGCATAAAGAATAACACTTGTATGGATGATATTTTTACTCAGTTTAATCTTTATCAGGTTCGACCGAATGCGTGGGGACTACTCTCTTTCCGGACGCGACGCAAAAAATATACAAAGGAGAAATTCCAGGACCAGCGTTGGGCATCGAGTGCCAAAGCGTAGATGACACAGGTTGGTGCCATCTCGAATATTTGTCATAGATATGTTGCTGTTGTTAATGCCCCCTGGCCCCTGGTTGTTGGTGCCCCCTGGCCTGAAGTGTTCCAGACCAGGTCCATATAGGCTAACGGGCTGAGGGGTGCGGCTTCGGTTTATAATATCAAGGGTCGGAGTTCGATTTAGCCAGGTACCACCTCAATTTGGACCGAGCACCCCCAGGGGTGATATCTGGGGGGATCGAGCCCTCTCCCACCCTCTCTGGCCTCAGAGGGACTTTCCGGTCTACGTATTTAACGTGCCCATATCAGGCCTAGACACGGAGGTATTGAATGGCGCTTGTTGGAGCACCCTCAGCGCCGAAAGCCGACGAGTTACCACTAGGCTACATCAGGCCTTGTCGGTATCCTTGTAAGTTCCTAAATGGGATACCCTATCTGAGAACGGTGGTCTTCCAAGTTTAGAGTGCTCTGAATGGCTCTTGTTAGGATTCGATCCGAGCACCCTCAGCTCCGAAAGCCGACGCACTACTACTAGGCTACCCTGTCTCATGCTTCAGTCACACACATCTGCACTGCACAGTATTCTGTGGGGGGAAACGAGTGATTTATGGGGACCGCTCCGCAGAGCGGCTCTGCACCGATCCCTCTCCAAGGCGGTTTTTTGCACAGATGATCAAAAGGAAACGAGGGACCTTGGGGGCGGGGGTTGGGGGGTTCCATTTGTCACGGTCCTGGAGCGTGACGCATCGACCCCAAATGTGTCAACAAGTGTCGGGGGGGGGGTACGTACTGCAGATGTGTTTGACTGAAGCAATAGATATTGTAGCGTAATGAACGTATGGGGTTATTTTTCCCACGACCTCACAGGGTGCACGAACACAGCTGCGTGCTTATCGGAATACCATTTTCCAGTTCCCATCGCTTTGAACACGTGTGTGGATTCTGAGCGGATTAAAAAACCGATACCAGCAAATACCGCCAGAATTTTTGGCCTGAAAGTTAAGTCCAGGCATATCGGTTTCCCAAACAAGCTGTGGGAAAATCTGTTTTGAAAAATAGAAGCTTCTCCCATCGCCTCGTAAAACTGTCTTTCTTAGCAATAGCTCAATGAGAATTTGATACTGGAGAGCAATAAAGATGGCAGAACTATCCATCTATAAGAACTGTCACCAACAAATCTGCCGTCCCCCTCTCTGGAAAACAGGCGCATTTCGAGGAATTGGGGTGGACGCCGACAAAGAAAGGACCGCGAGATATAGTCAGAGATTTGGAGATTTTTAGACAGATCCCTCATATAACGGCCGGCCAGGCGGACGTGTTTTTTAAGCTCCTGTTTGAGACTATCCGAGTCTCGGAGCGTGCTGCTAAATCTGCACTTAAGTTAAAATTCAATTGATTATGTTGTACTTGTTTAATGCTAATTTTCTTTGTGATTAAATTTTTAAGTTTTTGTTTTAAGATGTGGCCGCATCATTTACAATTAGGACTGTCTTTCTTGGTCCCGAATTTAGTAATTTTTAAAAAAGCCTCAGAGAATAGCCTACCTACCTACTATGATGTCACAATACAGAGGCTGTTCACACATTTTTTAGACGATGTATATTGTATTCACAAAACTAAATTACATAAAATTCTTGTGTTTTAAATGTTCTATTTGGCATCCCTTATTCTGAACTATCTTTCGACACCGCAATTTCCAGGATAATAATGCCTTTTGAAGTGTCAGAAGAGGTATTCTATCCCATTCCTACTGAACAGCTTTCTAGAGTCCTGTAAGGGTTTTGGGACGACGTTTGGATAATGCAGATTTTAAAAGTCCGAAAGCACAAAAATCCATAGGTGATACATCGGGAGATTTAGTAGGGATATCAGTGAAGGGTATGGCCTTGATACCAGTTTTTTGTTCCATTTTTTTTAGGAAATTTACAGTGGATTTTGATGTGTGACTGCTAGCTTTGTCCTGATGGAGTCTCACAGATTGATGGCACTGTGGGTAAAGCGATGGTATTTCATTCAGAAAAATTGGCGATAAAATGTGTTCCTGATAGTATTTGGAGTTAATCTTGACATTTTTTTCCACTCTCTTTATTTTTAACTTGCCATTATAAGAAAAACCAGCAACAATCATGAATCCCTTAGAAATACTTTCTTTCGAATCTTTGAACCATGTACTTAAGTTTTTTTCTCCCCTTTTATGATAATAAATGGCTCTTTTTTGTTGCAATCATTTAAATACACTCATGATTCATCTATTGTGACAATTGTTTTCCATTTTTCTTTGGATAAGTGTTTCTCATATAGAATTCTGCAGCGTGTCCTGCGTTCAGCGATATGATTTGGAAGAAGACGATGCACATTGCGTTTTTCGCTTTCTTAAGATTTAAATCAACGCTTATCATTTTGTTTACAGTGGACACCGAACATTTTAATGATTTTGCAACTGTCCTTTGACTAGGGGGATTTTCTTTTAACATTAAACAACGTACCTTCGCAATAGTCGAAGATGTCCGTTTTTTCCTTGGATACTTGTTTGGAATTTTTGTCCCACTTGAGGCTCCAATTTGACGTTTTTTTCCTTTCTTGTTGACGATATTACTTATCGACGCTTTAGATATCACAAAACCATGACTCTCACATCGTTTTTGGATAACGGAGTATGCATATTTCTCTTCGGAAAGAGCATAAATGTAGCCTTCTCACCACTGCTTTGTTAAAAACGCCATTTTGAATAAAAACAAAACTTTCAAGCCGCAGACGATAATTTTGACTTTTAAAAACATAGTTCAATTGCAATTATTTCTTTTGCAGCAAACGATTTTTTATTACCGCTTACCAAAATCGTCTAAAAAATATGCGAACAGCCTCTGTATACTACACAGAATGGGTATTAAGAATGTAGCTTTATATTTGTATTTGTTATTACGTCTTGCTTTCAGGCTGTAACACGGTATTTTATATAAAAGGAAATCTCACGATCAAAATAATATTGTTGAAATCTTTATATTCTCTAAGTTCCGTAATACAATGAAGATTTAAGCAAACGTGGAGCAAGATTGTATTTTCAAGAGTAGTTTTTATTCAGTTTTGTCCTGTTGCTGACTAGTTTGTGACCGTTACGATTATCTTTATGCTACAGGAGGACAAGAAGACTGGGCTTGCAGTTAAAAGCTGTCTACAAGCACTAGTACGAATCACGGGGCCTGCACCCTCAAACCTGGCACTGAAAGCTAGTGACCTAGCCGACATTTTTATCTATTGGAAAAGAACTGTCAGAATATTTTCTCTTGTGTGACGACCGCACTTTTCGCAAACATAAAGTGATTACAACGCGAAGAGGCAAAATCAAGTGCATTTAGTGCTTACACCCTTATCTCTTAATCTCGATTATTGCTTCAAAAAATGAATTTCCGATATCTAATAAGTATATAGATGCTTCCAACTTTCAGGAATCCCATAAAATATCTTATCATTCATTTTGTGGATTGCTCACGCATTAAACTGCTGTGTACTAACCCTATTGGATTCGCTCACCTCAATGTTAATCTATGGAGAAAATGTGTCTACTATTTACAGCTATATAAATGCTGATAAAGTCCAATAAAAATGGTAATTTCAGATAGCCTGAACTTTTCTGCACATTGCAACAGGATTCATTTTATAAATGTTGTCCACCAAAGAAATTGATGAGCGTTTAAAACACAATATACTAGATTTTTCATTAGAATAATTTAAATTTCAAAATACTATTTTCCTTTTATTTTAAACGAAAAAAAGCCCCGCGGTGTCAAATTAATTTTTCTATTACGGAGTGAAATTTAAAAAAAAACTTTCAATCCAATTCAGCAGTCCTTGGGTCCATTTTCTCCATAGGTTCATATTGAGGTGAGCGAATCCAATAGGGTTAGTGCACAGCTGCCTTAAAAAACTGTTTTGAAGTAAAATACGAACTGGTTTAACATAATTCTCAGACTAACGAATATAAAAGACTTTTTCAGATGAAAATATTTAAATCTATGTAGGTTTCATTATTATTTTTAATTAAGTCTTATTTTTCTTTAAGCTTTGCCTTAGAAACAGCTATTTAATAAATTTTTTACGATATACTGTGGAGTTTTGGATCATCGCATTTTATAGTTTATAGTGCATTCGTTAGCAGGGAGAATTCAACGAGAGTTAAACATAGGGAAATAACAAAATTTTGTGTCAGTTAAGCATAGTCCTTTTATAGAAACACTTAACAATCGTGAAATTCTTCTTTTATGTACATTTTAGGATGAAATTATTTTCATTCTTTGAGAAATATAAAAATATGTATCCGAAAAATTTACTTCTGGTCAATTTTCTGGATTAATTATATGATTTTTAATATAAAACTGTATTTTTTTCTTTAGGGAAGCCAGTGGTTGGCGTACTTGGCGAGATGGTGTTTTCTAAACCCTTCCCCACTCTTGTACAAGAAATATGGGGAGATACTGACAGAAGTCTTATAAAGAAAGCATATTATGACAAATATCCAGGTAATTCCACCTGTCAATTTATAAACAATATTAATTATGACTTAAATTGTTAACGAAAATTCAACCTCAACGCTTCTACGCAGAGAAAAGTGTATACCTTTAGTAACAGACACAATACTTTCGCACCATAAGAATTTCCCCCAAACTTCTTGATAAATTGAAAATGCTCTATATATTTTTTTAAACAAAATCTAAGATTTTGGGGAAAAAATTAATTAATACTTTGAGGTGGTGTTTCATGACAATAGAAGTAAGCAGAAAGATTTTATGTTATTTACTGTAATTTATTACTTTGTAAATAATGATCATCCTATTCTTTAGCTCTCCAAATCAGTGGTTCTTAAACTTTTCGAGTCGAGGCCAAAGAGAGAACAATATAGTGAAGTCCCTCCAAATGATACTTTTTATGTCTTCCACAATGGTAGAAAATTATTGCTATCTATAGAAAGTAAATATGAACTTAAATGAACTAAGCAAAAGTATATTTTTCACGTTGTTGTTGTTTCTAATGCACCATGGCCTGAAGTATTCCAGACGAGGTCCATACAGGCTTTCGGGCAGCAGCTCTGGTTTATAATGGCACCACGAGGGTCGGTGTTTGATTTAGCCACGTGACACCTCAATTTGGACCGAGCAACCCGAAGGACGACATCTGGGGAATCGCACCCTCTCTGACCTCATAGAGGTTGACTTTCCAGTTGACGCATTTAACGTGCCCATATACGGCCTAGACATGGAGCTATTTAATGGCGCTTCGGGATTCGATCCGAACACTCTCAGCACCGAAAGCCGACGCGCTACCACTAGGCTACCTAAGGCCCAACAATATCCTTTAAAGGTAGTTAATTATTACAGAATAAAGAAAAATCAGTTGCGTAGGAAACGTAAAATAGCAAAGGTTTAGGAGTTTTTATTTATCATTAGTAATCGCAATCGGGATTAGATTATCGGTTTAAGCTCAATGTGTCTAAATATATTTGACAGTAATAACTACACGAAACATCTTTACAGGGAAATTCACTGTCGGAGACTTAATCGTCATCAACCCCTTTACAAAAGGAATCTTCATCTACGGACGGAGGTGAGATATTTCTCCTTTTTTGCCTTTATATCAAAATAGAATCTTATTAAACGAGTTTTACTGCCTTATGAAATTCTACTCTCCCTATTATTCATATCGTTACAATTAAGTTCAAGTATGAGAAGCATCCGATATCTCAAAGCTCGATTTTTGCATGTTCTTGCATGTATTTCCATAGAGTACCAATTTCTAACTTCTAATAAGCAAAGTTGACACTTTTTACTGTATAGTCGCCCGTCCACATCGTTTGTTGATTAGCATGAGATTCCACAGAGGAGTCTTGTATTAAATCCGATCTAGGAATGACATAATTGATAATTTACATTTGCCCTTAGGGCACGTGCCGCCGCTGAATATTTCTCAGGCACTCGAAAAATTCCGACCCCGCAATCGATGCTAAATTCTCAATTACATTACGACACAGGGTCCTCATTAAGTCGTATGTAATAAATAATTTCTATACCATTAATAGACAATCTAAAAGTGAGACTTGAGGTAGCCTAGTGGTAGCGCGTTGGCTTTCGGTGCCGAAGGTGCTCGGATCGAATCCCGACAAGCGCTATTAAATAAATACCTCCGGGCACGTTAAATCCTCAGGCCCTGATAATCCATTAGGCCTGGTAGGCCCGGTCCTAGGGGGGGCCCCCTCAAAATTTTTATTTTAAAGGGAAAAAAAAGAAAATTCCAAATTCAATTTTTTTTAACTTTTTTTAATAGCAATTTTTTTTATGTATCCTTTCAAATTTGATTGATTGGTTCATCATGTATATAGTTATATGTATAGTTCATCATATGTGTTATAGTGTATATATGGGATTGATAAGTTTTTCTGGTTGCATTGTATTGGTGTTTTAATGAAGTTAATATGCTGTATTGCTTTTTGTTATTTGAGAATGTTCTAGGCTTCTACGCTTCAAATAGCCAATTCTTGGTAAAATGGTACTTTCATAATGATTCATGATTATTTTTTTGTGTGTGTCAATTTTGGAAATGTTACGCCCACATCTCGAGTTGTGCCTATAGTCAGGAATTTTCTAAATCGGGCCCTAGACCGGAAGGTCCCTCTGTGATGTCAGAGAAGCTGGGAGAGGGAACGAACCCTCCATATGTCACCCTGGGGTACTCGGTCAAAAGTGAGGTGGCACCTGGCATAAATCTCACTCCGACCCTTGTGGTGCCATTGTAAACCATTATAAACCTTGTGGTGCCATTATAAGCGGGCTAAGGGGTGAGCTGCACCCCTTAGCCTGCTAGCCTATATGAACTTGGTGTGGAATCCTTCCTGCCAGGGGGTATTAGAGACAACAACAACACAGTTTAAAAGTTATGGGTTGATAGTCACCTGAAGAAAAATATTAGTTTCTTTCTTAACTGAGACAATGCACAGGACAACTGTGATCCCTTTATATACCTCCCGTACGACTCAGCAGTAAACATTTTAACATCATTAAATTTAAAGCATCTAACTCATAATGTTGTTACAGCAATCTATAAATCAATAAGAACGCTCAAAGAAGTAATTCGTTTGTGAGGAAGAACAAACGGCCTAACTGAAGTGTGAAGAACCCCACACAACAGCCCCTAAATAACGCTTTTATATGACGTCGTTGAAATGATGGCTTGAATTATAACTAACACTCAACTAGATTTTTCTTAATTTGTGTTTATTATTTTTAAGTGAGATTCTATCAAGAGCTTAAATTAATTTTATTTTTTTTTTCTATAGTGATGAAACATTAAAGCCTAGAGGATGCCGATTTGGTACTTCAGAAATTTACAGTATTGGTACGTGTATTTCACTCCCATAAAATTTACCCTTCTTAAAGTTTATATGTCGTTCTAGTTACTTGTAGTCATAATAAAATCCACACTTTTACACGCAAAATATCTTTATTAGAGGCTTCTTTCCTACGAGACAGAGAACGGAGATTCTGCCTATACAAAGCTCCTCCCATGTCTGCTGAAAAGTACAGGAATTTGTATAATTGTACATTACTTACAAAACTGAATTCCTAAAGTGGACTCTTTCTGTGTTCAGAATTGCCATTTTGTCAGAAAATATCTACGTTACTATATTATATGTATGTGTATATGTATGCATACACACACTGAATTATTGATCAAGAGCCAAATATTCTTAGGCATCCCAAAGAAAGCTATTGGTGATCTAAAATGTCTTCCCATTTTAAGTCCTTCCTATCCATCCACGAACAAATTTAAGAAAGTATCCCACCTATTCTCTAAGGGAATATTATCCACCTAAATAGCTAGACTGTACATGCTGCGAATCCTGGGCATGAAGCATTATATCCTATGGCCGTTTTTCGTGTTTTGACTCAACTCACTTTAAATGGCATGAACATTAAGGCTGCTATGTACTAAGAAAAAAAAATCGTATTTCCCCTTTCTTGTTCTTGCAGACTCTTGTGGTGGGAGGAGTCCAGTTGACAGTTCGAGAATTCCACCCCCCCCCCTTAGGATTGACATTTTGAGGGATTGTAATGGCTCTCTCTCTACAGTCGGGTTAAGTGCTGCCCCCAAATTTTTTATTTAAAATATATTTTGTCAACTATTTACGGGTACATAAATGCTGATAATCAAATAAAATTGGTATTGTCAGATAGCCTGAACTTTTCTGCAAAGTGCTACAGGATTCATTTTATAAATTTCGTCCACCGAAGGAATTTATGAGCGTTTAAAACACACTATAGCAGATTTTCCCCCGAATAATTTAAATTTTAAAATATTAATTGCATTTTTAAAAAAAAACGAAAAATGTACACAAATGTAAAATTTCTTTCTCTATGACGAAGTACAATTTTTTAAAAAAAATCTTTGAATCTAAGTCGGCAATCCGTGGACAAATTTTCTCCTTAGGTTAACATTGAGGTGAGCGAATCCAATGGGGTTAGTACATAGCAGCCTTAAGATCTGCGACACCTAATGAATTTTTTTAGCAATTCTGTGTTTAGAACATTACGGTGGACTATCAGCAAAGGTCTGGTAAAATCTAACCCCTTAAAAGCCTATATAAAACTTCCACAAGTCAAGCAATCACCCTCTTTTTTTTAAAAAAAAAAAAAAAAGAAAAAAAAGAGCTTTTTATTATATATGTGTAGTGAAACTATTTATTTTGTAAAGCACCATTTTTGGACTTGCATCTTTAATTGAGGTTCGCCATCATTGCAGTGGACACATTCCCGGAGATCTTTGACAGTATCTGTGTTTCTCACTATAACAAAAACAATGTCGAAAGAGCCGTCTTGTTTTTGAAGATGAATAAGGGATACTCCTTCGAAGAAAGCCTTATACAGAGACTGAGATCTACGATAGCCAAGGAGCTGACCGTCAGGCACGTGCCCGAGGTGATTCTGGAAACGACAGAAATACCGGTAAGCTCATGCTCATGTCCACGAGAAGGAAAATATAATAGCGAATAAAAATAAAATAAAATAATAAATACATTTATCTGAATGACAAACGAGGTATGAAATTATCAAAGAGCAAGATATTCAAGATGTGAGGATGGAAATTGATGCAAATAAACACTGGAAGGCGGAAAGAATAACAATCAAACTACAATGAAAATTTTATTATTATTTTGTTATTTTTGTTTCTTAAAAGCATCCTCCACATTTGTCGAATATCAAGATACCGAAAATTATTTGTGTCAAGTTTATTATATCTTTTGGTGCGGAAACTTTTGAGAATTATCTAACGAACAGTTGGGTTTCATGATAAGGGAAAATTGTTTATAGAAAGATGATGTAACACGAAATGATGGAAAACCAAACGTCCTGTCGATGCTATGGTCTATTTTTATTTCGTTTTGTTGTCATTTTAGATTAGGTTATCATTCTCTTTCATGAGAAAATGAAGTTATTTCCTGAAAGTCTTTTATGGGATACATAATAAGCATCCCCCAAAAGAACTGAGGCAGGGGTAATTTTTAAATTATGGTTAGTTATAAGTTTTTTTGTGAGCAAAATGTTTCACCCTTAGTAACATTCCACTGGGGCTACTTTTCTCTGTGCATTGACCTCCTGCGTAAAAATTTCACGTTACGAAAAAATAAGTCACATTCCTCGTGTGCTAATAAAAATAAAAGGAATCCAGAATATTTATATTCTTTTGATATCTGCCAATGATGGATGCGTTGATATCGAACTATATCATTTAAAATTCCTTATGCTCTAATCATTGAACTACACGTTTGACTTTATCTCTATACCAGTGATGCTCTAGACTTCCATTGGTATCTCTATACCAGTGGAATCCTTCCACTGGTATCTCTATAGAAAAGTTTTATACATTTTCCGGCATTTATTTTAAAATAAAGAATAAAAAAATGGAATCAACAAAGTTTATTAGTGGAAAGTTATAAAGCACAAAGTTTTCTCGTGAAAAGTTTTTAACCCCAATTCTGGAGTTGAGAGAAAATTAATCTTCACGGACAATAATGGTAAAAAGAATTCTCCAGAAATGGTGAAAAGGACTCGGCGTAAATACTCAAGTTGTTCATTAGCTTTTTCATTAAGGAGAAAAATTACTGATATATTGAACGTTTTGAAAACATTAAATGAATAATTCTTGGCAAAATCTAAAAATATAGTTAAATATTCTAGATGGAGAAATGATAATCAGGCAATTGTTTTGGTAAATCATAAGTGCGAATTTCTTATCACTCTTGGTTCTATTGTCATTTTGCTTATTATCAATTCAGAACCGTTCACGCACGTCCTGGTAAAAGCATAAGTCAATTTGGGGATATTTGCTCGATATTCCTCTAAATTTCACACTTTTAGTATTCGAATTTCGATATTCCCAGTGCATAGTCTAAGACATTTATTTTTAAAGTGCATCTTTATTTCTCCCGTTTAACTATCGTATAACTATGATTTTATCTTTCGCAGCACAACATGAATGGTAAAAAGATGGAGAGCATCGTGAAGAAAATTATCAACAAGATGCCGTACAACCCAGAAACTGTTGTCAACCCTGACTCCCTGCATAACTTTATCGATCTTCCCGAACTTGGTGATTTCATATAGGTTCTATAAACGAGGTGCGACTTATTGAAAAACCGAAGGATTACATTTTTGTGATCTTTTTCTCGACAATTTTGACCATCTGCCTAGATTACCCGATTTTTCGTCTCTTTAATTCCATTCAAAGAGACAGGAAGAATATGACACCATTATGTAGCAAAATTAGCAACATTAAACTGTCTATATCATTTACATGAGAACAAAGTTCTTCGTTTTCTAACACTTTGACTGATTTTCTTTGATTAAAAGCACCTAATTGGATACTTACTTTACTCTTTACTATTCTCCCTTTTTTACGTTTTGATTGATGTTTTCGTCAGGATGAATACGAAATTAGAATTTCACTACTGACAGCTTAACATACTGATACGTACTGAAATTGCACTACTGACACCAGTGGGGCGCAAACTGTTGGTTATATCATATTGAATTATTATATTAAAAAATATTCTTTAAATTTTCTATAATCACATGTTTTTAATCATATCTTTATCTATACATATAAAACAGTCCCGTAACTGACTGACTGACTGACTGACTGACTGACATACAACTCACAGAACAAACCGCTGGACCTAAAGCGCTGAAATTTTGCATGGCGATTCTTCTTATAGTGTAGGGGTGCACTAAGAAAGATTTTTGAAATATTCTTCTTGGATTTTTTTTAAATCAAATTTTTAATCTGCTTTAGTAACTTTTTTAAAGTTTGCATTTAAAATAATAATTCGAGGGTTATAAAATTTATATCACGAGAAAGATCATAAAAATTCCTTTAAAATGAAATCTTTTTCGAATCTTTACCTCTATTTTCTGATTTTTGGCGAATTTTTAAAGATTAATTTTTAGAATTTAATTTATTAAATGCTGATCATGTGGTTTCTTTTCTTTTTGTGATACTTTAAATTAATTTTGCGTCACGTGCATAACAACGAAATAAATTGAAAAAAAAAATTTTTTTCTTTCTAATGCGGCAGAGGATTGGACATTATCCGAACAAATATTAAAATACGGTAAAAGAAATGTTCCTCAAACTGTACTATATTCTTTAGTATGTTCTGTTAGATTTAATTTGAATATTTTCTTCTACATTATTTTGTCTTTAAAAATATCCGTTACGATTTTTTTTATAAATATATCTTTTCGTTTTTTTTTTACATCAACTGCATAACAACGAAATAAATTGAAAAAAAATTTTTTTTCTTTCTAATGCGGCAGAGGATTGGACATTATCCAAAAAAATATTAAAATACGGTAAAAGAAATGTTCCTCAAACTGTACTATATTCTTTAGTATGTTCTGTTAGATTTAATTTGAATATTTTCTTCTACATTATTTTGTCTTTAAAAATATCCGTTACGATTTTTTTTATAAATATATTTTTTCGTTTTTTTTTCATCAACTGCATACATTGATCGTTGTATTTATTATAAATATATTTATACATATTTTTGGCATTAATTGCATACATTGACCATTGTATTTAATTTAAATGTACACCGTAGTGAAGTACGGGTTTTCAGCTAGTATGTTACAAAATGTGTTATGATATTGTTAAATAAGGTGTCAAACAGTCTTACATTAAAAACTTCTTCAGCAAACGACTATACTTACATCGCTTCCTTTTGCTAATACCTATTTGAGTCAGACTGGGTTTTCAAATCTGGATTTTAAAAATAATCTGTCAATTTTTTTTTCTTTTAATTTCTGTATTTTGTTAACACTTTCCTAATTTTTAAAAATTTTGCTTTGACCAAAAATTTTTCGTTGCGGTCAAGTGATTTTTCTATTTAAAGATAGTGGGTCGCGATCGAAAAAAGTTTGCTCATCACTGACATAGACAGTAGTGGAATTTATATTTGTAAGTCTATTTACGATACGTGAAAATTTAAAGGTTTGCGTGTGCTTTTGTGATAATTTTGCAAGCAAAAGCTTCGTCAATTCTCTGGGGTAATCCATTAGGCTACATCCAACACTCAATGTTGGAAATTTCATATGGTATGAACGACCACAAAAAATGTGCGGATTTTTTTTTTCACTGGCCTATTGGTTTCTTGCGCTTTTAGGCTATTCGCAGAATATAAACGTAGAATTGAAGTTTCGTGATACTACATGCCTGTATGGTAAGGAGAGAATAACGATTTTTTAAGTACAATTATGTAACCATGTAACGTTACATAAGGACAACATAATCAGGGTGTACCGACACCCGTACAATAGCGAATATTTTGTGAGTGGAAATTCCGGGAAGACCTACCAACGCGCGTTTTGTGCACATAATTGATTTGGACGGCTGCAGAAAGACAGTCGCCTGGCGACATAATGGCCGGAAGTGCTACCGACAGCTCACAGAACAGTTCGTCAGCTACAAAAAGGAAATTGCCGACCGGAGGCGCCTAGTCGTCTGGGAGCGTAACTGAATATAGAAAGGCGGCGTTTTCCACACCTTTCGAGAATGTTCAGCGAAGGTATATAAAGTCGTCAAACACGAGTTTAAAAAAGTCAGTGATTCAGAGATTAAGTTATTCAGAGTGACGCTGGAGCCGGAGACAAGGAGATACTGTCGGGCCTAGATAGACTTGGATGCACGCAGCGGCAACTCAAGTCTGACCTTCCTCGTCGATGCCGTAAACCTACGAATTTATTTTTTTATATATATTGTAAATAACCTTTATTTAGTCGAGAAATGCAATTAAAGCATAAAATACAAAAAGGCTGACAGTCTTTTATTTAAGGCGAAGTACTTACAAGGGTCTTGTAAGTCTTCAGTTCTTGAGCGGGTCTCTGCTCTTTTAACATGAATATAAAACTTTCCATTATGTACTAAGCAGTTAAAGTTACGGTTGGAATAAAGAAAGTGTCTGTTCTTTAATCATTTAATTACATCATGTAATTAGATCATTCAATTGGATCATTTAATTATCTCAAAAGATGATTCCCAAACATTGTGTTTCATTGCTGACATTGAAAAACAGTTTTTCTGACAAACAATAGTGGATGCTGCGTAGCTTACTGGCGCATAAATCAAAATAAAAAAATAGCCAGCATCGTAAGTAGCATGAGCTACGTCTAGACACCGTTGAATAAACAGTGATAGCAGAGGCGTATGTGCCGCTCATTGGTTCTGACTTCTAATAACGAGGAATCCCATGTCTCTGACTAGGTGGAAATTGACAATGCGTATACTTCCTTCTAGCCATGGACCCATTGTGACGTCGAATTCAGAGCATAAAATTGAACTAACCTCTGTTTATGCGAGGGCGAAAATTTTAGAAAATCCCTTCTTTGAAATACCACAAAGAGAGCAAAAGATGCAACATCAGATTAAGTTTTATTATATTTTTCTTAACAAGTAAAGGAAAAACATTTAAATGCATTAAAATTGCCGCCCTCGCGCCATTCTGTATCAATAGTTCTTATATTTGTGTTGCCAGAGCATACATAGCCGGCACCAGGGGCTAGTGTTTGTTCACTTATACCAGGGGTTTCCAACCTTTTTCCTACATCGACCCCTTTTAAAAGAATGATTTTCTTCATCAATGCCCTCCCAATCTTCCCTATAATATACAGCATACAACATTATTATAATACTAATAACTCTACATAAAACACTTAAAGATAACAGTTTGAATAAGAATATGAACAAAAAATTAGAAAAAGGGGTTCATTACGTTTACGTTTTATTGTTTTTTGTACTATTTTCACTTTTAATTTCACAAATATAAACAAGATTTCAAAAACACGGATTATAATTGCACAAAAGTTCGATTTCAATTAATGTGGTTGTTGTGCTTGATGCATTGATACAATTTTTTTTAATGTTTGGCCTGAAATTGCTTATCATCGTATAGTCACAATTACTAACATAACGAATATAAATATATATTTTACGAAACAATTTTACTGACTTATATGTAATTATAATATATTTTTAAAAAAATTTAATGCGATGGTTTTATGGCTGATGCTTTTTCATAATACTTTTTATCTGTATTTATACATATGCAATCTGTAGTTATACTGCAAATCTGTATTTATACATATTAAAATGGATATTTTGGGTTTTACTAAGGACGAGGTCCTTCTGGACCCTCTACTGATTTTAGACTTTTTGGAAATTTTTGGTTTTATGGAGATTGTCTAGCCTTGCTAGACAATCTGGGATTAGTAATTAAAAAAAAGAAAAAAAAAAGGATATTATCATCTAATAATTACATTCCTAAAAAATTAAACTTTAAAACGGAAAAATTTAGCATCGACCCCCAATAGACCCCTGGAATACTATAGCTCCTTTTTAAACTCCATCGACCCCTGAGGGGTCCACCCGGACCCCGTTGGGAATCCCTGACCTATACGGTACCCCCATTGAAAGCAACCGGCGATTCTCAAGAATAAAGTGCGAAGGTCTTCATTGACAAATACCACGCGTTGGCAAGCGACAACATTCTGGAGATAAGAAAGGACTTTGACGCTTTCTAATTAATAAATATCTTATGGTATGAACTAACCTTCTAACTATTGTATTTTCATCAATAGAACCCATGATTTTGATTGTGATGCGACAAGTTTCCATTGTTAATATTTACACTCGAAAAAAAGTTATTGCATCCTGTGCAGGCTGTCGATTTACGTTTCTGAATATTTCGCAAGGAATGATTGCTTGGATCTTCTAGAGCTCACTTAAACATATTTCCATTCACATTAACTGATTATTCACAATTCAGTCAGATTTATCAGTTTCAAACGTCAAGTCCCTCGACATTTTTATATTTGTTATAAATCGTTATTACCTACTTAAAATTTCTGTGTTATTCACCTTCTGCCAAAATGGTTCTTCTTAACGAATGCATCTATTTGAATCCCGTTTTCACCTTATAATAATCAACAACCGAATACTTAAACTACAGACAGAGAATAACACTGAGGAAAAGCTATGAATGTGTATTAAAAGCCTTAATCGGCCATATCGCACCTCTGCTAGTTACATCTCAAAATAGCCATATTTTCAGGAACAGCTAAAGAAGATATATGTCAAAATTTCATTTCTTGTTTTACGAATGCTTATGATAATTTTGGGAAAACTTATTGTTCGAATCACTTCAGAAGGCAAAACTATTTAATATTAAAGTTGTTTTCAATTTTTAAAGCATGATTTTGAATTTCATTTACGATATAACCCTCTTCTAGTAACCTCATTTTGTCAACATGGACTGAAAAGCTTGAGGGAATACTGTGATATATCTATGCTAATGCACAATCTATCTAAACTTTTCACAATACAAAGAAAAAACCTTGATAACATGAACAGGAGGTAAGAAAAAAATACAAATTTATTTTCCAAATAAAAACATTAATTTTCTAAATAAAATTTAATGAATATTTTCATTGCAGGAACATTTTAATGCAACAACACTAGGCACTGACAAAAATCTTATTTTGATTCTTCGCGCATGGGCAAGTTTTCCCTCCTAGTTGTGGAAGAGGGTAATAAGCACCATCTAGGAGATTGTGTTGGTACTAGGCTTATAACATTATTCGAGAACGAGAAACACTTCATTGTGGTGCAATTATCTCAAAATCGAAAATTGCGGAGATGTAATACTCTTCTAGCAGAGGTGCGATATCTTCAATTTTCGAATATCATTTCTTTTTTTTCTTTTTCAAACTTTATAAAAAATATTAAAAATTGTTCGATAACTTCAAACAAGACCACACGCTCCTGCGGAGTTGTCAAGATTTAACCATTAACGCCAGAGCTACCCAGCTAATCAAAATGACTGGTTTTTAACTTGGCTAAAAATACGAATATCTTAATTATCGGCACTTCTAGAGTTAATTGTTCAAGCCTTTAAAGAATGATCTCGGGTCAAAGATTCGTCTCAAGTGTTATAAGCGCTGAGAAGAGACTAATTTCTTCAACGCGAGATAAGGGAACCAGATAAAGTTTATCAGCTTAGTATCTGCAGTAATAGTTCTTATTCGCAGGAAAACATTTTTTGTTTACAAATGTTGGAAGCGAATTCACTTGCATCGACTTGAGTCTGCATATCAATGGTGAGTAGTCTATTTATAAGATATTTATTTAAAATTCATTATATACGAGTTTTATATTCATTCGCTACACGAGTACACATGTTTACACTGGCCCATACGTTAACATTTTTTCGTGGATACCCCTCCGTTTGTTAACTAAATTTTTCACTGTTAATACGATGAAACTTCTTGGCTTCTTTACGTCATTGGAAATTTTTCACATTCATATCTTTCATACGTCGTCACATTTTGAACAAAAATTTTAAAATGTATTTGTTACATAATTTTATAATATACTTTCTCTACAAAATTATATAGCAAGGACCTTTTTTTTAATAGTTAGGCAGAGATGGTTCCAATTAGCCTTTCAATTAGCACCTGAATCATCTTGCATGGAGCTTTTGTTTTTACAAGTACCACAAAAATTACATATTTTCAAGCTCATTTTGAAAGGTTGCAGTCGACGTTAAAGCGTGCCCCTCCGGCAAAAGCAGAAGGCAACGAAATATAATTTTGAGCTCATGGCTGAAAGCGTATTATGTACGTGAATTAGATTATTATTAATCTCATGCTGAGTCCATATGTGCTGTAATTTAGCTGAAAGGAAATTTTTTTCACTGTATTCAAAATTTCTAATTTTGTGGCAGAAAAATTGTGTATGTACAACAACCATATAGAGCATAAAAGTCCACAAATTAAAATTCGTGAAAATTATTTAAAGAATGTAAAATGATAAAAATTAAGAAAAAAATTTAAAAAATTAAAAATTGGTTCTTGTTTCTCCTTTAAAAAAATGGAGGTGAGAGAAACCCTCTAGATCAGCAGATTCAATTTCATAACGCACAGGATGTTCACTTAATATATATCTTTTTTTTTATCATCCCAAGACAGACCTTGACTTTTCAGCCATACGTCTACTTCTAGCAGCACAAATAAAGATTCAAATCAGCAATAAAACTGTTAAACTCTTTCGGGAAATCAAAGTCTACGACGTCACTAAGTCTGGGGCACAATATGAGGTCATTACTGGACGTCTGCATACAAGACAAAATGAAAAATCTACCAGTTCCATATATTAATGCTGCTTCTGCAGACAGTCATGCGCTATAAGGGTTCTAAAGCACGCAGTGCCAATCCGTCTTGGTCAATCACGAGACAGCTCTAAATCCATCATACAGCTCCTTTTCACTGAAGTATATATTTCATTGATTTTATGTCGTTCTCTGTATTTATTACTCTTACGTCTATGACTAATTGTATGGTCTGATCCATGGATGAACAAAGTTGGGGGCGATCATAGCTAGCCTGATGTGCAATATGAAAACAATTATATATATATATATATATATATATATATATATATATATATATATATATATATATATATATACACTCACACTATCATACAATAAAGGACCGGACAGTAAGATGTGATGGTATAAAGGAAAAAATACATGCTTTAATAGGGGGGATGGTTCCCCACGTACTGCAATTACACTAGAAAACCTTCTGAGCATACTTTCAACAAGGTTTTGATACACAGCTATGGGTATTTGTGTCCATTCCTTCTACAAGAATGTCGCCAGCTCAGCTGTAGATTTCGGACGTGGTTCCCTGGTCCGTAAGCGTCGCTCTAACGCGTCCCCCAAATGTTCTATGAGGTTTAGGTCGGGACTCTGGGCAGGCCAGCGAAGAGGTTTTACATCCATATCTTGATACCACTGCTTGACAGTGGCTGCAACATGACACGGAGCTTTGTCGTCCTGGAACTAACATTCATCCATTCCATAAAATTGCTAGAGCGTAGGAAGAACCTGATTGTCCAAAATGTTCATGTAGGCGTCGGCGTTCAGTTTACCAGGAATCACATGCAAAGGTCCCAGGCCGTACCACTAAAAATACCCCCAAACAAATACACCACCACCTCCGAACTTGAGAATTGGAACGATGCACTCTGGTAACAGACGTTCGCCTGGCATTTGCTAAACTCAAGCACGCCCATCCGACTGGAAGAGCGTGTAGTGGGACTCGTTGCTTCATAAAACAGTTTTCCAGTGGTCCCCAGTCGAGTTGCGAGGTTGCAAACACCAAGCGAGTCTGCTGGCTTTGTTGGATGGGGTGATGTTTGGTTTGTGTGCAGTAACACATCCGTGGAATTTGAGAGCGCGCAGTTCTTTCCGCAAAGTATTGGAGTGACCGTATGCCCTGCTGCCTGTTGAAACTCACTGTTCATGATTTGGAGTGGTTTCTTGCGGTTCTTACGAACCTCACGCTTCTGGACACGCCGATTCCTTTCGGTCAGTTTACGGAGCGATCAACGTGTGAAGTTCTCCCAACTCCCGTAGTCTTCCACTTCTTCCCGACATCACTAACAGTTGACCACGGCTGTCATAATTCTACCGCAATTGCACGAATAGACTTGCCACTAATGTGACAACCAACAATAACACCTCTTTCAAAGTCATAAAGTTCTTTTCGTTTCGACATATTGCACAATTTCACACAGAACTAACGATGTTACCACTTTGCGTATCTTATTTAACATTGGCAGGTCATGTGTCGGATTTTATGCAAATCCGCCGGCGTCCGGTCCATTATTGTAGGGTAGTGTATAAATATATATACATCTATATATACAGAGAGAGAGAGAGAGAGTTCAATATTACCCGTTTTCAGTTACGTCCACCACGATCAACATGTTTTGCCTCCTTAAAATTTCACGTGCGTCTGCGCAACTGATTTACGACAGAATGTCAACTCATTTAAATTTATGAGTTGCTCCTCTCCTTTGATTCCAACTGAGTAGGCTCATCCGCTAGCTGTACCCAAAGATTCCCACGCATTCTGAGCACGCGTAGATTCCAAAGATAGGGGTTATAAGTACAGATTTATTAATCAAAATAGGATATTAATTTAAAAGGGTAATTTCTAGGCCACGAGTGGTATATCAAACAAAATGGGGAATTGGTGTCTTTTGACTCAACTTATATATATATATATATATATATATATATATATATATATATATATATATATATATATATATATATATACTATATATAAGTTGAG
The DNA here is from genome assembly GCA_907164885.2 of Dolomedes plantarius. NCBI lineage: Eukaryota > Metazoa > Arthropoda > Arachnida > Araneae > Dolomedidae > Dolomedes > Dolomedes plantarius. Next base: position 99,313,636 of record OU015498.1, on the reverse strand, counting down.
TCAAAAGACATATATATATATTTTTTTATTTCAATATATATATATATATATATATATATATATATTGAAACTTCTCTATCCGGAGCAGTAAAGATTCCGTTAAGAGTGGCCCCGTCGAAAATAGGTTTCTTTTATAACATTGGCTGTATGGAGTCTTTCATTTGTTCTTAAGAAAGTATGATCGTTTAGAGAGGTGGCCAGCTGGAGAAGTTTCACTATATATTTATATATATATATATATATATATATATATATATATATCTGTGTGTGTGTGTGTGTGTGTGTAAGCATATTTATTTTTTGGCGGATTCCAGGAGGAAGCAAATACTCAAGATTTCGCCAATGTCCCTGTGATGTGGGAACCTAAAGAAGATTCTGGAATGTTGACGAAGAAGTTCAAAAAAAGAATCGAAGATAAATATAATGTCAAACTGAGTAAGTTTCTCCACATAGAAACACCATTTGACTACATCAATTTTATTCAAAGGAATATTTTTTATTAACTACAGAGGCTGTTCACACATTTTTTAGACGATGTATAGTGTATTCACAAAACTAAATTACATAAAATTCTTGTGTTTTAAATGTTCTATTTGACATCCCTTATTCTGAACTATCTTTCGACACCGCAATTTCCAGGATAATAATGCCTTTTGAAGTGTCAGAAAAGGTATTCTATCCCATTCCTCCTGAACATCTTTCCAGAGTCCTGTAAGGGTTTTGGGACCACGTTTGGATAATGCAGATTTTAAAAGTCCGAAAGCACAAAAATCCATAGGTGATACATCGGGAGATTTAGTAGGGATATCAGTGAAGGGTATGGCCTTGATACCAGTTTTTTGTTCCATTTCTTTTAGGAAATTTACAGTGGATTTTGATGTGTGACTGCTAGCTTTGTCCTGATGGAGTCTCACAGATTGATGGCACTGTGGGTAAAGCGATGATATTTCATTCAGAAAAATTGGCGATAAAATATGTTCCTGATAGTATTTGGAGGTAATCTTGACATAGTTTCCACTCTCTTTATGTTTAACTTGCCATTATAAGAAAAACCAGAAACAATCATGAATCCCTTAGAAAAACTTTCTTTCGATTCTTTGAACCATGTACTTAAATTTTTTTCTCCCCTTTTATGATAATAAATGGCTCTTTTTTTGTTGCAATCATTTAAATACACCCATGATTCATTAATTGTGACAATTGTTTTCCATTTTTCTTTGGATAAGTGTTTCTCATATAGAATTCTGCAGCGTGTCTTGCGTTCAGCGATATGATTTGGAAGAAGACGATGCACATTGCGTTTTCTCGCTTTCTCGAGATTTAAATCAACGTTTATCATTTTGTTTACATTGGACACCGAGCATTTTAATGATTTTGCAACTGTCCTTTGACTAGGGGGATTTTCTTTTAACATTAAACAACGTACCTTTGCAATAGTCGAAGATGTCCGTTTTTTCCTTCGATACTTGTTTGGAATTTTTGTCCCACTTGAGGCTCCAATTTGAAGTTTTTTTCCTTTCTTGTTGACGATATTACCTATCGACGCTTTAGATATCACAAAACCATGACTCTCACATCGTTTTCGGATAACCGAGTATGCATATTTCTCTTCGGAAAGAGCAAAAATGTAGCCTTCGAACCACTGCTTTGTTAAAAACGCCATTTTGAATAAAAACAAAACTTTCAAGCCGCAGACGATAATTTTGACTTTTGAAAACATAGTACAATTGCAATTATTTCTTTTGCAGCAAACGATTCTTTATTACCGCTTACCAAAATCGTCTAAAAAATGTGCGAACAGCCTCTGTATAAGCCTTTGTAGCTCAGTATTTCAGTATGTTAGATTGTAGTCAAAAAACAGTATATGAAAATCATATTGATTTTCATATACTGTTTTTTGATTTTCATATATGAAAATCATATTGATTTTCATATTTCTACATCCTATTTGTTCTTTAATAATTTTCCTTCAATTTTCTCTGAAGGAATTTATTAGTGTTTGTTTAAGTGCTAAAAGCCCCCAAAATATCAAAACCTTTTTTATATTAACAATTCTGCTGTTAGGGAAAGCTCGACTAGTTACTACTTTACACAACTTAATAATTTCCCGCAATTGAGATATCGAAGGAAAAACTTTTGTTATCTCTAATAACTTTTGCTATCTCTGATATCTTTCTTGAAGGATTGTTTAATATCAAATGCTACCTTAATCGCTAACCCAGCATTCACTTGTAACGCGTTTCCAACACGACCAATTTCGTGAGCCATTCATGGAGATATTTTAAGTCGCGAAATACGAAATATAGCTTTCACTCTCTCTTTCCTTTCTTTCTTCCTTTCTTTCTTCCTTTCTTTCTCTCCTCTCTTTCCTTTCTTAGGGATTTTAAATCAAATATAACAAAGTTTCTATAGATTGTCACATTAGGCCTCTGAACATTTCAGATACATTACTTTTGGAGATGTCACCGTATCCTTACGGCACTTAGATGTATTTTTAGGGGGCATCTTCAAGCATACTGATAGTTTAATTGACTAACTCCATAATATTAATTTCTATAGATATCAGAAGGTTGGACATTTGAAAAAGAATAGATCAGACTTATTAAAAACTAGATATTTTATTTGCAAACTAAACAACCTAAAATATCCACTTTTCACGAGCAGAAACATTTCACACAGCACCTGGTGTGTCGATCGGCGAACTCCTGTTGAATTGAGAGCACTGAGGGTTCGTACCTCGGTCAGTTCGTAAGTGTTGCCAACTAGAGAGATGTAAAGTGAATACCGCAGTTGTGAGATGTTACCAGCTATGCAGATGTGGTATGAGTTGCAGTTCCCACGATAGTAAATCTATCAAACTGCTTATTAGTATGATTTATTTTTGAAGTCATGTAATGTCCCAAATAGGTAATTAAACATTGGTTTATTAATTTCCCATTCAACAGCTGACTACTGGGACCTTCATAAATGGTCCGTCGAAAACTTGGATAAGTTTTGGGACGAGATGTGGCACTTTGCTGGAATCATTCACTCCCAACCGTATCATCAGGTAATATCACCATTCCGTATTCTCTGTTAAATATATACTTGCTCTTGAGAGAAATAACATCGCTTTAATTACCATGTTTTTATTAACTTGTTTTCTTGTGTGTTTGTGTGTGTGTGTTTGTCTAGTACAAATCTTGCAATCGATTTTTAACTAACTTCCCGACTAGCTAGACATTTGAAACTTTTAGAATAGCTCAGAACACGATGAAAATGCATTTTTTTAATACTTTTAGCCATCTTTAAGCAGTATTAAATTAATTTTCAGTTATTTTCAGTTAATTTTGTTTTGTAGACTGGTACAGCGATCTATTGGCCGGAAAGGGAACTAGTCAAATGCAACAAGTCAAATGCAAGTTAACTTCCAATTAACTTCATTTTCTTTCAAGTAGATGGGATAATTCATCAAAAAAATTTTAAAAAAGTATTTATTAATACATAGAATTGTCAAGTTTATATGATTCAACAGAAATTTAAAAACATGATATATAAAAAGTCTTTTTATCTTGTAATTATATTAGTCTCAATTAACATGCTTTGAATATTTCTTATTCAAATCTGTTTTAAATTACCTCTCTGTCAGGAATGGACTCATATTCTTCCCCTCTCCTATTTCTCCTCCGATGACTAACTGACCGGAACTGCCTGCTTGGGGGTGGTCGAGCGAGGGGGGGGGGGTAAAGACTGGTTCGGGTAGACATTCTCTCGCCTGATTTGAAGATGAAAGGTCGGTGTATGATAGTAATGTGTGGTGTGTCCCAGTAGAAATATATGTAATAAATAATTTTGGGACTAAAGATCGTATCTTGATTCGTCAACCGTGTAATCCATTCCTACAACGAACAGCAACGGACCCAGAGGCGTTTAGGCCTCGTCCAGGGAGAGGGCTCTCCCTCAACACTCCCTTTTTTTAAATCTGAAACTTCAAGAGCTCCATGAAGTGTTATGGGAACTACAATTCATGGGCTTAACCCTCCATTGTATATTTATTTAGCAATGCATATAAAAATTCAATGATCAGATACAAAAAATAACATTAGGAAAGAGAATATAAATTGGGACAAACTAAAGTGCACTGAGAGTTCAAGAGGAATAATTACAAGATAAAAAGAACTTTTTATATACCATGTTTTTTAATTTTCTGTTAAATCATATAAACTTGACAATTCTATGTATTAATAAATATTAAAAAAAATTTTTTTGATGAATTATCCCATTAACTTGAGAGAAAATGAAGATAATTGGAAGTTAATTTGCGTTTAACTTTTCGTTCCCGTTTCGGCCAATAGATGGCTGCACCAGTCTACAACACAAAATTAACTGAAAATAACTGAAAATGAACTTAATTCTGCTTAAAGATAGCTAAAAGTATCAAAATAATTCATTGTCATCGTGTTCTGAGCTATTCTAAAAGTTTAAAATGTCTAGCTAGTCGGGGAGTTAGTTAAAAATCGTTTGCAAGATTTGTACCGGACAAACACACACACACAAACAAACAAACAAACAAACAAGAAAGCGAGTTAATAAAAACATGGTAAAAAGAGTAGGATTTCAAAACCATAAACTTCATATAAAAACATTGAAAATTATAAACTTCATTTATTTTTATGAAGATAAAATGGGAAAAAGAATGGGAAAAACCTGGAATCATATTTCTTCAATATTTTGTGAAATATTTGAGGTTGCTGCTCTCGTATAGTCTTCATGATTAAGACGATCGCTGTTTGGTTTTTATAGCTACTAATTTTGAAAACCCAGTCTCAAGCAGATCAGAAGCAATGTAAGTATAGCCTTGTAAGACTGACACCTTACTTAACAATAGCTTCTCATACATTTTTTAACATTTAAAAAATGTAAATAAAAATATTGGATATATGTAATTATAGGAAATTAAAACATTTTTTAATTTAATGATTCATATTATATACATTTACTTCAAACTATCGCGACCCATTTTTTTTACGACACACAGTTTGCGCAACACTGCTGTAAATGATTGAAGTACTTGGCAGTCATTCATCAATCAAAATCACCGTAGCAGATATAGAGAAAATAAAATGCTTACCAACACTTACAAAAAGTGATTCAAACAGTATTTTTGCCATATTTTTATTAACTCGCTTTCTTGTTTGTTTGTTTGTGTGTTTGTGTGTTTGTCCAGTACAAATCTTGCAATCGCTTTTTAACTAACTTCCCGACTAGCTAGACATTTGAAACTTTTAGAATAGCTCAGAACACGATGACAATGCATTCTTTTAATACTTTTATCCATCTTTAAGCAGTTTTGAATTCCTTTTCAGTTCATTTTGTTTTGTAGAATGGTGCAGCCATCTATCGGCCGGGACGGGAACGAAAAGTTAAACGCAAGTTAACTTCCAATTCTCGAGCTAAACGATTGATTACGCATTTGATCATTTTCTTTCAAGTTGATGGGATAATTCATCCAAAATTTTTTTAAAAATATTTATTAATACATAGAATTGTCAAGTTTATATGATTCAACAGAAAATTTAAAAACATGGTATATAAGGCCCTTTTCAGACGAGGCACATAGTTGATTAAACTAATTTCCGGGCGGCTGTCAAGGAGTGTAGCCACCATAGCAAATGTATGGGAATCGCCCGAATCCTTTCACACGCTGTGAACTCGCGGCGCAGATGGTTTGCCAGCTGGCACATGTGCCGCTAACGTTCTCATCCCGATAGGTTGACTCAACACAAAAGACATTACTGAAGGTACGCTCTTCACACCAGCCGCCTAGTTTGCATCAACTCAGTTCTGTAGGGAAAGCGTTGTAATTGCAAGTTTGAATGTGGAACAATCATAGACATAGCGTGCTTCAAACTTTTTTTTTTTTTTTTTTTTTTTTTGGGGGGGGGGGGGGGCACGAATTGAATTCAGTTCGAGTCCTCCTTAGCGCATTTACTGCCGGACGGTCCTTAAAATATCAATTATTATTATTTTTTTTAAATTGAATAACAATAGAATTGATGTTTGAGTAGTATTCAAAAGTTATACAATGAGAAAAATAAATATAATATAAATAAAATAAGGAAAAAATATAGCATCGAAATTTTTTTATGGATCATATCATTGTTAAAAACTATATTAAGGCTAAAGATATGATAGGAATCTTCAGTCTCACAGTTTGAAAAAGCGGGAAAAAAAATAACTTTCTTAAAAGTTTTCTGCAATTTTCCGATTTTAACTGAAATTATATTAACGTTTTAGTTTATTTCAAGTTAAGTTGGGGGGGGGGGCACGTCCCCCCCCCCCAGACGCTATGGGAACAATTCATCGAATAAATTCGTATTATAAGTCCTGCGATATGGGACATGAGGTGTGATGAATATAGCAATATAATTAAAAGGGGTGAAGGTTGGAGGGAATTGGCACTCAAATTTTATACCGAATTCAACACCATGGATCCTGACCAACAAGGTGCAATCGGTAAGAACATTTCATTCAAATTATTAGAATTATATAATTAATTATTTGGATGATTTTCGCAGTTTGGTGCCCCTAGTTGTTTCCATAGAAACATTAGAAGGTTTCAATTTTTATTACTATCAAACTATGTATATTAAGCAAATATCGATACAAATAAATATAGATGCATGCTCAATAAAGTAGTCGGTACAATTCAAATTTAAAAGTTCATTTGTTATTTTGTTAATGGTGGTTTAAAAACTCCAAAATTAAAACAAATTTTTTAACTTTTTTAGAAATTTTATTTAAATTTCTTTAGAAACCGCATTATCATTAAAAAAATGAACAGAAATATTTATTTGGTCATTTCAACGAAATATATTCTTTATCATTGGTAGTTTATTTGATGTTTCTTATGGTGACATACGTCACTCTCTTTATATTACTTATCAAACAGCATTGCATCGATTAGTACAGGTTATGACTGTTACACTTAAAAACATATGTGGGAGCACCAAATTGCGCGAATTTACCCATTATTTAATTAAATTTATCTAGATTTGCAAATGTGAACATCGCTTTATGCCTATAATTTGAATAGTTTTCATATGAGGGGTTTTTTGCATTAACCCTTTCAGATGTGCAATTTTATTATTATAATTTTTTTTAAAGTATGATTGAGGTATAATGGTCCTACAAATAAAAGAAATGTGATTAAAAAAATTAGCAGCCCCCCCCCCTTAAGTAGAGCAAATATAAAAATAATACATTTTGTATTTTTGTAAGTAAAAACCTGAGTGCCATGTTATGATACTTTCTTAATTCTATATTCCCCTACATCATTATAAATCAAAGACTAAATTTGTGTAAAAGAAAGGTATTGGTCGAAGAAAGATATAATATTTAAGTTTAAAGTTTTTGAAATTTAAAAATTTAAGGGGGGAAATCACTTTAAAACCTTAAAAAAATTCAATTTTTTTACTATGATTTAATTTTGAAGAATGGAATATAAGGAATCTTATGAAAAAAATGAAGTCGATGACACAATTACAACCGATTTTATGGCCAAATGTATAAAGCAAATAGTAAAGTAATTTATAGAAAATTTAAACCTTAAATGGCTTTTTCTAAAAACTTATTTTGAAACTTGTGCGCACTATTTCTTCAAAACTAATAGTCCCAAATTGCTAAAATTTTGTATACATGTATATCTTGTATGTTTATACAATTTCTACCTAAATTTAGTTAAGTACATATCACTAACTTTTTTACAGCAATTTTTTTTTAATTTGATATTTTTTGTACATTATAATACATTTGCCTGAAAAAATTATTTTTATGGGAAATATCGTAATTATTCTAGGTGTAGATTAAAGTATAACCTATGAATAGAATATATACACATTTAATGTAGTAAACTGTCTTCTTCCACCTCATTTTTTAATCGCTTTTCGCCTGCCTGACGTCTAGCTACTGACGAAGCGTTGCCACAACCCCGAAGGAGAAGGCTTCGCCTTGAATTGGGCGCGCGAGGTGCCTCGTGTGAAAAGAACCTCACACGGCAGTCAACTACATGAAAATAAACAAGGCAAATCAGTTGAATCATCTAATGTGCTTCGTGTGAAAGAGGCCTAAAAATTCTTTTTATCTTGTAATTATTTATCTTAAGTATTCAAAAGATTTTATCATCTAACATAGGCGTAGCATGATTCTAACTTTTGGGGGGGCACGAATTGAATTCAGTTAGGGCTCTCCTCCGTGCATTGACTGCCTGGCGGTCCTTAAAATATGAAATATTATGATTATTTTTAAATTAAATAACAATAGAATTGATGTTTGAGTAGTATTCAAAAGTTATACAATGAGAAAAATAAATATAATATAAATAAAATGAGAAAAATGTATAGCATCGAACTTTTGTTATGGATCATATCATTGTTAAAAACTATGTTAAGGCTAAAGACATAATCGGAATCTCCAGTTTCATAGTTTGAAAAAGCGGGGAAAAAAACCAACTTTCTTAAAAGTTTTCTACAATTTTTTGATTTTCACTGAACTTCTATTAACGTTTTAATTTATTTCAAGTTAAGTTGGGGGGGGGGGGACTCCCCTCCCCGACGCTACGCCTATGTTATCTAATGACCAAGTTGTATTTCTACTATATCAGCAATAGAATAGTCGTTTGTTAATACGAACACCACATGTCATTTTGAAGCTAAAAATATAATCCTTTTAGAAAAATTTAAACTCACTATCACCCTCGCCTTTTTATTATTTTTTATGAAAGGAAAATTGGTACTGAGAAAGTGAGAAAGCGAGTCCAAAATTTCATTCAGTTAGCTTAGAATATTATTATCTCCAGAAGTGTTGTACCACCGTCAAGTGGCGTTATACAGATTTCAGGTTACCGTAATTTGCTGCTTATTATTCGTGGATAATACGTTAAAAAAAATGAATTTCTTGATGCGGATTATAGGAAGCTGCGATAAACTGTAGCTTTATCTCCGAGGCAGTCAGATAAAAGTTTTTAGTTCTGAAAACGAGCTTCTAAAATATTTTTCTTAATCTATAATAGATGGCGCCATAAGCGGAAGAAATACAGTATTTTTTTCTGGAATGATGGACTGCGGATATCACGAGATAAATGTCCGACGTGGTTATCTGTTTCGTTCGCCCAGAAGTTTTGACCAGTCATTTCTCGGAGGGAAGTGGGATGTAAAATCATGTACATGCAGTCGATTTAGTCAACTTCATGTGCTAAGAAGGGGAAAAATCATTTCTGTTGACGTTATCACTGGAAATTATTACTATAAATATATGTAAAATTTTCGGTACTTACGTATTATAGCTGAAGCTTGGCAGCTCTTTAACCCTTGGCGTAATATCTGCTCGCCAACACCTAACTTCACAGTGGCAACTTATTTCCTGCCCGGAAATTATAAACATTTCGAGCAGAAGAATATTAAAATAATACAAATGTGTTGAAAACGTGGTTACTCCCAAGCTCTAAGTGCCAATAAGATTTTTTTTTATTTAAATACAAATTTTAAGGGGGGTTAAAAAGGGCATAACCCCCTCTAAAAACCCCCCTCTAAAAACACCCATTGTATCTTTGGAACCATAGGGCCTAGGAAGTTGAAATTTCGTATGGTGGTTCCCCATAATCCCTAGGTGCCTTCTAAGAAATCTTTTTTTGGAAACTGTAAATTTTAAGGGGTTAAAAAGAGCTTAACCCCCTACCCCCTTCTAAAAACACCCACTGTATATTTGGAACCATAGGGCCTAGGAAGTTGAAATTTCGTATAGTGGTTCCCCATAATCCCTAGGTGACTTCTAAGAAATCTTTTTTTTGGAAACTGTAAATTTTAAGGGGGTTAAAAAGAGCTTAACCCCCTGCCCCCTCTAAAAACACCCACTGTATCTCTGGAACCACAAGGCCTAGGAAGCTGAAATTTCCTATGGTGGTTCCTCTTAAGCTCTAGGTGCATACCAATAAATCATTTTGAACGCTCGAAATTTAAGGGGCCCCTCTTCCCCCAAAAAATTCCTACTGTATCTCTGGAACCATAAGGCCTAGAAAGCTGAAATTTTGTATGGTGGTTCCTCTTAAGCCCTAGGGACACACCTATAAATATCTTTTTAAAGTTCGGATTTTAAGGGGTTTAGCCCCTTCCCCCTTAAAAACCCACTGTATCTCTGGAACCATAAGGCCTAGGAAGCTGAAATTTTGTATGGTGGTTCCTCTTAAGCCGTAGGGGCACACCTATAAATATATTTTTAAAGTTCGGATTTTAAGAGGTTTAGCCCCCCCCCCCTTCCCTCTAAAAAAACCACTGTATCTCTGGAACCATAAGGCCTGGGAAGCTGAAATTTGTTTGTTTGGTTTCCCTTAAGCCTTAGGTGCACACTAATAATTTTTTTAGTTCAAATTTTAAGGGGTTTGGCCCCACCCCCAAAAAAATAATAAATAAACCCACTGTATCTCTGGAATCATAAAGCCTGGGAAGCTGAAATTTGGTTGGTTGGTTTCCCTTAAGCCCTAGGTGCACATCAAAAAATCTTTTTTTTTTAAGTTCAAATTTTAAGGGGTTCAGCCCCCTCCCCCCCACCCCCCAAAAAATAATAAATAAACCCACGGTATCTCTGGAACCATAAGGCCTGGGATGCTGAAATTTGGTTGGTTGGTTCGTTTTCCTTAAGCCCTAGGTGCACACCAATAATTTTTTTTCTTTTTTAGTTCAAATTTTAAGCGGTTTAGCCCCCCCCCCAAAAAAAAATAGAAATAAACCCACTGTATCTCTGGAACCATAAGGCCTGGAAGCTGAAACTAATGTTGGTTGGTTTTCCTTGAGCCCTAGGTTCACACCAATAAATTTTTTTTTACATTCAAATTTTAAGGGGTTTAGTTCCCCCCCCCCAAAAAAAAAAATATCCCACTGTATCTCTGGAACAATAAGGCCGAAGAAGTTGAAATTTTGCATGGCGTTTCCTCTTAGGCTCTAGGTGCTGGCCAAGAAAGATGTTTAAAAAGCAACATTTTAGGAGGTTGTAAAGTGGTTTTAAATCCCCAAAATAAAAATGAAATATCCAAAACTCGTATTTAAATTCGGATCACTGTCGTTAAATTCTGCGATGAACTCCTTATGAGAAATGACCCCACCTTACTGCCAAAGTTAATTGAAATTAAATGAACCAAATGGCATAATTCATGGCACTCTTGTAATCTGTGGCGAAGGACGTGTATGAAATATACGAAAGCAGTTATTAAACATGCATCAACATTTTGAGCAGCAGCATGTTTAAAAAAGTATTTGGAAAACACATTGAAAAGTTTAAAAAAATTAGCAGCTGAAGAACATGATTTCGCTATAGATAATTTTAGATCTACTTAAAAATTTCATATTAAAGACAAAATAGGAATACACTCTTAGACAAAAAATAGCGACGCGCCAAGAAGGGGTAATGCAAATTAGACACAAATTGATATGCATACAGGTTTCGACGGAAAATGCAAATATTTAAAGTTTGGCAATCGGGATTTTAAAGTAATGGCAATCGGGAACCGTAGAACCAGTTTTCCTTCTGAATTCTGACTGTTTTGCCGCAATCTTTAATATTACATCTCCAGCTACTGGTCGATTAAAATAGGCACGCATGTTGTGAAAGTCAGGGCATACACGCTGACTGGGCAAAATTCCACGGATCTGGAAAAAAGACACTGCATCTTCTTCCTTTTGGCCTATATTACACTATCAAAGTTCTTTGACAAAGATATTTTTAAAAATTTATTTGTATCTTTTATAACAGTTATACATAAAAGAAATGCTATAACCTCAAAATACCCCTATTACACTATCAAAGTTCTTTGACAAAGATCTTTTATAAAAGTTATTTCTATCTAAGGGGGCTAAATCCCTTAAAATTCGAGCTCTTAAAAAAGATTTATTGGCGTGTACCTAGGGCTTAAGGGGAAGTACCATACAAAATTTCAGCTTCCTAGACCCTATGGTTCCAGAGATACAGTGGGATTTTTTAGGGGGGAGGGGGTTAAACCCCTTAAAATTCGAGCTCTTAAAAAATATTTATTGGTGTGTACCTAGGGCTTCAGGGGAACCACCATGCAAAATTTCAGCTTTCTAGGCCTTTTGGTTCCAGAGATACTATAGGGTTTTTTTTAGAGGGGGGTTAAGCCACTTTTAACCCCCTTAAAATTTGCATTTTTCAAAAAGATTTTTTAGTGTGCACCTAGGGCTTAAGGGGAACCACCATACGAAATTTGAACTTCCTGGGTCCTATGGTTTCAGAGATACAATGGGGTTTTTTTTCAGTGGGGAGGGGGTTAAGCCCCTTTTAAACCCCTTAATATGTGTACTTTTTAAAAATCTTTCTTAGTGGGCATCTAGAGCTTAGGAGTTACCACCATGCAAAATTTCAGCATCCTAAGACTTTTCCTTTGAAAGATTTGCGTTTTTAACATACTCATTTTGAATATTTTTCGTGTATTTCTGTTTTGTCATTAGTGCGCAATTTTTAATTAGAGCTAAAACTATTTCGAATCGAAATCTTATTCTATCTCCTGCGTTTTCCACACATTTGTATTTTTTTAACATGCTGTTGCTCGAAATGTTGTTTATAACATCCGGGCACCGAAATCTTTTATAAAATTTGACGAAGAACTCGACTTTTATAAAAGTTGAGGTATTACACTGTCATATTTCTCGTCAAACTTCTTTTATAAAAGATCTTTGTGAAATAACTTTTATAACCTAAAAAAATAAAGAAAATCTTCAAACGAAACTTAGAACGGGAGCGAAAAGCAATGAATGGCGAAAACAATACTATCAACAAGGATGGAGCGCATAATTGGCGCTTTATTGCCGCTTTTTCGCCAAACCGCAAAGCTTCAGCTATAATACGTAAGTACCAAATTTTCTAGCCGTAAAGCTCTGTGTCGAATGAAAGTTAAACACTTTTATTGCATCCTCTAATGCCGCTATTCTTTAGTCGTATGATGTGTATTAAAAAAAAAGCTGACGTGCAAGGACACAATCCTTTGCGGGTAATACTCCGCCGCTTATTACAGGAGAATTTTTTTTCATTTCATTGGAGAAAATTACAGTTGCAAATCATAGGCAGGAAATTAGCCTAACATTGCAATTCCATGTCTTTCCTGTTTAAGCCATTCCTCCCTTTTTGCCTTGATGGGATTTTTTTTTTCTAATGGACATACTGAAACAGTTATATTCCACTGACAAATATCAATGCATACATACGATATATATCTCATATAAATTCCTTATACACACACACACACACACACACACACACACACACACACACACACACACACATATATATATATATATATATATATATATATATATATACACTCACTTCCAAAAGGTAAGCACGGAGCGGTAAAATGCGAAAAAATAGACAAGTTCTGCTTTGATTGACATGAAATGCTGCAAGTAAGTAGCTCTATGTTTATTCATGAAGCAAAACAAAGAATTACATACAGAGATAAAAAAATATTGAATTTTCATAAATTATAAGATGACGTCATATTTGCGTCATTAAGAAAACGATGTTTAAATGCAAAACAAACAGCAAAAACGGACATTAATAGGGTATGTGAGCACCCCTCCCCTTCATACAAAGTGTACAACGTGTGATCATGCTTGTTACGAGGTAATCAACCATCGCAGAGTCGAGTAATCGTCATTTCTCCTGTAAGGCAGTTTCTAAATCTCTGAGAGTGGCTGGAGGTGGGAAACGTCTACTACAGCACTGCCAAGGGCATCCCAAACAGTTTCTATTGGATTAAGTTTCGGCGAGTAAGCCGGCCACTCCATACGCGCAATCCCCTCACTCTCCAGAAAGTCGTCAACGATGGCAGCTCTATGGGGACGGGCATTATCGTCCATTTAAATAAAAGAAGGACCAACTGCGGCAGCGTACAGTTTCACAGTGGGGTCTAGGACTTCATCTCCATACCGTACAGCCGTCACAGAACCTCGCTTGTAGATGTGCAGGTCGGTGCGATATCCCAATGAAATCCCTGCCCAGACCATGATGCTTCCACCGCGGAATGCGTGATGTTGGGTGATGTTCTCGGGCCGATTGCGTGTGCCTTGTTCCTTCCAGACCCTTACACGCTTATCATCGGGTTGTAGGGCAAATCTGGACTCATCTGTGAACATAACGTTGTCCCAATCAGACAGAGTCCAATTCACATGCTAGCGACACCACTTTAATCGTGACCATCTGGATTGGACGGATAAAGGAACACAAACTCGTGGTACCCGGGCGTACAGACCATTCATGTGTAGCCTTCGACGAACAGTAGTGCCAGATATCGCCTTACCAATGGCCGCTGCAACCATAGATTTCACACGTATGGAGGTCGAGCCTCGATTCTGCTTGGCTACAACAGCAATATATCGATCTTCCGAGGGGGTCGTAACCCTTGGACGACCGGCTACAGGTCTTCGGACAACTGATTGGCTGGTTTGGAATTGTTTCCATAATCGTGAAGTGACGGAATTATGAACGCCGAAGAAAAGAGCTACATCTGTGATAGACTGTCCTGCTTCAATGCGTCCGCCAACCCGCCAGCGCTCAGAATCTTCCATTTGTCTTCTGGAAGCCATAGAAACACGTCTAACGTGAAAACAAATCGTGCGAATGTTCTAAACACCTTTCATCAGCACTTACATACAACTCCTGTATTTCTTCACAATGCCTACTTCTTATACGACTGCCTGTTTTGCATATTTCTGGACGCGAAACCGTGATTGGCTGTTACCTAACATAGTTGCATACTTCCTTCTACCTTTGCAGCAAATTTCAGCTACTTTAATTCAGATTGGCTTACGGAAATTAACATTTTTCTCTCCGTGCTTAACTTTTGGAAGTCAGTGTATATATATATATATATATATATATATATATATATATATGTGTGTGTGTGTGTGTGTGTGTGTGTGTGTGACGCTTCTACTCGTATCCTCTTCTTATGTTGCAGTCTTCTTCATGACACAAGTGATGAAACTTCATTTATAATTGAACCAATTTATTCTTCATAGTTATGTAAAGTCTCAGCTTCAACATCGTAATATTCTAATTCCCTCAAAAGCCTCAACCTCTCATCCGCGAAAACACGTGTCCTTTCTCTTCAGCTATCCCATTGTTTCTGCGTCTGCTATTAAAATCGCGTAGTATGTTTTTACGCTCCCAAAGAGCGGAGTTATTGAGTCACAGATGTCCCGTGACGGGTGAATTAGAATCGCCTAATGCCCATTGCATAATTCGTGGTTTGAAAACACATCGTATGTTTCCTGAATCCAGAGCCTCCCGTCTTGTGCCGTCATCTATTGGCATTTTTTCTTTAACTACTCTTTGAAAACCCGTAAATTTTAAATGATTTCCCAAATGTTATTATCTAAGTTACCCCAATTAGTTTAACCAATGATCATGGCATTACTTACTTACACACACACACACACACACACACATATATATATATATATATATATATATATATATATATATATATATATATATATATATATATATATATATATATATATATATATATATATATATATATATATATATATATATATATACAATATCATATGTATAGATTCTCAAATGACTACTGCAAAATTAAATAGCCGCCATATTCTTAGGCAGAGACGTCAGGACTTCGAGTTCCAGAAATCGATGCGTTGCCTGGCGTCAGGCTAAATGCTATTTTACGAATGACAGTGCAAAGATCTCTCCGCTTTTAGTTGTATCTATTTTCATTTCTCAGGCAAATGAAAGACAACCTGCCAACCTCTAAAGACTATTCGTTATGATTAGCTGAAAATTTACCTTTATTCGGGAATTTCGGAAGCCGTTGAAGATTTTTTTTCCCTTCGGAAACAGAGCAAGGCAAGTAAAATGGCGTCTGTGTAATCGTTGTTTTGCTCTGCTCCCGAAGAAGAAATCTGCAATGGCTTTCAAAATTCGGGAATAACGTTTCCATTTCAGTTTTTTTATAGCAAATATTACAAGACTTTTTTCCCCACTCTCTCGTTAGAGAGAGATGTCAGTGTTGAGAGGGCGTTATTTTGTGATTTCGAAAACAAATTTTCTCATTTTGTCGGAATAGATTTATTTGAATTTACTTTCAGTAGTTCGAACAAAGGGAAGCATTTCCAAAATATTTTGAATAGAAGAGGCATTTGAACTAAAAACCGGTAGGGCCTGTTTACATAGAATCCGTCAGCGTCAGCGTAAGAATTTTTAACCAATCATATACCAATCATTGACATGTTTCACCAATCAGCGCCAACGGAATCTTTAACGCTGACGTCAGCGTTAAAGATTCCGTTGGCGCTGATTGGTGAAATGGGTCAATGATTGCTATATAATTGGTTAAAAATTCTTACGCTGACGCTGACTGATTCTGTGTGAACATGCCCTTATTGTAGTTCGAACTTCAATAAAATCCTTATACGGTATGAAACTATTATTCAATGAAGCTCTGTTGACACCACGCAATCTTCTCTCTTTGACAGTCGAAATAATACATTTACTAAATTATAATTTGGTAGTGTGTGGTTTCTGTACCGATCTATATTTCGCAGGTGATCGACCTCAGTGTGCCGATGAGTGGGTTTCACGATTGGTTCGCCGGAGCAAAAATGAATTACGCAGAAAATCTCCTGAGGTATAGGGATGGCCATGTGGCGTTAATCGTGGCAGGTAACGTTGTTCAGTTCATGTGCCAATAATCTTCTTGTTGCCTGCGTACAATGTAAAAATGAAATGCTGTTTTAGATACATTGCAAAAATGGAAGCATAACTAGAATGGTACGAAAGCATGTTTAAGATACAAAAGTGGGATACACAAAACAGGTGAAATTCGCTACCCAGAAACATTACACCCGTTGTTTATGCCACTTGACCGACAGCAACATCAGATTAAGGTCCCTAAGGCTTTGGGCGATGAAGGTGCGGCTCCTGTTTTGAATTAGCATCACAAGGGTCGGAGTCCGACTTGGCCAAAGGGCCAGTCCCGTAATTTTGTACCGAGTCAAATGACGAGACCCAGAACACTTGATCCCGCACCTTCAGAGGTAATTTTGAGAACTTTGAGGACATTGCAGCCACGACAGATTTTACGTGCATCAGCCGCCATTAGTGTACACGGTAGTGGATTTTGTCAGAAACGAGCATCCAACCAGTGACCTTTCAGATCACTGGCCCGCTGCTCTTGCCAACTGGGCCACTGCTCCCTTCACATTGCATCCTGAAACAGGTAGCTTTCTAGACCTGACGCAGCATTTCATTTTTTTACCGTGCACTATTTGTTTGTGGTAAACTTTCTAGGAAATTCCCTCTAAAAGCCGCATACAATTTTGAGCAACTATACTTTGACTCATATCGTCATCCTTAACTATTTCTAACTGTAGTCAATAAACTTCTTGTTACTTTAGAGGGGCCGCACACTGAACAAACTGGTTTCATTAAAAGGAGAAATTCAAGTTTGACGAAACCATTCCATTTAAAAACACAAAGATGTGCACACCGCATTTCGCAAAATTATACTTGCACAGGGTAGCGAAATCATCGTTTCTTGACACTTCTGAGTACGATTTCATAACAAATATAGTTTCATGTCGACGTTTGCAGCCGCGTGTTCTCAGGCCAGTGTTCCCTCAAATATTTTGCCGGTAAGCCAGTTTTAGTACAATTCAGTACACAAGAAGTCTTTATCTATAATCTTAACTATATTGTGAAATTTTGATGATTTGTGATGCATTTACCAGCGGTGGCAACTTTCACAACCTGTTCTTGTAGTCTATAATACAGTTTTAATTCTGATGCATGACAGAAGTGTGATATACCTTTTATGACTTCCGTTTTTCATAAAAAAGGATTTTTCAAAAATCTGATTGTAGGGGAAGACAAAGAAACCGAAAATGTGACGTACTTAGAAATGTACGAGGAGTGTAAACTATATGCTGCTGGTCTCCGGAAACTAAGGATAAAGAAAGGAGACATAGTATCATGTAAGTCGTTCTTTATGTATAAGAATTTATATTAAGAAATGGTTGTGAAAATCTCAAGGACCTAAATTTTCTTATAAGGTAATTGTAAACCAACATCCCGCTATGAATTTATGCAGGTTTCATGTCAAATCGAAAGGAAGCCGTATTTGCCATGATCGCTGCAATAAGCCTTGGTGCTATTTGGGTAGGAGCCTTGCCTTTGCTGGGATCTCAGGTATGAGTTATAAATCGCTGGAAAATCTCTCTTTTCTATTTAAAAGAACTTTTTCTTTAAGTAGTAAGGGCTTCTTAAAATGAAATGTCTCGGTTGGTCCGTTTTTTATATTTTCTCGCTCCTAGAATTTTTAAATATAAAATAAGCCTCAAATGCACTTATTCTCAAAGAGATGATATTATGAAATGTAGTCTTTCAATTGCTCCCCTTTTTTTCAAGGTATGATATTTTTACTTTTTAAAAAAAAATTTCAAGAAGTTATACCTACAAGAAAAAATTGGTATTTATTTTAACCTTTTTATACGTAAATTTCGCCTTATAAACTGTTCGTCTTTTCTCGATAAGATACTGATAAGGAGAGAAACTACGAGTAAGAAAAAGTACAATGTGCCGAAAAACAATCGTTGTCGATTTAGGATTCATTACGGTATGTTAGAATAGTCTATCGCTTTAAACAACTGATGTCAGAAGTTCAGTAAAGACTTATATAAGAAGTAAAATAATTGAGGACTTATATAAGAAGTAAAATAATGTAAAAAAGCTTTAAAAATTATATTTCATTTATTCTCTATTGCTTCGGAAACAGTACAGATAGACTCCATTTAGGAAAAGGATTTAGCTGTCGATGATCTGGGTTACTTTACCACACCCAGTTCCTGTGACACATGATTATTGAAGTCAATTCTGTCTTCAGATTACTTGTGCTACCTTCTTGGCAGCTATGTCTGCTGTATGCAGCCTATTTCTGCTAGTATCTTCCATCCGTGGCGCTGCTCGACATTCCCACGCCGGAAGATGTATCGAAAAGATTTATCGGGTGGATATCAGCGGTTGGTTTTATGAAACATTCCCTCTTGTAGAGGCGTGTAGATGCCTATGTAACTGTCATGAACATTCTTTATTATTTGCTTCGACTGCTGACAGCGGATATCGAAACTGTTGATGTAAACAAGCAACTCTTTGATACGTGAAATGTCTGTGGCCGTCTGCGCACGGAGCAACTCAAAAGAAACTGATAACTGACTCGAATCACAAACCAGTCCGTGATGAGTCGTAACCTATGTAATTGAATGGAGCCACGCACACGGCGCAACTGGTTACAAACCCGTCGACCGGGTTTGTAACCAGTTGCGCCGTGTGCGTGGTTCCATTCAATTACATAGGTTGCGACTCATCACGGACTGGTTTGTGATTTGAGTCGGTTATGAGTTTCTTTTGAGTTGCTCCGTGTGCAGACGGGCTTAGAGTAGCAATACTGAAGGTTGTTAACAAGTTGCGAACAACTACTTTAATCAGCTGTAACGAATTTTATTCAAATAGAAAGTTTTTTTTTAAATGTGTAAGCATTGAGAAATCATTTATTTAGAGCATAACGTCGGATAATAGCCTATTTTTTTTCTTCGTTTCCCAGTTAATTGAAAACTTTTATTTTTAGGCTGTCCTAAATCGATTCGAGCAAGTGAAGCCAGTAATCCTGTTTACTATTGACAGATTTCCTCACAACAGAGTAGAGGTAGATATGCTTTCTAAATTGAAAGACATTGCAAATGGTAATTTGTTTTTTTATATTCATAAATGAAACATTAATTTTAAAATCTTTAAATGCGCGAACTCGAGCTTCAACTGTTAAGGCTGCTGTGTACTCACCCTATTTGATTTGATCACCTCAATGCTAACCTATGGAGAAAATGTGTCTACTATTGGCAGCTAGATAAATGCTGATGAACCAATAAAAAAGGTATTTTCAGATAGCCTGAACTTTTTTATACCTTGCAACAGGATTCATGTTATAAATTTCATCCACCAAAGGAATTTAGGAGCGTTTAAAACGCATTATACCAGATTTGTTCCCCCCCCCCCCCCCGAATAATTTAAATTTTAAAATATTATTTGCATTCAAAGAAAAAACGAAAAATGGCCAAAGGTGTAAAATTTATCTCTCTATTACGGAGTACAATATTTTTATAAAATCTTTCAATCCAAGTCGGCAATCCTTGGATACATTTTCTCCATAGGTTAACATTGAAGTGAGCGAATCCAGTAAGGTTAGTACACAGCAGCTTTGGGTCTAGGCTACGATAGAGGCGATGAGCGACGTCTCGAGAGACAATCGACGACCAAGGGAATTAGTTTAGGCTTTGATGCGTAGAAGTGGCTACCGTGGGAGAGTTTGCTGATTCGGCATTCGCGGAAATCCAGAGCGATTGCTCATCGCTCGACCCTGACCAATATTTTTGCCGTCGCTCAGTCTGTTTTGAACATCCCCCTTCACTCTTCAGTCATTGATTTAGTTTTTAAACATGGCAAAAAATATCTGATGAAGATTGTGAAAATTTAATTTCTTTAGTGCAAGGTTATCCATCTCTATGGAATGGTAGAGATAACGATTTTAAAAATACAACTAAAAATAAGAAGTTGTTTGATTAAAAAAGAAGATTATTTTGATTTTAAAAACTCACAAGTTTCTCTCGTATATTTTTAGCTTAAGATGTTGAGCTTCTGAATTCATCTGGAGTTACTACTTTTTGAACGGAGTGATGAGTATCATGTTCCTTTTGATTCGTGATATTTTTATAATGAGGGTCTTTCAAGCCATCTTTCACACGAACAATGTTGTGAAGTACACAGGCAGCCAGTACTAAAGTAGCTGCTTTGTTAGTGATAGTTATTTCCATATCTTTAATAAAGAACGCCATTTAGCACAAAGTATTCCGAAAGCGCATTCAATTGTCTTTCTGGCTCGTGACAGTCGAGAGTTGAAAAGTTTGTTTTATCTGTCAATTGAACACCTGGATAAGGTCTCATTAGATATGTTTTCAATGGAAAAGCTTCATCTGCTATTAAGACATTAGGCACGTATCAGTGGGAACATTGAACTCATTTGCCTCCAGGTTTTTATACAAGTGAGATGCCGAAAAAGAGCCTCCATCGCATTGTTTTCCTCTAGCTCCAACTTCCACAACTAAAAATTTTCTATCAGCATCCGCAACAGCCATTAGTACAATAGAAAAATAATGAGGGAATTAAAATGACTCGATCCACTGTTTGGAGGGCATTTCAGGCCACAATGCTTTCCGTCGATTGCTCCAAAATAATTTGGAAAACCCCATGTTTGATAAAAGTTTTCTGTGGCTCTTCGTAGCTGGTGTTGTGATGATTTAAGTAAAAATTCATCTACGAAGTGTTTCCATATAAATGCCTGTTGTGGTTCGCATGGTAGCCGCCTTCGCAAGTAATCGCTCATCGCTGGCCGCTCATCTCTCATCGCTCGTCGCTAATCGCTCCTAACGTGTCCGAGGCCTTAAGCGATTCCATGAAGCATACAAGAAAAAAATTGTAAAATCCCTCTTTGTTAAAATATGAAATGAAGGCTGAAGTACGATGCTTATACCATTGCGCCAAAGTATACAGCAAGCACCGCCGGCCGTGCATTTCATATACAGCAAGCAGCGTTCTGCCTTCTCAAGGTAAACCACTGTGAGAAATTTGTAGACCCTAATAGCGGAGCGCATACGCTAACTATCGAATCATATCGCCGCCCACCGAAAGACGTCTCTCTCCAGCCGGAAAAACCAGATGGCTGTTCTTACGGACCGCCATCTTTTCGAAGGGAAATGAAAGCAGTGAGCCGCGATCCTTTCGAGCATCCCGTTTTACTAGACATAATTCAGAGTAATTATGCGGTTTCCTGAAGGATGCTTGTCTGTATTTTGTTTTGTTTACCTTTTTTTCTTGGTAGTACATCTGGGAAGCGTTTTCTCATCTATATTTAATCCTACACAGCAAAAATGAAACATTACTCTCAAGTTTTAGTGAGAAGCTAGTGTTTATTTACAACACTCGCAACAATCTAAATATATAAATCCACTAAAAAACTTAAATTAAGTTGTTTTTTTTTACCAATGCGGAGGCACTTGTAATCAAACATTGGCCTATACTACGCCACAATTTTACTGCCCATTTTATTATGGGGGCACCATATAGGCGGACAGCATTACCCCCTATGAAGGGACGACACGAACGGAGGCATTTATTCGTGGCGCAACGCTGGGATTTGATCTGAGCACCCTCAGCACCGAAAACCAGCGCGCTGTACCACAGGGCCGCCACAAGCCCACTTAAATTAAATGGATGCCATCTCCCGGCAGTGCATTTTATCTGCTATGTATATAAAGCAACTTGCTCACCTGTTGTTTCACCACGGAGCAAACCCAAGGGAGAAAACGATGCAGTGTGGTGAGATTTTGGCAAACTCTCCCCACAAAGGTACGAGTGTCGTACTTAGCTAAAATTAAAGTTAATTAATTTTTACTTTAAAGTTGAGATAGATGGACAATATTTTCTGACAAATAACAGTTCTCGTTATCAAAGATCTATCCTTGAAAGTTTCAATGGATAGAGTGTGATTTTGCTAAAATGAATTAAGGAGTAAATTTGCTTTCCGAAACTTTTGCTGGAAGCGTAACGTGTTTGTTAGCAAGGAATATGCATACCTAGGATAAACAGCTGCAGATTTTTGCAACTCTGAACTCCGAATGTAAAGAAGAACTTAAGTTTTTATATATTATTATGTATTTCTGAGTCAATTATATGATTTAAACTTTCGTGTCTCTTTAATTACTAAGTCAGAACTTACTGAATTTATTATAATTAGGGATACGTAAGTTTCGCATAAAAAATATCAAAATTTCCCAAACAAAAAAATTACAACTTATAAAATTTCGCATTTATCCGCAAAAAATATATAAATTTAAAAATTTTACATTTATTAAAAAAAAATTACAATTTTACTTACTATGGAAAAATACTTATTCAAAGTATCAAAATTCTTAGTTAAAAGCTAACATTGTAGTAGTCTCCACATTATGTTCCTTAAGGCCGTCTGCACACGGAGCAACTCAAAAGAAACTGATAACTGACTCGAATCACAAACCAGTCCGTGATGAGTCGTAACCTATGTAATTGAATGGAGCCACGCACACGGCACAACTGGTTACAAACCCGTCGACCGGGTTTGTAACCAGTTGCGCCGTGTGCGTGGCTCCATTCAATTACATAGGTTACGACTCATCACGGACTGGTTTGTGATTCGAGTCAGTTATCAGTTTCTTTTGAGTTGCCCCGTGTGCAGACGGCCTTAGTCTTTGCCATCTGTCATTCATTACTATGTTGTACATACTAAAATATCTCAGCATCTACTCTGTTAACGGGACTATAGAGGCTTTGTATAGCTGCCTTTGCAAAGTTAAGGTAGCAGCATTTCGTTGAAATTAAAATCTGTATAACATCAATAGAAGTATTTTGGTTGACTACTGTAAAAATCTGAAATACCCTTGACTTTGGCGCTCAAGAGACGTTCTTAAATCTACTCAATAATTCCACAAAACTTGATGGTTAATTTTTACAGTTAGATTTTTAGGTTCGACTCTGGTACGGACAAACTGTCCGGGTGAAATTCGGAGCAAATCCGAAGGAGAGTGAGATTTCTCAGTTAACGACCGCGGATGGTCTTAGTTAAGCAATTATGTTAATAAATTGTTACTATTATTATTATCTAATTTCGCTTAAAAAGCCGTTTATCGCCGAATTTTCGCTGAAAAGTAGTAAAAAAATAATGTTCGCACTTATTCGCTCATATTGGCAAATTTCGCATTGATTCGCACCTATTTCGTAAATACGAAAATTACGTATCCCTAATTATAATTTTAGCAAAGCTCTGACTCTCTACTTCTCCAAAACTGCGAATTCCTATAGATACCCAACTTTTCAATTCATCTTGGGCGGCCTGGACCAAAACACTTACCATAAATCAAATCCAGAATAATTAATCATACGTCAGCCCAATACCTGGACATATCGTTATAAAGTTCTTCTCATATTAAACTGGTGTTTGGGATCACTAAGAATAAAGTAATTGGGCCTGTTCACATAGAATTTGTCAGCTCCAGCGTTACTCGTATGGAAATATACCTATTTAACCAATTAAAAACCTCCAAACGATTATCCACAAAACTGTTAAATTGTCTGTGATTGGTTTAAAATACAGTGGAACCTCGCTTAACGAGCACCTCGCATAACGAGTATATCGCATAACGAGCAAAAACAAAATCGTAAAAAAAATGGCTCGCTTAACGGGCAACATTTCGCATAACGAGTGACGTGGAAGGAAGTCCCCTCTTCATGTCACTCGGATCTTCACGTCACCAGGATCATCAACGACCGAAAAATAAGTATTTAAAGGTAGTCATGGATGGTTCGAGAAGCAAATATCATGGGACTGGAGGATAAAAATGATATTGAGGAGCTTGTGGAAGAGCTCAACCAAGACCACCGAACAGCTAATAGAATTGCAGTGTCTTTCACAGCAAGCAGTTGTAGAGGAGAGTTCGTCAGTGGAGAAGGACGAAGAAACAGCAAAGAAACAATCTTCTGGCGCAATAAAAGAAATGATAAAAGCATGGGAAACTGTTGCATCGTAAGTTACAATGCATTACCCTGATAAGACGGTGGCTATGCGAGCTATAAATTTATTCAATGACAATGAGGTGACACATTTTCAGCAAATTTTGAAGCGCCGAGAAAAATAAATGTCGCTAGATAGCTTTCTAGTAAAAAAATTAGATATGTGTCAAAAATTCGTAAATAATAAACTACATATGGATGATTTTGCTCCTTAAGAATTTATGTATAAGTAATTTTCTTTAAATAATAAACGTTACATATAAAAAATTTTGAGTATTTTTTGGCATGGAACGCATTATCGTATTTTACATTAATTTATATGGGAAAAATTGTTTCGCTTAACGAGTGTTTCGCATTACGAGTAAGACTCTAGAACGAATTATGCTCGTTATGCGAGGTTCCACTGTATATAAATACGAGTAACGTTGACGCTTACGGACTTTAAGTAAACAGGCCCATTAACTTTTCATTGCGACGGACTGAAATTTATTGACTACTGATTTACTTTTTCTGTTTGCTAAAAGTGTGAAAATTTTCATTTTAAAAGCTAATTCAAGCTCCTTTTTTCACCATCTTTTTTACTATCGATTCCACGGAAAAATAAAATAAACGTAAGTCTTCAAAGTGATGTCACATTTAAAAAGAGTTAATTACTATAACTATTGCTAAAATTTTTAGTCAATGAATGCGATTCGTGTTAAAAGATTTCTACTTGCCTCTAGGACTTCCATCCTTGCAAAAAGTCGTCATCGTAGCTTCCAAACCAGAATCCAAGTCTAAAGATATCAGTGGGATCCGAAACAGGTATCATCAAGCTTAATTAATATTCATTACAGAAATCCCTTACTGTTTCATATAAAAGTATCATAGTAAATGCTATTTCCATATCTTGATCGCTTGAGTTTTAAACTCACTTGAATGAGAAAGCAGTATAAAACTTTGAACGTATCTCCCATGCTTATTCAGTTAGTGATAAGAGAAACTATAGCTAATTCTTAAACATTCTTATTTTTTATTCCCACTTTAAATACCTTTCTTTGTTTTGTTTCGTTTCCAAATCCAGAAGACTTTAGAATATTCTTTTTAATTATTTTTTTTGGCCTCTTTTATCCTTTTAACAGCATATAGGAAATATTTGTTATCGTTGAATGTGATATTACTATACAGTAAAACGAAGGTATTCATTATCAAAATATGCTTTCAATATTTAAGTTCGCGTGGGCGCGGTGGCACGGTCGGCAAGGGCATTGAGCGAATGATCTGCAATTTGCTGGTTGGATACCCGACGCTAACAAAACTGCCGACGTGTACACTAATGGCGGCTGGTGCACGGAAAAAAAATCTGTCGTAGCTGCAATGTCCGCCAAGTTCCCAAACATTACCTCTGGTAGGGATGGGATATTGATATCGATATTATCGAAATATCGATATTTTCCCTTCGATATTAGATATTATAATATCGATATTTGTTTTCTGATAATATCGTAATATCGATATTATATTCCCGATATTATCGATTACATATTTTCAAAAGAATTTATTTGAAATAATTATAATTTATAAAAATCTGGGTTGAAAAATCTGTAAGCCGAAGAGAAAAAATAAATGAGTGATACAAATAATTTCTAATAAATGCAAAAAAAATTTTAATACAAGCAATCAAAAAATGTGTGAAAAAATCAAAAATTGTTCAATATATAAAAAAAATTCTAGAAAGAACAAAAAATGAATAAACGTTATACATTTTGCACTTTTCTCATCAATACGAGAGAAATTACTCCACCATTTCGATTTTGGAGGTATTATTGAACTTATTTTATTAATTATTGCAAAACAAACTGAAATTTATGAAAAACGTGCTAAAACACAACTTCAGAACTTGACTACAAAGAAAAGAATAAAAGAAAGAATACAAACAATAGAATTGAGGAAACCGGTTATCTCCAATATCTCCTTCCGATTTATTTACATACACCCAGTGTTGCAATTGCTTCACCCAAACTAGGGTTTATTTCTTTCCCTAAATAGAAACTTTTAATTTGATAAAATATTGTTCATTGAAATGTTATTTCATAATTAAAAAAAATTATGATCTTTTTTTAATCGTACTATTACCATATAGTATATATTATTTTACCATACAATCATACCTCCGAATACGATTGACTGCATATTGAAAGGAAAATGTGTTATCGATATTTTGAAATGTTGTTTATATTTTGAAAATTCGTTTATATTTTGAAATATCGTCAATATTTTGAAATATCGATATTTTTGTGCCGATATATTATCGATATCGATATTAATAACCGATATTAATATTGATACTCATATCGATATTTTGCTTCCGATATCCCATCCATAACCTCTGGAGGTGTGCGGTCAAGTGTTCTTTCGTAGTTATTGAACTCACGGATTCTGAACCTTATCTCTCTATCCAATCACTTTTGGATAGAGAATCTCACTCTATCTCATCTTGCCAATTGAAATCCACCTTACAGACAGCCATTGACTCTACCCCCACCAGCGAATCATCTCGAGGATCCAGGAGACATCCAATGAGAACTGTTCTTTTCACCCTCCATAGTTCTGACCAAAAGACTCACTGCTTCTCTTTTTGTGTTGCATTTTCCTGAACATTTGACGATACTCTACGAACTTTCATTCTCTTTTCTGTGGAATTTCTGCTCTTCAATGATATTACTATGAAATATCTGTGTTTGAAAGCGCTGGCCTAGGCAACACAGCCATTTGATCCTAGGGTCCTATGGTCTAGTGTTCCGGTCTCGTCACTTGACTCGGTTCAAAATTTCGGGACCGGTATGTTTCAAACGGGTGCAGTGTGGACCCACCCCCTGTGGTGCACCCGGGTCAACGCATGCCTGCGAAGTGGTCGCACGCTTCTGGCTTTTCCTGGAGAAGGGCATACGCACAGCTCTCAGCCGTTGGAAAAAAAATTAAGTTCACCTCGAGACCGAGACATGAAACAGTTTAGATTCATTCAAATTATTCGATAACTTTCATTTCGTAAGCAAGCATTAAACTCATTTTTCAGACTATTTTAAGACTGTTTTTGAAAGCTTTGATGAGTTTTGTAAAATCTATGGAGAATAGGAGTAAGCTAGGGTAGCATTCATTACTGACTTCTTGAACATCTCAGGGTGATTTGTGTATAAAACTATTATTGAAAATCAACTTCTTACAAGTGTAACACCTACTACTTACTCAAGTTACCGATTATTTTCGGAAACCCACAGTTACGTCAGCATTCAGTATTAATGCAACTGACCACACATTTCTTCTAAATGAAAGTAAAACTGCTAAAAGATCGTAGTTACTTTGGTAAAAGCCTTACTTTTTGCCTGAGAATTGCAAAATTCAGATGCCCCCTTGGGTATACTGTAACTAAAGCAAAAAAAAAAAAAAAAAAAAAAAAAATTACAGTAGCCCCCTTGGGTATACTGTAACTAAAGCAAAAAAAAATTATAATAAAGAGCAAAAATAATTGATTAAATCGGAGAAATAGACAGTGTTGCTACATATCTCAGCTACACCTACATGCATCAGTGCCGCCTTGATCCATTCAATGCTTTGCAACTAGAGGCTTTCTCCATATGAAGCTCAGCTTTATCAATTGTCCTTTCCATATAAGGCTGGAATTTCTTCTTCAAAATTTGGTTCTGAAATATTCTGCTGATAGTAGAGTGAATTAATTTTGGCTTTACTTGAGACTTTTTTTGATTTTTAATTTGCCGTTGTAACAAAATCCTGCAACAATCGTGAATCCCTTTGGTAACTTTTCTGTACACTGACGAAGCCATTCATTTCGTACGGTCATTCCCGTCAGTCGAGCAATATAAAATTGATCCTTTTTTTTGTTACAGTTGCTTAAATAC
This sequence comes from Dolomedes plantarius, assembly GCA_907164885.2. Classification (NCBI taxonomy): domain Eukaryota; kingdom Metazoa; phylum Arthropoda; class Arachnida; order Araneae; family Dolomedidae; genus Dolomedes; species Dolomedes plantarius. Next base: position 99,285,023 of record OU015498.1, on the reverse strand, counting down.
ACCCATGCCTCACCGATTGTTACCACAAATTTCCATTTTTCAGCAGCTAGGTGTTTTTCATATAATTTTCTACAATTTGTTTTTCTTTCAGCAATAGGCTAGGACAAAAGCAGATGAACTTTAGATTTTAACATCTTTTTTACACTGCTGGCCACCCAAATTGCAACACCAAGAAAGACAAGAGATATCACAACAAAATTTATTTTGTAGATAACATGTTGACCAAGTATCAAATGATTAAATTTATAGACTTCTGTGAAGTGTGGTTCCTGCCAAAATCAGTAGCCAGAGTAGCCGCCATTGTTGGAGATCACCGCTGCCACACGCCTCGGCATTGATTCAAAGAGACTTTGGATGAGTTCTTGGGGTACAGCAGACCAAGCAGCTTCCACACGTTGCCAAAGTTGATCTGCTGTGGCAGCTGGGGATGGAATCTGGGTCAATCGTAGAGCAACCATGGACCACATGTTTTCTATCGGCGAAAGATCCGGAGAGCGAGGCGGCCAGGGAAGCAATTCAATCTGGCGATTGACGAAGAACCGTTGGGCAATGGGTTCCACGTGTGGTCGTGCATTATCCTGTTGAAATATGGCTGTGGGAAAGCCCTGAAGGTAAGGAAGGACAACTGGCTCCAACACCTCGGAGATGTAGCGCTGGCTGTTTAAAGTACCGGCAATGCGTATTAGAGGTGTGCGAGAGTGATATCCAATACCGCCCCATACCATAATACCCGGTGCAGGACCAGTGTGGCAGGTGCATAACGCAGCTGTTCAGCATCCTCTCTTCACGGTGTCTCCAGACTCGAATGCGACCATCGTGGTGTTGCAGACAGAAGCGTGACTCGTCAGTAAAGACAATTTCATTCCATTCTGCCGTCCACATCCTTCTGTCATCTCACCATTGGCGGCGGAGACGTCTGTGGTTCTGCGTCAAGGGTAGACAAAGCAATGGACGTCTTGCGGACATACCACTTTGCTGTAAACGGCATCGAATGGTACGCGCAGACACTGGATGATGCGTTACAGACTGCATGTGCTGTGCTATGGTTCGTGATGTGACTGAGCGATCCGTCACTGCCATGCGCACAATTTGCCTGTCATCACGTGAAGTGGTGCGCTGAGGTGGATGCGATTGAACACGCCGGTCCGTCGTACCCTCCTGCATCCAACGATCACATATCCGCATTACAGTTGTTTGGTTTCGTCCAACACGACTACCGATTTCCCTGAAAGATAATCCACAATCTCGGTAGGCCACTATCCTTCCTCTGTCGAACTCGGATACTTGATCAAAAGATGATCGCTGTTTTCGACGAGGCATAATTGATAGTTTTTTTGAAAAAACCACAAGAAAAACACAATTGCCGAACTTGAAATCGTCGAAATCTCGAAGCCTTAAATAGCGCTTTGAAGTGGCGCCACAGGCGCGCATGATGTGCGTCTGCGCTGAAATTCTAATCATTTGCATATCTCACCTCCGCTAATGCATGTTGTAAATTTCATGTTATTTGCATGTTTCCTTCAGGGTGTTGCATTTACAGTGGCCAGCAGTGTAACTTCAAATCTTTATGAATGATTTTACTTACAGTGCGAGAAGACATTCCTAGTTTCGATGTAATGGATCTTGTGCAAACATAATTTTTAAGTTATTTGCTTTAAGGCAAATGCTCCCTGATCCATTGACTGTAAAATACTTCTGTGTTGGGAGGTAGATACAGAACTTTCATGTTCGCATGTAAATCGCATATGTATGGTGGATGCCTCGGTGCATTATCCAGTAATAAAAGTATTTTAAAGGGAATGTCTTACTCTTTACAGTATTTTTTTACTTCACCAACAAAAACATTCGTAAACCAGTCTTCAAATATTAATTCCGTCATCCAAGCGTTTTTGTTGTAGCGGTAATCAACAGGCAACTTATTTACTTCTATTCCTTTAAACGCCCATGGATTTTGTGATGTGTGTATCATTAAAGGTTTCAGTTTAAAGCCAGTGATATTTCCGCCCAATAAAAGTGTAACTCGATCTTTAGATGCCTGGAAACCTGGCATACTTTGCGCTTCTTTATGAATGTAGGTACGTTCAGGCATCTTCTTCCAATATAGCCCGGTTTTGTCTACATTAAAAATCTGTTCCTTCAGACACTTTTCATCCTTAAGCAGCTCATCAAATTTGGTTATAAAATCTTCTGCAGCTTTATAATCAGCACTTTCTATCTCTCCAATTATTTTGACATTATGGAAATTCATTCTTTTCCTAAATCTTTAAAATCATCCATGGCGCGCAGTAAAAGTCTGGTCATAATCTTACCCCTTTCTGTAGTTTCGACTGCTCGAAAACACTGCGTGCTTTTGTTTGAATGGTCATGAGGCTTAACGGAATTCTTTTTTGAATTAAATCCTCCATCCAAATCACCAACGGTTTTTCTATTCCCTGGATGGGTCCTTGTCGTTTTGCTTTATAATTGTTGATTTCAGATATGCCGACTGTTTCACTTCTTCCAAAATTAACACTTTAAAGTAGTGGAGATCGTGGAATCAGACAATCTTAACTCACATGCTACATCCTTCACTTTTTTACCTATTCCATGGTCTTTTATTATTTTAAGTTTCATTTCTAAGTCTATTACACTTCTGTTTTTTTATTGGCACTTTTACTATTTCCAGCCATATTGTGAATAAAATTATGTATGTACTTAACTTCACAGATAAAATTCGAACCACTGCATGTATAACAATACAAAAAAGTTAGCAATATTTTTATGTAATAATAAGGAGGAAGCGACGACTGCGCTCTTGTTTTTGTTAACTCTCGAATGAAGGTTTATTTGATTTATCATGTGGATGTCGAAACTATTGCATCATACATTTTTATTATTCCGCCATAAATTTTTGTAGTATTGCAGAATATTGCATCATAGTTTTTAATAATTATGCTATAGATACAGGTATGTACTGTACATTCGAGGAACAATAATTTGAGAAAAAAAATAAAAATAAGTAAAAAAATATAAAAAATTCGGTCGTAAGTGCGAGCGGTGGTAAGTCGAGGAATACCTGGATATCATAAATATATATATATACAGGGTCATCGAAAAAGGTTGGACACATTGCGAAAGCTCATAATTCTAAAATAAATGGAGCAAATGCAATAATATTCTTTTCAAACAACTGGTACGCAACCGTGACGTTGAACGTTGCGCAGAAGGGATGCGAGGTGGAAGAGGTCTTCGTTCGGCTTTCCGTCAGTGCAATGGCGACCGTTCAGGAGAAAGCTCAAGCGGTGGTTGTTTGCTATAAACACGACGGTAATTTCGCTGAACTATTTTAACAGATTTGTACTCATCTAAACACAACACACATTGAGCTTTCTCCTGAACGGTCGCCATTGCGCTGACGGAAAGCCGAACGAAGACCTCTTCCACCTCGCATCGCTTCTGCGCAACGTTCAACGTCACGGTTGCGTACCAGTTACATTTAGAAATCTTGGACACTCACCAAGTTGTTCAAAAAGAATATTATTGCGTTTGCTCAATTTATTTTAGAATTATGAGCTTTCGAAATGGGTCCGACCTTTTTCGATGACCCTGTATAATAAAACATTCATTTTATTTTAATGTTACCTTCGGACCATAAGACGCAACCCAATTTTAAGTCGATTTTTTGCTTGTTAAAAGGTGCGTCTTACGGTCCGAAAAATACGGTAATTCTAATCAGGCCATGCGAATACCATCCACGTGGTTCTCCTTTATAGTACGATTTTGCTTGAGCCGTGATGAGCGCCAAGTGAACAGCATTCACAGCACCAAGTTTTGAGAAGGACAGTTAAAAAGTTCGCTTGCGTTTACAAGTAGGGGTGCAATAATCAGTTTAATCGATTACGGAAAATTCTTGCAGATGTTAGTGGCGTAGCGAGCATAACTGGCGCCCGGGGCACGATACCTTTTTGGCGCCCTCCCCATGAAAAACATATAGTAATATAACATATAGAATTAGTTAAAAGGACCATTTGGCGCCCCTCTGCGAGTGGCTCCCGGGGCATGAAAACCCCCTTCCCCCCCTCGCTACGCCACTGGCAGATGTTAACGACTGTGAGCGTGTTGTCAGCCCTAAATACTACAAGCGCTATTCCCCTTCTAGCTGCTTTCTGGACGACTTCCTCGAAACGGGCAAAGGTCAAGATGGTTCAGTACCCGAAATGGTATTTGAGCAAGTTGAGTTTACTCATCCTATTTTCATCAACTATACATCAGGCACAACAGGACTACCGAAAGTTTTAATTCATCACTCTGGAGTAAGTTTTTTCTTTTTCTTTTACTTTTACTGCAATTATCATTCTGTCCACTCAGAACACAAATAACGGGATCACCTACTTGAAAGTGGCAAATGAGATAGAGGGTTAGAACCAGCTTTCAGCATAAGACATAGGCTTCATTAAATGTTATCAAAGCAGATAAGCTGTAGTATTATTTTCTATCGTTAATTTTTTTTTGTTCTTGTCCTAAACAACAAATTCTAGTAGAATCATTAACCATCAAAGTACAAATTTGATGTTTTTAGCTCAAGATATCCAGAAAAGTAAGATAAAGACCTGAATATCATTTTAAATGGTATTGCATATTGAATATTTTTTTCCTGAACGGCAGAATATAGCAGATAGTATATTTCCATCGCCGTTTCGACAATAGCCCATGCCTTATATTCTGGTTACTTCTGAAGCTGTGTTACCACATTCTCAGATAGTTTTGTAGCACCCACAAACTGTTTGAGCTCTAAAACCAAATTCTTGATTTTTAATTTTCCTTATATATATATGTGTGTGTGTGTGTGTATATACACAGTCCATTCATATTAATATGACCACCGCCTACTTTTGATGTCAACGTTAAATAACCAATCGCAGAAGGCACGTGTCATCAGCAAATTTGGTTGATATATAAAGTGTGTTGTAGGCATTTGGAAAATATTTCAATTCTTGCAGTCATGCAGAAACGGAGCGATTTATCCGACGTCCAAAAGGACATGATCATTGGCTTTCGGGCCAAGGGTGGAAGAATTTCCGAAACGGCTAATTTTGCAAACTGTTTGCTGGCCGCCGTGGTAAAAGAATACCGTGCATGGCAAAATGGCACTATCGAAAATCAGCGACGTGGCAAATGTGCACCACGGGCCACATAGAGGGCAGAGGTGAACGACGGCTGCGGAGATGCGTTCGGGCGAATAGACGTGCAACCGTTGAGCAACTGACCGTCCAGATGAACCAAGGGGTGGTGGAACTACCAATAGTGTCTCCACAACGACGGTTCAGCGAACGTTGCTACGTATGGGCTTCCGGAGCAGACATCTGGTTAATGCACCTTTGCTGACTGCTGTTCATCGGCGACGAAGGCTGGAATTTGCACGCCAGTACCGCAACTGGACTTCCACTGAGTGGAGACAGGTTGGTTTTTCCGATGAATCACGTTTTATGCTCCATTGGACAGATGCACGTTGGCGTATACGGCGTGACAGGTCTGAAAGCAATCACCCTGCCACAGTTTCCGGAATGGTCCAAGCTGGAGGAGGGAGCATTATGGTCTGGGGAATGTTTTCGTGGTATTCTGTGGGTTCACTCATCATTGTGGAAGGCACGATGGATCAACACAAGTATGCATCTATCCTTGCGAACCATGTTCACCCCTACATGCGAATTGTTTTTCCTCAGGATGATGGCATTTACGAGCAGGACAATGCGACGTGTCATAAAGCTCGCAGTGTATGTGCGTGGTTCGAAGAGCACCAGGAGGAGTTTACCGTACTCTCTTGGCCAGCAAATTCCCCGGACTTGAACCCAATCGAGAATCTGTGGGACCACCTCGATCGGGTTGTTCGCATCATGGATCCTCACCCACGTAACCTAGCGCAGCTGGCCACGGCACTAGAGTCGGCATGGCTCAACATCCCAGTGAACACCTTCAGGAACCTTTTATATATATATATATATATATATATATATATATATATATATATATATACAGTGGACGCTCTTTAATTCGAACTCGGTTAATTCGAACTTTCGGTTAATTCGAACTAATCCAAAGGCCCCAAAAAACTTCTATTGGAGTTAATGTTAAAAATATCTCATTAATTCGAACTAAATTTTTATCACTTCGGTTAATTCGAATTAAAAATTTGACAAAAAAATTCTTTTTCCTCGTTTAATGGAGAAAATACACACTGTATTTATTATTTTGTGTGTCAAAATTTCTTTTCTGTGTAAAGAGGCACATGCTTGCATTCCTAGACTATTGCATGTCCGCTAAACGTTAGTAGCTATTGTCCTTCTTATTAGTGCTAAACGAAAAAAGCAATTTTCCTTTATTTGGATCGATTTTCTTAGAATTTCAGAAAAACTAGTCTTTACTATAGATTCTAGGGAGCTGCGTCAGTTATAACTGCAGTGCAGACAAGTTAATGTGGTCTAGTTTTTCTTCCTCATTGTGTGGTGTGAACGTGTAAAAATTCAGGATGTCTACACGTGGGAAGTACAAAACCCTACCTTTGGAGACAAAGGTAAAAATTTTAAAGAAAGTAGAGAATGACGAATGTAAAACAAAGTTAGCAGCTGACTATGGAATTAAAAAAATACCTTGTCAACTAATTTGAAAAACAAGAAGTCAATTTTAGATTCATGGGAAAAATCAAAATTTTCTAGAGGAAGGAAACGCATGGGAAATGCGTCCCAAGAAGTTCTAGAAAAAGCTCTACTGCTATGGTTCCGGGATGTTAGATCTCGAAATTTTCCGATAAATGGACCCCTAGTGCTGACGAAGGCTGATGAATTGGCAAGTCGAATGGGTATTGAAGATTTTAAATGCAGTGATGGATGGCTTTCTCGATTTAAGTCAAGGCACAATATTTCTTATCAAACTGTATGTGGCCAAAGCTATGATGTAAACGAAGACGTATGCACTAATTTCGGTAGGAAACTGCCACTGCTTTTCTTTTCTTACCTGCCGAAAGATATCTTTTAATGCGACCATAATGGACAAAGCCATAATGGACTCTATTAAAACTCTGAAAGCATTTATTCAGATGGAACCTTCCTCTGAAAATGAATTGAAATGTTTACTTCAAATCGAGAAGCTGGCTGAACAATGTAGGCATCATAAACAGAACCAAACATCCATTTTACAGTTTTTCCCCAAAGTATAATTCATATTTTTAATAAAAGTTTACTTTATACTGCATATCTTCTGCTTCATTTTATGATTAAGGTAAGTCTGTATTGCTTTTTAATATGTTTAACTTTAGATAACATAGTATAATATATTTTCTGGGGTTATACATACTAGGAGAGTTTCTTCTTCAGTGATACACATTTAAAGTTATATATTTTCTCTTAACATCGGATAATTCGAACTTCGGATAATTCGAACTTTTTTCTGAGAACCTTTGAGTTCGAATTAACGAGCGTCCACTGTATATATATATATATATATATATATATATATATATATATATATATATATATATATATATATATATATATATATATATATATATATATATATATATATATAGATAGATAGATAGATAGATAGATAGATAGATAGATAGATAGATAGATAGTGGTAATTTATGGTATTAATTTGAAATCACAACCTCTGAAATTGGGATTTCTTTTTAACAACTATCACCCTTATTCTTATTTATAATTCTTATTTATATAGAAAGCGCCTCGGCTTTCACTTGTATGCCTTTCCATGCTCATCAATTCTCTGGTTGTTAAATTTTACATGCTTCTTTATTTCAGTTCTTGATAAATGTAGTTAAAGACTATTGGATGCAAAATAACAGCGATCGAAGTACGTGTTGGTTGTCAATGTCACCGGTGAGTTTGTCCTTCTCCTATTAACCAAAGCGGTAATCATGTAAGATTTTCATTCTAACAACATATTGAAATTCTTTTCTTAAACCGAGTGATTTTCATATAAAATAGACAGACCACAGAGTCAAAATAAAACATCAGATTTTATGAGCGATTTTTCTCGAATCACTCATTCATAATTTTGAGAAAAAAAAATATAAATGTTTGGTATTCGCTTTTCAATGTTTTAGTAAATGCGATTTTTTCCCTCTCACCTCTAGAGCACAGTATATATCACACCTTTCTTATCAGTTGAAAGATTAGCGTTTTAAATAGACAAATTCATGTCAATGAATTTGTCCTTAAAAATGTCCTTAAAAAAATGTCTTCCAAAGGACGTCATTCTTTCAAATCTGCAGAAGGTATATAACATCGTACTGAAATGCCGAAATCAAATCAAACTAGATTTTTTTACATGAAAAAAAGAAATGTCCAAAGGTCTTGTACTTTTAAAAATAGTTATGAAGATAAAATTACTAAAATTACTATGTGCTGATTTTCTGTTGTTTAAAAGAACTAATGATGCTGAATTCGAAACAGATTTTTAATATTAAGATATCCAGTTGTCATTACCCTTTGTAAACGGGAGGCATTAGTATTGCTTATAATATGCAACAAGAAATATGTTATTCGCTTACAAAGGTAAATAATTCTTCTTTTCCTGTTTTTACAAAATTATAGATTGGATTTTAAAATCCATGTCCACTGTGTTAAGCCATTAACATGACTGGATTACTTGGTCAGCGACAATATTTACATACCTTTGGCATTTACACATTCTTCCACATGAATGAAAAGGCCCAAACAATGCCAGAAATACGTTCCCCAAACCATGACATTGACTCCACTACCTTAAAGTGTTGTGGCAATGTTCATAGGGCCCATTCTTTCTAGCAATGCGACATCGATTTATTGAAGCCGGTGTTTTTTTAACATCGATGTTTTGTGCTCGATGTTTTACCTTGTCTCGATGTTTTTTTAATGAAAAAGTACCATAATAAAAAAAATTACCACGTAACATAATTTTCACACTCAGTCAATGTAAGTCTGAATTCTGTAAAGGACGAATACAAAAGGAGGAACGATTCCTTAGCAAACAGACAAATGGCAATCAACAACCAATTAGGGATGCGACATCGATGTCGATGTTTTCAAAACATCGATGTTTTAAACATCGATTTATTGAAGCCGATGTTTTTTTAACATCGATGTTTTGTGCTCGATGTTTTAAGTTGTCTCGATGTTTTTTTTTTTAATGAAAAAGTACCGTAATGAAAAAAATTAACCACGTAGCATAAATTTCACACTCAGTAAATGTAAGTCTGAATTCTGAAAAGGACGAATACAAAAGGGGGGAATGATTCCTTAGCAAACAGACAAATGGCAATTAACAACCAATGAACCAATCAGAGGGCTTGGAATGTTCCTGACACTCCAGAACCTTCCATGGGGTTTTATTTTACAAATAGTATATACACGAGTGCATCCTTTTAAGTTTTTGTTTTGTTCTGGTTTTATATAAGTTAACGTTAATATTACTAGTAAGATGCCTCCCAAAAGTACCGTTTGGAAATATTTTTACAAAACCACTGATAAATTGGTGAAATGCATTATTTGCCTTAAGTCCCTCAAAACTTCTGGCAATACCACGAATTTATCTGGACATTTGAAGGCAAAACATGGCGGTATTTACAACGAGAATTTTGAGTCATCAATGTAGCCCAAAGCAACCAAGTTTTTGTCATTTGTGCCTGCCCAATCAGAAAGAAAAACTAAATCACCCCCTCCCCCCACGACTAACGGAAGTAACATTAATGTTAGAGATTACTAAACCAGTTTTAAAAAATGGATGTTCTAAAACATCGATGTTTAAAAACATCGATGGTTTTTGGGCGATGTTTTATTAGCATCGATGTTTTAACATTGAATATCGATGTTTCAAAACATCGATCTTTTGTTATCGATGTCGCATCACTACAACCAATGTACCAATCAGAGCACTTGGAATGTTCTTGACACTCCAGAACCTTCGATGGGGTTTTATTTTATAAATAGTATATACACGAGAGCAGCCATTTAAGTTTTGTTTTGTTCTGGTTTTATATAAGTTGACGTTAATATTATTAGTAAGATGCCTCCTAAAAGTACCCTTTGGAAATATTTTTGCAAAACCTCTGACAAATTAGCGAAATGCAATATTTGCCTTAAGTCCATCAAAACTTCTGGCAATACCACGAATTTATCTGGAAACTTGAAGGCAAAACATGGCGATATTTACAACAAGAATTTTTAGTTATCAATGTAGCCCAAGGCAAAAGCAACCAAGTTTTTATCATTTGTGTCAGCCCAATCAGAGAGTAAAATTTAATAACCCCCCCCCCCACGACTAACCGAAGTAACATTAATGTTAGAGGTTACTAAACCAGCTTTAAAAAATGGATGTTCTAAAACATCGATGTTTAAAAACATCGATGGTTTTTGGGCGATGTTTTATTTACATCGATGTTTTAATATTGAATATCGATGTTTCAAAACATCTATGTTTTGTTATCGATATCGCATCCCTAATTCTTTCGAGCTGTTTTCTCCATATTCGCATCCTGCCTTCTGCATGATGCAAAACGTGATTAATTGAGTGTCCAATCCTTGCAATTCTGTGCGAACTGGAGACGTATCATCTTGGCCGTAGATGGCAAAGATATTAGTTCAGGCCTTCGGCTGCCACCCGGTGGGGTATACTGTGCGGCAAACAGTACGTTGAGAGGCCACCGGAGTTGGTTCCTAGTTAACAAAAAAGCTTTAATTTGACGTATTGTAACCCTTTTGTGCCCTGAACAGGTCTGAAAACTCTCCTTTGAGTTCGAGCATTCGGTAGTCCATGACAACCACACGCTTTATGTTGGGAACTGGTATTTATTTGGTACCCCACAGACTGTAAAAATGTTCGACAGCAGCTTTCGATTTCTTTACAAGTGACGCAATTTCGTCGATAGTCGCTCCAATGCGTCTAGCACCCACTACCATTCTACTATCAAAGTCCGACAAATCATGGTTTTTCACCCATTTCATCACAAATAATACACTTCAACTGTCTTTACAATCCTCCACCAAACTCTGTATATATATATATATAATATAAAAATAATTTTATATTAATAATATGACTTCTCCGTGTTCCTGTAAAAGATAATTTATTCGATTTCTAAAGATGATGTAAAAGCTCATAAAGTTTGCAGTACTTAATCCCTTCGTTTTCCTGTAGACAGAGAAAGATCCTCATAGACTTAAGACAAGCCCTGTCTAGGAAGACTGAGTCGATAAGAATCATTGGACACGCCCTAGTCCATGACGTAACATAACGTCAGAGGGATTAGCCGTTCCAGCACCTCTTCTGTATTTTTCCGATATACAAATGTGAACACGGCTGAAAGCCGGGTCTTTTTTCTGATAGTGTTTGTACAAATCATATGTCACACGGTCTAGCTCCCTTCCTATGGAGAACTCCATATGAACGACAAATAAAACTATTTTAATTCATTTGCCTGTTTACTGCGTCCCAAGAAATCTTTTCCAGCTGTTCCAGTATCTGCTTTGCCAACTGTTTCTATAAGACATGTTATGTCATATATATATATATATATATATATATATATATATATATATATATATATATATATATATATATATATATATATATATATATATACAAGCACACACACAGTGCCTTAACCAGCCAATCCTGTTCCCTGTGCAAGAATTTGCATTTAGGCCCCTTAATTACGTTTGGGAAAATAATAAAACAAATACATTACAACAGATTTTTAATAAGATTTATTTTAATTGTACTTTTCTAGATTTTAGTTCAGCAAATTCATTAATTACATCATCATTATTAATATTTTTAATGATATTGCATTCTATTGAAACAATAGAAAGATTGAATAATCTTTCTTGTCCGATAGTTGACCTTAAATAATGTTTTATTAATTCCAGCTTGCTAAAACTTCTCTCGCACGAAGCAATAGTAACGGGAAGAGTTAGAAATATTCGAAGAGCGACATTGTTATTTGGGTAAGACTCAATTAAACCAAGTCATGAAGAGCCTGTAGAATATTAAGAGGAGATACATGTACCATATTCTGTATAAGAGTCATTACCTCAAACTCAAAACTTTCAATCTCACATATAAATTCGTACTTTTTTAAATCTTTGCTATATTTAATAGTGAGATCTGCAGTTGATTTTTTTAAAATCAGCAACACTCGTGTATTGTAAAGACGAGCCATAGAGAAAGCAAAAATTGTCACAGATAGTTTTAATTTTTTGATAACGCCATTCTATTTGAGACAATAGAGTGTCGAGAACACTGTAAATTTGCATTTTAAATAATTCTTCGGGTGTCAAGTTACTTCCTTCATCTGATGTTTCATCTATTTCCATTATCTTAACTCTTCTCTTTCGTTTATTAAGAAATCCCTTCTCTATACCCATTTCTTCAGCCAAAGTTTGTACTTCCTGAAATTTTTATCAAATAATCTTAATATCGTCATTTGTATTCTTGCCTGTTTTCACAAACACATATATGCGAAAACACAAGTATAGTGATTACATTGCTGTATTCACACTGTAACCTAACCTAAGTTAGGCAAATTAACACAGGCACGATGAAAATATCAGTCAGATCTGCCACCATATTCATTTGAATGTTCACGTTGGTGAGCAAAGACATCTAGGATCTAAGTAAGGCAAAATCGAATTGCCAAATCGCGCAGTAGATAGGTGGAAAAATTTTAATTTTAAAAATATAATTTCTTGTGAACAACATTTTGGGGGCCCCTTCCAAGTGGCCCCTGTGCGGGTGCACCTGTTGCACCTACCTAGTTACGGCACTGTATATATACATACATACATATATATATATATATATATATATATATATATATATATATATATATATATATATATATATAAATACACTGCCCTCCAAAAGTTAAGGTACAACATGTTTTTTATGTCTAATTTAAAAATGAATGAACAGAGAAACAAGAAATTTTGACGAAATGTGCACTAAACAGTTCTTCATTAAATGCGACAAAGAAATTTAAATAATTTACATAATTTACATAAGTTACAGCAAAAAAGCACTCTTGGCAGAAAACTCCATGATTGGAGAAAATAGTACATCACAGTTTTATGTGGAAAAATGTCATTGAAACATTAAAAAAAATGGTTTGTAATAAGGAATATGCCCACCTCTAGCTGTAATGCATTGCTGGCACCGACTTTCCATGCTGCCAATTAAGTTGTTGGACACTGAAATGGGAATCGAAGACCAGACATCGAGTAAACCTTTTTCCAGCTCATGTAGTGACCTTGTAGGAGGACTTAAAGTAGCAACGTGTCTTCCAAGGCAGTCCGAAATATGCTCTATCGGATTCAGGTCTGGAGATCGAGCTGGTTATTCCATTCGCTCCAAACCGTGGCCCTCGAGATAGTCCTCTACAAGCATAGATCAGTGAGGTCTTGCATTATCATCCATTAGTAGGAATTCGTTGCCAATAGCAGTGGCATATGGGCGGAGATATTGACCAAGGATCTCGTCCCAATGTCTTACACCAGTTAGAGTTCCTCTATGGAACACACGCATGTCAGTGTGACCACCGAAAGAGATTCCTGCCCAAACCATGATTCCACCACCTCTGAAACTGTGTCTTTCAGAAATGTTGGATTGGTTGTATCTGGTGCCGTGTTTCCTCCAGATCAGCAGATACTCTGAATCGCTCTCTAGTGTGAACCTGGACTTATCTGGGAAGAGTACAGAACCCCATTGCTGTCTGGTCCAGGACACGTGTTCGCTTGCCCAACATAAACGGGCACTTCTCTTTCGTCGGTTAAGTGGGACACACACAACTGGTCGTCTTGCATAGAGACCACAATTGTGAAAGCGTCTTTGCACCGTAGCACCGTAGTATTCTTGTCCCTGAAGCGATAAAATGATCTGAAACAAGCTGAGACACAGTAATGCTTCTCCTTCTTCTGGCCGAAAGAGCTAGAAAGCTGTTACCCGTAGATGTTGTAACTCGTGGTCAGCCTGGAACATGTCTTCTAGACACAGAATCTTCTGATGTAAACTGATTCCACAGTTGTTGAACCACACTTCGAGGCACATTGAGACGTCTAGCAGCATGTGACAATCCCATTTCCATTCATTCGATCACCCGCCACCTTAATGAATCGGGTAAACGACTTCTCCGAGACATTTTTAGACTCTCCTGGGTATCGTCAACGAAGTCGGCAACGAAAATTGAAAATAAACAATCAGGCACAATACTTACACACAAAGTCAGGAAAGTTCTATTTTTCCACAATTTCTCTTACTCTTATATAAGTGGTAATTCTTTAAAATGAAAGTGGCGACCAAGATTTTTTTTTGCATAAGTTTCTTTAAGTTCGATACTATCATCATATGCACTAAGAATTTTCTATTGTTACTGCCTTTATTTTAATGGTGAGCTTCGAAAAACTTGCTGTACCTTAACTTTTGGATGGCATTGTATATATATATATATATATATATATATATATATATATATAAAATTTATATTATTTATATTATTATTATTAACAAGATGCTACGTATTTGCTTTTTACTCTAGGTAGGATGGGCTTCCTGGAACATGTTCGCTTCGAAGCTCTTCATTGGGCTTAAAATTGTCTTGTTTGAAGGTCTGCCTTACTTTCTAAGCCCTACGTTTTTCTGGAATATGGTGGAGGAGTTTCAGATTACTCACCTGCTGATCGTGCCCAGCCTCCTTGATGATATGGAAAAGAAAGGATACCTCCCAAGTACATTTTTCTTCTTAATTTTGATATTCAGTGTTTTGGGCATTAAACGTTTAGTACGTCTATATATGATTCATTCTCTCTTTTTACTGGAAATAAATTATACAGGACTTTCCAAATTATAAACCTGTTTAAGAATGAGTCCAAGATGTTATAGAGTATATTTTGCTATAGGTTGTAAATGCAAGGGGAAAATATTATTTGTAACTTACTATAGTGTCATTGTGGCAAAGAAAAAAACACACCATGGTTTGGAAAATAAATTTGGAGAAAGCTTTCTACGTATGGTCATTGTTTTGATAAACCTTTCGCTTCTAATATTAGGCCATGCTACGATAATAGTGTACTCCATAAATGACCTCCACTGTAAAAAAAAATTTTGAATTTGGATTACGGCATTCTCCCCCCACAAACCTAAGGTTGTACATGGAAATGATGCGAACTTGTCGTTGGATGGAATTCTAAACTTCTTCAAGGTTTGTAATGCAATTCCGGTGTATAGGGCTTTTCAAATGACCCCCAACGTTAAAACTTTAAAGGATTTTAATCGGGTAACCTAGCAGTCACTCAAATAGAGAGGCTGTAAGGTTGCTGACTATTAGATGATCCCCGAAATGTTGTCTGGGGACATCCTGGGCTGTCCTTAAGTTATTGTTAGAACATATCCCACGGTTGACTCAGTTGGTTGATAAAGGAAGGACACAGCAAATTTTTCAGATCTTTATGTTTATCGAAGAATGGGCTTTATGAAACGGGGTAAATTAACAGGCAAAAAGAGATTTCTTGTATTGGAGAATTTCCTCGCCATAAAGAAATGCATGTGACCCAAATTGATGTTTAGGAACGTGGTACTTGTCATACTGTCTTTCCTTCTGATGACCACATACTGGGATTCTCAGGGAAACATCAGACGTACTTCCTTTAACCGACTGCCAGTTTTTCTTCGCAAATTGTATATGTTTCCAGTTAACAACACATTCATTTCTATAATCCAGCAAAATGAAGATCATCTTGAGTTGTTCATCTGAATGAAATGGGAACTCTTGGTAATATTTCACCTACAAAATCTTGCTTAAAGTCTGGTGTATTATACTGTAAACTTTTTGAAAAGCCTTTTAGCCTCTTTCTACATCAAAGATTTTGTGCAACTGGCTTTTCCTTTAAACTTGCGTTTCTTTATATTAATGATAGTGTAGCAGGCCTATTGTAAGCATTCTATTACACAGTTATATATTTCTACCTTTTACAAGTATTTTTTATATGATGGTGGCAGCGTAAATGTTCCAACTTCTTTTTTTCAATTGTTTAATGTTTGATTTTTGTTGTTGTTTTACAGGAGAAGGAAGTTGCCCTGTAAAATTTTTAATAAGCGGCGGGAGTGTTGTTAGGCCTCAGAATTACGACTTTGCCTACAAGCAAATCAAATGTGACATTTTCTGTTCCATCTATGGTAATTGTCTAAATGTTAATATTCATTCATTCAACATCAGCTTCACGATATATAAATCGAGGGAATATAGTTCTCAAAGATTGGACAATGAAAGAATGACATCAATGTTCTAACACTGTGCTCTACTTCTATATGCAACCTATTTACATTAAACACCGTTTTGGAAAACCAGATTATTTTTGTTCACGTTCAAAGGATTTTATTTTCAAATTTAAGTTATTGTACGTATATCAAAAAATTTCTTGACATTAAATTCTTTATGTCCACTTGTAAGAAACACAAGTACTTCACAGTAAGAAAGTGGAGTACTTGGGACAATGATGCACACCCATCAATATTTCTTTTATTTAATAAAAATGCATTAAAAGTAATGTAAAAAAAAAGTCATTTAAAATTGGGTCATATTTGAAACAAGAAAAAATTTTGCAGATACTGTATTTAGTTTTAATAACAGTTATTGACATTCAAAAATTTATCATTAACGAGTTAAAGAGTTTTTTTATTGATTAATAAAAGAATTACAATTGAATTTTCCTTTTATGAGCAAAAATAAATGACGAATTATTTGAAACTAATAAATTCTAGAATACAATGAAATAACTCCCCTATAATTAATGTGTATATATATATATATATATATATATATATTTAACAAAGTTCAATCTTAAACTTTATTTTTAATTATGTTGCTTCCATAATTAACTTCAGAAAACGTTCATAAAAAATCAAATCATAATATTTTTCATTTTTAATTTTGCAATTTTATTTGAAAAATAAACATTTCTATACCCATGTTTGTAATATTTTGCTCATCTACGATACCACTGAAGAAATCATTCTTGATTATCATGCTAAATCAGTAATAACCTGCACATTTTAGTACTTCCTGTTGAAGGATTAAATATAATTTTACACATTCTTTTTCTCTATGGAGTTTAAAAAAAAAACGCTTTTACACTCATGGACAAAAAAATTAGCGCACCAAGAAATAATTGCGGGATCGTAACGAAACTTGCAATGGAGGTACATGTCGGGGAGATATGCAAATGATTAGAAATGCAGCGTGATTGCGCATTACGTATAGCCGGTAGAGGGCGTTGAACATCGTACTCTGTGGAGTATAAAACAGGTAACCAAAGCTTGTTTGAGTATGCTGAATCATTTACAAAGGAAGAGCTGAGATAGACATGCCATTACGCCGTGTTCGAAGACAATATAAGCAGTTGTCGCAGTTTGAGAGGGGGAGAATCGTCGGGATGATGGAATCTGGGTGGTCAGCTAGGCGAGTAGCTCGTCAATTAGGCCGCTCTGATTGTGTTGTGAGGAGGTGTTGGGACCAGTGGACCCGAGAGATGTCATGTACACGAAGACCAGGCTCAGGATGCCCTCGACAGACCAGTCGTCGAGAAGACCGCCATATCGTAAGAAATGCACGCGTACAGCCAACTGATTCATCGGCCGCCATCCAGGCACAGGTAGCACCTTCACTAGGGGCCTCTGTGTCTTCTCGAACCATACGAAGGCGCCTGGCTGAAGGAAGTTGGTATCGCGGCGCCCGTTACGTGTGCTGCCCTTGACGCCCACCCATCGACGCCTCCGTTTGGAGTTTTGCCGCGCACGAGGAAACTGGACTGCAGCGGAATGGAACCAGGTCGTCTTTAGCGACGAATCCAGATTCAATCTCGGCAGTGATGACAATCGTGTTCGTGTGTGGAGAGCCCGTGGTGAACGCTTCAATCCTGCCTTTATTGTACAGCGACACATCGCTCCCACAGCTGGTGTGATGGTATGGGGTGCCATTGCCTACAATACACGGTCACCCTTAGTATTGTTCCGTGGCACCATGACAGCCCAGCGGTATGTTCATGAAATCCTGCAACCACATGTGTTGCCACTCATGCAACGGCTCCCAGGAGCCATTTTTCAACAAGACAATACTCGGCCACATACTCCAAGGGTGTCACAAGACTGTCTCCGCACTGTTACTACCCTTCCTTGGCCTGCCCGATCCCCAGATTTGTCTCCAATAGAGCATATCTGGGATCATTTGGGACGACGAGTTGGGCATCCCACGAGTTTGAACGAACTAGAGGCAAGGTTACAGCAAATATGGAACGAAATGTCTCAAGTCATCATACAGAACTTGTATGACTCAATGCCCGATCGTATCGCATCGTGCATTCGCGCTAGAGGGGGTCCAACGAAGTATTAACTCCTCCGTTCTTTTGCCTTTTTCTCTGAAATAAATTATCCTTTTTCTTTGATTTTCTTATCATTTACTTATATCAAAGTAGTCATTACGTATGTAAAATTTCGTTTCATTTTGACGACTCCTTCTTGGTGCGCTAATTTTTTTGTCCATGAGTGTATATCCAAAAAAGTAGCGATTAAAAAAGGGAAAACTTTTTTCAATTTTAGTATCTGCGAACCATTATATATTGTAAAGCATTCACTGGATAGCGAAAAAATCAGCTATACAATCTAATAATATTTAAAATGAACAATTTATTTACAAATTAATTGAGTCGATGAATATTATGAAAATTACAGGAGAGATGCTCTCTAATAATGTGCGGATATACAAGTCATCCACCACACCTCAGTTTATATTGTCTAACTGCAGTTAAGTTGCAATTTGTCGTACTCAGTTTATATTGTCTATTAAGTCTAACTGCACTCGGGTTACGCGAAAGTTCTTTATCTCGTATACTGGAACTCAAGATGCGTCACTATCACTTCTGCATAAATTCACGTACGTAGAAACTCATCAATTGTCCAGATCCTTCTGGGATAAAAAAAAACCCGGCTATGTCTGATAGCTGTAGGTTGACAGGGAGTCGACAAAATTCTTCGCCTATCACAAGGACTTATATAGAATTTTAATTCGTGGCTGCAAGGCCTGAGTAGCGCGTCTCAACTTGAGATCGTAAACTCAGCCTTCAAAATCTTCTGCTAGAAGTAATTCGACCGGGTGTCGAACAATTCTTCTCCGAACGTCGTAGAGCACTTTTCCTCACAGAGGACTTGTAACGAAGTCACGGCTGCAATTGCCGGAGTAGCTCATCTCAGCTTGAGAACTTAGAGCTAACTGAATTTTTTATCTCTCGCAGCGACGCACTTTCAATTTGGCGCTGCTATCGCTCGAAATTTTAAAAGGGCTCTAATTGGCGCCTTTTAAAGTAACATCACTTCTCTAGAGTTTGGTTGGCCGGCACGTCTAGCGTCAACAGCTGTTTAGTCCGCCCGCAGGTTCATCTTTTCCCCGATCATCATCAATCAGGAGGAGGTTCGTGACTAATTCTTTTCAACCTAACGTCTGAATTTTCAGACATGCGGCCGCCTAGCGTCTGGTGCTGATTGTAAAATACCTTTTGTGCTGCTTCCTCCTTTGTCAGCTTAGCTGGTCTAGCTGGGAGGTCGCTTCCAGACTTCACTGTTGTTTTTTTCTGGAACGTGAATGAAAAGAAGGGGTCTTGTTTCTTAAGATTGCGAGAATCTATGGATTCTTCACAATATGTAGAGATAGATATAGACAGTCAGAGAGAGAGAGAGAGAGAGAGACTAAAACATGAAAGCAAACTGCGGAATTTTCCCTTTTTATCTTTTTCATATTGTTAACATTACATATCAAGTTCTCCTTAAGAAAGTGTGAATCACTTTAATGAGGTCCCGAATATTCTGTAATAACATTTCGCTAGGGTGAAACAATCTGAAACCCCCCAAAAAACGCTACATACCTTGACGAATGTGTAATCTACTACATTACATGCGATGCTCGAAGTGATCTCCGTTTTCTGCCAGGCACATTTCAAAGCTGCCCTCCATGTTCCTGAACGAAATGGCAAGGATATCAATGGGGAATAACATCAATTTCACGTTGGATGTTTTCCTTCAAATTTTCTAGAGTGCGAGGTTCGTTCCCACAGACTTTTCCCACATGAAGAAGTCTTGTGGTGTCAGATCCGGTGACCGTGGTGGCCAAAGCTCCTTTGAAATGATCCTGTTGCCGATGAAAGACTCAATTTCCACCATGCCGATGTGTGACACTTTGCTACATCTTGCTGTAGGTAACCTTCCGTTAACTCACGATCATCCAGTGGATTCACGAACTGTTCAAAAATGTCCAGGTATATACAAATATGTGTCAAAGAAAAGGGGGGGGGGTATGATGCGCAACAGTCACATAGATCCCCCCACACCAACTTTTTGATCGTGGAGCGGTGTTTGGTGAGTGGCAAAGGGATTTCCAGCGGCGCATATACGGGTGTTTTGCGAGTTAACTTAAGCCGACAAATGGAACCCCGATTCAACCGAGAACCACGTGATGGGATGTGCCATCTATTGAGAAGCGCATTGTACGTTGTTCCGTTCAGATTGCTTCGTCCTGGCGAGAGTTATTACAGAATTTACGGGACCTCTTTCAAGTGAATCCCCCAATACGTAATGCCACATAACTTTTTAAATTTACCACTAATTCCTGAATTATAAACCTCTTGCAATGTATAGTTAGCTAATCTTTGTAATGCAGAAGGACAACTGTAGCGCTCCCAACCAATCACTCCTCTTATATATGTATTGATTTTATATTTTCTCTTCGATTTATTCATCCTTTATCTTCTTTGCTTAGCATCTTTTCAATAAAGGAAGATTCAGGATGTAACAAATATAGTTTTTTTGTTGTATTTACTCGTAATGTTGTTCTCATTAGGTTCAACAGAATGCTCCGGTGTTGTTCTGTTTCACGATCAGACACAGAAGATATACAAAGGAGAAGTTCCAGGACCAGCTCTAGGAATAGATTTCCAGTGCTTGGATGAATCAGGTTATTTTCACCTTCTCTATTTTGATAACTGAAAATTGAATGATTAAACAGAGCATGAATAAGACCATTTCACAAAACGATTATCTTTCTTTTGATTGATATGCAATGCTCACGGGTTAACACGATATTGTTAACAAAAAATGTCGGTTTCTAAAAAAGTTTCACCCAGTAAGCATAGAGAAAAATCTTAGTCGTAAACAGTTTTAATTTAGCTGTTTGTAGTAAAATGGGCTTTCAAATTGTCTATTGCTCTATTTTAAAAGGTTTTTGGAAACGTTGAAACAATATTCACGGATTTTGAAGTTTTCCTTAGTTTAACTTCTTTAAAGGGCCATATAATAATAATAATAATTAAGAGATTTTCCCATGTTCTGGCACAAGCTTTTACATACATCACATTACATACATCATACATACGTCACATTATGTCTATCGCGGGTAACATTATCCATAACTCTGATTCGGCCTTCAGGCCATCGTCGTCAGGATGAGATCGACAAGTGATTACAAGTAGAATAATAAATCATAGGTACTTGATGCTAAACATCGAGTGTATGTGTGGGGGATTCTACTACCCCCTATTCTACTCAGATTTGGTGACAAAGGTTTTTCTTCATTCTCTCCACCAAATCTTCCGAGAGCAGACACAACCTGTTTCCCTGCAATACATTATTAACACTCTAAAAGCCTTTATTCGATCCCTTTCTGCACCATCTTATGGCAGTCCGTTAGTAAATTTCACAAATTTGTCGATAGATCTCACTGATCTGACACAAGTTCGTGATCTGGTGGGCATTTAAGGTCATTTCCAACATGATTCCAAGGCAAATTTTCATTGACACCCCCCCCCCCTCCCTACTGGAAATTAAAATTTATCCTTAACGAACGGAACCCTACCTTCCAGAGAGATTATGGTTACACCACTGGTGTGCCATTTCTCGAGGTCAAAATTTTTTCACACGGACTAGATTTCGCATTCAGGAACCATTTTATTGACTTAAACATGATTAATGCAAAAAACATGATTAACATGATTAATGCAAAACCGTAAATATTACCCCGGCCTGCCTGTTATGGCTCCAGAGTGGAACTAATAGATGAGAAATGGAGCTTCTAGTTTCCCTGTCGAAGAGAAACTAGAAGCTTTTGGTGTTCCCGCAGTGCATATTGAACTGTCATAAGGTGGGTGTTGGCTTTTAGATGTTGATTTTAGGAGATTTGAACAACAGTGAAGGCGCTAACAGACTAGTCGTGGTCACCGATAACAGACGTCAAAGAGATGGCATAATGTATGACTGGTATGGACATCTTGATCATATTGTGTCTTCTGGGGCCACTGTAACAAGCCATTACTGCACGCAAATCCTATAGGACGCATCTTACGACCTGCGCATGACCCCCAAAAGATTTGCCCTTCTGCAAAAACGTTTGACTTTGATTGCACATTACTCGTAATTACTGAACAGTGCTCGTTTCTGTACGGTTTAGAGAGGTAACAAGACTGATGCAGAAATATGATTGGAAATATCCATGTCCTTTTATTCTTCACCCGCCATGTCTACCCGAGATATTGACTTCTACCGGAAGCTAAAGGAGCCTTTACGATGTCAAACATTTTAAACGAGAGACGCCATTATGAAGGCAATAGAGCGGTTACAACAATTTACGGATATAGCGCACTATATCCGTAAAACTATTCTCTTTACTGAGTTGAACGCCTTCGGGACATCAGTGTCAACGCGTTCGAAGCAAGACTAAATACTGTGTAGAAGGCCTACAAAAACATTTGGACATACGGTCCACTCCCTTTTTTATATTCTTTTATACATTTTATTACATACATTTTATTTAAAAATGCACTAGCAGTTCTTTCGTCCGATTACTAACGATGAGACTTATCAAAAATAAATTTTAATATAAAGAAATATTAAAGTTTTGTCATGCGTCAGTACAGTGCTTAAATATCAAGAAAAGAATAATTACTTTTATTATTTTTTTTTTCAGGAAAGCCGGTAGTTGGCGCCGTGGGAGAATTTGTGATCTGCAAACCTTTCCCTTCTGTGATACTGGGAATCTGGGGCGATTCCGACAGGAGCATTTTCAAGAAATCATACTGTGAGAAATATCCAGGTACATCAAAGTCAAATTATTAAAATATAAACGTTTTCCTAAAATATTTCTTGGAATTTATTATCATCCGTTGCATTCGAAAAATAATAGTTTTTCGTTGGTAAAAACTTTGCAGAAAACGTTTAAAGAAAATATGGGATCACAGTAAACTCTTTACAAGAAGAGCAAATTAAGTTGAGGGGGGAAATTTATAATACTGAGAGGTGCAACATGCAATTACACTTTTACATGATTATTATTAGTTATTTCTTTCGGAAAGCTTTCTACCATGTAGCAAATTTTTATAATGTCAGAGAGATTTTTTAAGACAAAAATTAATCCTAATAAGTGTTTCTATCAATAACGTCAAAGTTGTCTCAAATTCAAATTACGAAAATCTTTTGTTTAAAAAAAACTTCATTGCTGTCATCAGAAAACTGATTAAATACCCTCCGCAAATACTACCATGTCTTCAGTGATTCTTCTTTATTGCACAGCTCCCCTCATAAATAAGGTATATTCCCCAGAATACCAGTTTTTGGTGAAAGATTGCACAGTTGTGGTTTCGTGATATTTAGATATTAATATTTATTGTTCCGAAAACCTGGAATAGTCATTACGCTCAACTGGAAATTCGTAATCGTTAGTAAAGTTTACATAGTACTGTAAAAGTTTGACAATGAAAATAAACAATACCGCAACACTTAACATGAATATATCAGTTGATATTAGTATCAGATGGCTAAATTGAACTATAATCTACAGGAAAATTCACAGTTGGAGATTTGGCTGTCATCAACCCCATTACAAGAGGAATCTCAATCTACGGAAGAAGGTAAGAATTATGTTCCATTGTACTGACTACCATACTATTAACATTAAATCTTATCATGAAAGTTAGTCCGCCTTTTTCAAGTTCCTTTCCCCATAGGCTTCAATTCGTGACACTATAATGTACATGACTTACAACATCCGATATTTAAAAGCACAGAATTTGCCCTTTTCTGTTCGATTTGCTTCCTCTTTCAGTAGGACGTGTAAGGTGACAAATAAAATGTATCTTACTTTCATCGGTTTTACGAAATGTTAAGTCAGTCTTGCTTGGTTTACTTTTGGTTTATCGGGGTAGGAATAACCTTTTCCGAGGGAGAAATTTGTTCATCGAGTGTGTGTGTGTGTGGGGGGGGGGGGGGGATTAACCTTAGAATCGTCCTGAAATTTTCTCCCGAACGTACTTTTAACGTAGGATTACGTTCCTTACTAACGGTCCTTCGGAGAGGTAAAAATTGTCCTACGTTGCGAATTATAATTTTGGCAGCGCGCCAAACCCAGTAGCAGTAAACAGTTAAACAGAAAAGTACCAAAATGCGTTAAAAAAAAAGAGGTAAACAACGATAAGTAATCCTACGTTAATAACCCGCGGTAGTTTCGTTAAAAGAGACCACCTGAATTTTTTAAAATTTTTTTTTGGGGGGATGCTGGATTTTTTCCCCGTGATTTCATCGCTGATTTTGCAATGAACAATCGTACCTAGTCACTTCATAAATTCAACTGAAAAGGAAAATTTTGTTTAACTGGCGGTGGACCAAAATATGTGTTTCCTATCGTTCTAAACATAAGATATTCATTTTTTTTTTAATTTAGATTGGGTATTGCATGGATCCCCTCAATATTCTGCAATTAACTTGGGGAATGTCGCCCGCATGTACAGCGGTTGGCGTCTCTACCTTCCACAAAATGGGCGCGGGTGCGAATCCCTGATAAGGCACGGACGTGCGTGTGCTGTCCTCTCATAAGGAGCAGTGTTGATTCACCTACATGTTGCTCCCATAAAAATGTAGCCAACAAATACGTGGTGTGGATGGATCAAAGTCAGGACAAAAGTACTTGCTGCAAACGAAAAAAAAAAAAGGTTGGGAATTCACTGCATCTCTAACACCTTGAAATACTTTTCACTATGAGTTAAACGTTAAAATTGTTTAAATTAATATGTATTTGTTTTAAATTTTTACAAATTCAGTGAATTTTCTATTTTTTTATTGAAATTCTAGGATATGCATTCTAGGATATGCATATATTAACTATTTGTAATTTTAATATTGCTCTTTGTCCTGTGCTAGTGATGAAACTCTGAAACAGAGGGGATGCCGATTCGGTAGTTCAGAAATTTACTACATTGGTACGTATATGCAGTTCTTCGTTTTTAGAAAGGATGGAAAATTTCAGTACATATTGTTCCGTTTACCTGGGTTCGTTAAAATTGAATAAGAATCTCTTCAGAAAGTTCACAAAAAATAAATTTATTATTTTGTAAATTCTTCAGGTGTATACACAAATTCAAACATAAAAGACGTAACAACTGCCTTCTATACAGCAAAAAATTCTAAAAACACAAGTCAGAGATACCAGAATTTTCAATACAATATACGCCAATTAACGCAGTTTCAACACATTCAGTTCTCACTAGGAAATTAAACTGAGTTCCAATGCCAATGTCAGATATAGTTATAGATTTCCAAAGTGCCCTATATAGGTCAGTCACAGCTAGAAATTTCTAGAAGCTTCCAGAACGGTTTAGTCGGCAAGTTTACGAAATATCTCCAAATTTGGCGAAATATTGCCAAATCTGGCGAACAAAATAAGTCACAAAATGCATCGCCAATTTGGTGATAACTCTCATATTTGGCAAGATTCCCATAGACTCTCATGTTAAATACATAGCTATAGGAGCTCTTCCATAGAAGCCATTTTAACGAAACAAAATGCAATAATTACCAAATTCGTAACAATATGAATTAAATTGTCAATTATACGTTTCAATGTTAATTAGCTGAGACTAAATTTCTTTATACGTATTTTTCTTGAATAGGAAAAGAGGAGCTTTTAAATTTCCTACGGTTTAAGTTTTGATGGTGACAAACTCTGTGCCTCATTGCACGCATCAAGCTGTGCGCCATGATAGTATACAATTAAAACGTTGTTGAGTACGTTATATATGACTTATGACATCTTCTCTGAAAAGTGAGCACGGAATGATAGAAGATGCAAAAGAATCTGGGGTAAATAGAGAAGAGAACGTACAAAATTACTTATGCGACAACCAATCGTCAGAGTCAATTTTATGGATGTAAAATCGAATATAAGGTCAGTAACTAACGAGGATTTAAATGAAAAAAAATGCAGACAATAACATGCAACAATGAAATTTCCACAGTGGACTCCAGAAAACACCACCAAAAAAGATAAACAATTTTAAAGTTAGCTAAAAAAGATTTTAATAATGTTACTTCAATAATGTTACTTTAAATCAAATTTAATATATTTTAAGTAAATTTTAATCCAGACAAAATACTGAAATTTTCAGCCAATTCAAGAACGATTTTTTTTTCAACGTTAGCAAAAAGGGATTTAATTTTCATTTGATTACGTTTTGTTCACTTTATATCAAAAGCAGTTCAAGAAAAAAAAAACATTTTATCTGTATATGTAGCCTCTGAGTATTATTGGTAATATACGACTGAAGAGATTTCAAACAATGTAAATAATTCAACACAAAATAATATGCATAAAGAGGCATAGACAGCCAAATAAATTAACAGAAAACCCTAGCGTTGAAAAAATTTTAACTTTTCAATAAAAGATTGCGCAGTTGCAACATATCCTCATACTGAAAAAAGACAATTATAACTAGTAAAATGTAAATAATTCAACAGAGAAAGATATTTACTAAATGGACTAATGCAGACAAAATAAACAGACAAAAAAAAACAAAAATCCTGCACTTAGAGCTAAACGCACCATAAATGGAAGATTCTGTAGCAGTAAAAGAACTAAACCATATAACGAGGCAACCGACCAGAAGGCTTAACCGAATCAGTTTCCTCAAGGGGGGAACTGTTTATATTGTCTGCATTCTTCCTGTTAGTAAATATCTTTCTCATTTGAATTATTTACATTTTTCTAATAAAAATTGAAGAGATTTCATTCATTCACGACTTACCGGTACTTCACATTTTTCATAAACGTAACGAGTTTGTTTTACACTGTTATGTCATGACATCTTAGAGATTCTTCAATTTCATATTTTAAAAATTGTGACCTATCCAGTCTAGCAGATTTCAGGAATGACTTAGGTCCCGCTTTGAATTTTATAGGTTTTAGCTAATATTCATCACTTACATCAGCTCGTTCTTCTTCAATCAAAGATAATTTGCTACATATTCCTGATAATATTTATTATAATTCAGTTTCTGAACATCCATTGTTTTTCTTCTCTGCAGTAATGCAACTTTTTGCACTTTTTTTCTCGTTCATCGCAAGTTGAGAACATAATACAAAAATTCAATATATATATTTTATAACTGTCCTTAAGCAATGACTGCAGTCAATCATACGGCCAAAAAGAAATATTATTCTAAACGATGATTTTACATTTATCTTTACGTTTATTAACTTCTTATAAAGGAGAATTTATACAGCCAATCAGGCTTTTTAATCAATCCAATATAGGGTTTTGACCTATTTTACATCCATGTATTATTTATCAAAAGTTGATTATATTCTTCAGCAATTCAAATAACCTTCAAGCATCAAAAGCAAGGGTACAAGATCTTTAAATCGCTAACTGTCAACTTGAATAAAATGTTATCAGTAGTGAATCTGCGGTCAGAATATAAATTTCTTTATATAAAAATAACTTTTACTAAAAGAAATGAACGTGCACGTGTGTCCTCAGAGGAATATTAATTCCCACAATACAGACGTACAGTTTAATAAATATGAAAAATATTTAACTTAAACGGTATACGCTACATCATTGGTTAATATGGCTATTTTATTAATTTATTTATATATAAAAAATCATATTGGATATCATTTTTTTTAACTTAAGTTTCTAATTGGAAGTCCAGCTTACCTTGAGGACTGATAATATCGATTAAGTGGTAACACTCCGTTACACTAAATTAAAAAATATCTATGAAAGCAATGATAGTGCATCATGACTCGAGAAAAGGTGAAAAATCTACAGAACAGTCAATCATTTAACGACAAGGGGCCCGATTCTGCCACAATATATACCCTTAGTTACACACAGTAATTCCATATGAGGACATTTGAGTTAATGTAATGAGCATTAACTCAGATATCCTCAGAAACCATAAATCTATAACAAACAAAGCTTTATGGAGGAAAAGAAAAAACTGTTCTCGCTGAATACAAATACAGTACAACTTATCTAAGGTGACCAGTAATGGTTCCGAAAAAAGAGTGGCCGTTTTGAAGGGTCGCAGGCTAGAGAAGTTTCACTATATAGCAAAATTATTAGTTATTCACTGTTTACTACTAGACTGCTACCTAGTTATTGCATAAATTTAATCTTTTTAATGTAAATTTCGTTATTTTTTTCCTTGCTCCTAGGAGAAAAAAAAGTGATTTCGAATTTTGATGGAGGAGTTATCATGTCTCAGGCCGTTTTTATATTGTACGAGTTGAATTTCCCACAGTCTGGTGGCGGGAAATTTTGACGCTCTCTAATGATATTTGTCAAAAGTTCTATACATTTTTAAGAGTCTAGCTACAGTTCAGCTGGCCAGGTTATGTAAAATGAAATTCATAAAATTACTTAATGTAGTCATTGCATTACACGACATAACTACGTAACACAACTCATAAAATCATGTAATTAACACCGTACAGAAACAAGTATCTCCTGCTTAATATTGTGATATTTTCCTGTATGTAGTGAAATCCTAGATTGTGTAATGCATGATTTAGGACTTGGAATTTCAAATTTTTCACAGTGGACGCCGTCCCCGAGATCAGTGACAGTATCTGCGTTGCTCACTACAATAAAAGTAGAGTCGAAAGGGCCGTCTTGTTTTTGAAGATGAAACAGGGGTACCTTTTCGAGGAGAGCCTAGTCGAGAGACTTAGAGCTACGATAGCCAAAGAGCTGTCCTACAGACATGTTCCTGAGGTCATTCTGGAGACTGCTGAGATACCGGTGAGTTAGAGTTCGCAAAACTCCTCCTTAATCCGCAATAGGAAAAATTAACTAGCGAGTAAAAATGAAGATCAATGAACATATTGAAAATAAATCAGGTCCCTCTGAGGCCCGTTGCACACACGGCGTTTTTATCAATGGCGGAAATTTTCCATCGGACGTCGTTCAAAAAGTAGAGCTTACACACACGGCGAAAAACTCCGTCGCCGGGGAAAAGGCCCACCCCTCCTTTTCGAATCCTGCACGTGTCCAAGAGAACCAGAGGGGTCGCACCTACGCCCCACCCCTCCCCCCAACCGGGATCGGAGGAGCCCTCCTTTTCGAATCCCCTTAATAGCGCATACAGATTGGTACAGAGTTCTCTGCATCTGCCAGTGATTTATGTCTCTCTGTACTCTCTACTATGCGTGGATCGCCTCCTCTGGCGGTCCATCAAAGAAAGAGTGAGGGGTCAGCGGGTCAAATGGTGTCGAGCGGGGTCGGGGGAGGCACCACATCAAAGAAACTTTAAGAAATCTTGCGGGCGGGAATGGGGGTGGTTCTAAATACCGTGTCTAATGTTACCGTGACTAATGTGATGACAGGAATCGGGGAGAGAACTCTGTACCAATGTATATGCACCATTACGATTCCAAGAAAACCAGCGCGCCCCCCCCCAGCAAACCCCCAACCACACCCTCGCAAATGACCCTACGACGGTAGAATCCGCTGTGTGTGTAAGCGTGCATAGGGTCACATGGATAAATAGTTCAATCTGGCGTCAACGAATCCGCCAGCTCACAGTGGCACTCGACAGCTGCACAAGCTACCGTCGAAGAAAAATTTCATTTTCCGCTGTGTGTGCAAACTCCAATTGACTTCTGTGGTCTACTGTTGGAACGACGTCCGATGGAAAATTTCCGCTAGAGATAAAAACTCTGTGTATGCAACGGGCCTGAAAATCGTTATTTTTAGAGGGACCTTGCTGCCAAGATCTTAATGTTCCCACCTACTTGTGGATACGTTTGTATATATATATATATATATAGTGGACGGTCGTTAATTCGAACTCAGTTATTTCGAACTTTCGGTTATTTCGAACTAATCCAAATGCCTCCAAAAACTTGTATTGGAATTAATGTTAAAAATATCTCATTAATTCGAACTAAATTTTTATCACTTCGGTTAATTCGAACTAAAAATTTGACAAAAAAAAATTATTTTTCCTCGTTTAACGGCGAAAATACACGCTGTATTTTTATTTTTTTTGTCAAAATTATCTGTATTTCTTTTCCGTGTAAAGAGGCACATGCCTGCATTCCTAGACTATTGCATTTCCACTAAATGTTAGTGGCTATTGTCCTTATCAGTGCTACTTTCTTAGTAGTGCTTAACGGACAAAGCGATTTTCCTTTATTTGTATAGATTTTCTTAGAATTTCGGAAAAACCAGTCTTTACTACAGATTCTAGGTAGCTGCGTCAGTTATGCCTGCAGTGCAGACAAGTGATCTAGTTTTTCTTCATCAGTGTGTGTGGTGTGAGCGTGTAAAAATTCAGGAAGTCTACACGTGGAAAGTACAAAACCCTAACTTTGGAGACAAAGGTAGAAATTTTAAAGAAAGTAGAGACGGGCCAATGTAAAACAAAGTTAGCAGCTGACTATGAAATTTTAAAAAATACCTTGTTGTAACGTGAATTTTATCGCTACAGTTTTCTTATTAATTGCACCTACTTTAAATACGAGTAATTATTAATTTAAAGGATGTAATCACCTTAATGTTTGTAATGTTAATATTAATCTTAGGATCTTTCGCTATAAGCATTTTAGCGTAATTCATGTATCGCCCCTCTTTTACGTGGGAGGTCTAAAATGGTATATCTTTACTCCAGCTATTAAATCCAGCTTTAATAGCTATTGATAGCATCCGCTATTTTGTTCAGCAATCTATATTTTTTTCCAAGAACCCAATTTAAAAGCAGTTTCCTTTATTTGAAACTGCAATTTACTCGTACAGATAATTGGATGTTTTATGGCTTGTGCCGACCTGTAAAAAAAGGACCGGACGTTTTCCATCCAGGGGTCGTAGAAATTGCTTTTTAATCGGCAGAAGGTACAATAGCGCAGACATTTTCTATCTATTTCCCAGTCTTTAATCTCCGACATCTGTTGGCGACCCCCCATCCTTCCCCGTGAGAAAATTCTTAAAAATTCTCCTCCTGGCCCAAAGCGAAGTTCGCCAATCATACTCGGCGGCGCTTCACGTCACTCTTGGCTAAGTCCAATCAGCGGCCGTCCCGCTCTTTTCGCTCCTACTTGGCTATTTTTTTTTTTGGCGGTGAATCACCGTTTTTCTAGTTACGAAGGTTTGTTCCTTACAGCGGTTTACCGATGAAGTCCGATGCTACTCTCCGTGAACCGGTAGGCCTTCTCCGTAGTTGGCGATACTTTTGTTTAAATGAAGTTAATACAAACCTAGCCTGTGTGCGCCTTGTCCAGAATGAAAAGAGATTACTCAATCAGATTTAGATATAGAGCTACATTTTTCTGATAGCTAGCTCCTTCCTTTTTTTATGCTTAAGCCCCCCCCCCCTTCAGTTCGGCTTGCCGACTGTTGGGGAAAGCTAACCTTCGATTTTTTTTTATTACATTGATTCTTCATTTACTACTGTTAACATTGACCGGAATGGCCACCACTTTTTGAGCTCAGATTAAGTAGAGCAGTCGACTGTAATAGCTTATTATAGCCCTTTGTGTGTATCCAAGATTTTACTCAAAGATCCTGACTATAAATAAAATAACTAAGTCTGGTTCCTTGTTCACTTGCCACTAGAAAGTTGACAGTGGTGAATTTGGGTATTTGCGGTCATCTCATCTTCACAACGATTCGACGATCCGGTCTATAGGAAGTGGTTGCCGAATGGTGTCTTCTAGGAGTTTCGCTACAGGTTATTACTTCCGTTCTCCAGCCTTTTTTTAGCGTCGCAGAGATGTACAGTTCCTTCCATTGTGCTGTGTAGGTGCTAAGAACTTTCTTAGTCCCAAGAACTGTTCCCGAGGTCGTTCTTACTACCTTCCTTTCTAAAAGTACTCTTTTACAAAACTTCGAATAACCTGGTACTCTTCCCTCTGCTCATACATCGTTTTAGACACTAAAAACTGTATGCACTTGTGTTCATTTTACCTAAGTTTCCACATCACCGAAGCGTTCCGAATTCATCATTATTCCTTGACTTCTAACTTTCTTCAGTATAGTTAATCTCTTCTGCATAGATAAGAGTGAGAAATCTCTTAAATAACTAATCTCTTCAGTACTAGATTATCTTCAGTAGCTAATCTTCTTCAGTACTAGATTATCTTCAGTAGCTAATCTTCTTCAGTATAGCTAGATTTCTTCAGTAGAGATAATTAATATCTCCAGTATAGATAATAGTGAGAACTTTCTTCTTCAGTAATTAACATATCCTGTATACTTGTCAACTTATTTGAAAAACAGAGTCAACTTTAGATTCATGCGAAAAATCAAAATTTGCTAAAGGAAGGAAACGCATGAGAAATGCGTCGCAAGAAGATCTAGAAAAAGCTGTACTGCTATGGTTCCAAGATGTTAGATCTCGAAATTTTCCGATAAATGGTTAGTATTCCCATTTATCGGAATACTAACCATTTATCGGATACATTGCCCTAGTGCACACGAAGGCTGGTGAATTGGTAAGTCGAATGGGTATTGAAGATTTTAAATGCAGTGATGAATGGCTTTCTCGATTTAAGTCAAGGCACAATATTTCTTATCAAACTGTATGTGGCCAAAGCTCTGATGTAAACGAAGACGTATGCACTAATTTCGGTAGGAAACTGCCAGGGCTTTTCTCTACTTACCTGTCGAAAGATATTTTTAATGTGCACGAAACTGCATTTTTTTTATAAACTCTTGCCAAACAAGACGTTGCATTTTAAGGGGGATGCTTGCGTAGGAGGTAAAAGCAGTAAAGAGAGGATTACAGCTTTAATTTGTGCTAATATAGGAGGGAGCGAAAAGTTTAAATTATTAATGATTGGAAAGTCCAAAAATCCACGAAGTCTTAAAGGAATTAAAACACTGCCAATTGGTTATGTATCCAATGCAAAAGCATGGATGACACAAGACATCTTCAGTAAGTGGTTAAAAGAAATAGATAAGCAGTTTTCGAGGCAAAAGTTTAAAATTCTCTTATTTGTGGATAACGCAACCTGCCACAATAACCTTCCAGAACTGAGTTCCATACAGGTTGAATATTTGCCGCCAAACACAGCTGCGAAGCTACAACCAATGGATCAGGGAATCATCCAGTATCTTAAAACAAACTATCGTAAGAGACTCTTAAAAAAATCATTTTTTCTTTAGATTGTGGTGAAAATTACGACATTTCTCTGCTGACAGATATAAATTATCTATACGCCGCATGGGATGATGTTAAAGAAAGCTCAATTAGTAATTGCTTTCGTCATGCTAAATTCATGCACTCCGAAGAGAACAATCATATCGAAGAATGTGACGATATTGATATAGATTTTCCTGATAAAAAAATTTAACTGTGATAACATTACGTTACTTTTTCTGATTATGTAAGGCTAGATGAAGATGTGGAAGTCTGTGGAAAACTGAGCGACGATGACATAAAAAAATTATCCGAGAAGATGAAATAGAAGAGACTTTATTGAAATCAGAAGAGAATGCAGAGACTGTAAGCGTCCTAATGATCAAACCATAATAGACTATTAAAACTCTGAAAGCATTTAT
Organism: Dolomedes plantarius; assembly: GCA_907164885.2. Lineage (NCBI taxonomy): Eukaryota > Metazoa > Arthropoda > Arachnida > Araneae > Dolomedidae > Dolomedes > Dolomedes plantarius. The sequence goes on along the minus strand of OU015498.1, from coordinate 99,251,130 downwards.
TCGGAAGAAACCTTCCTCAGGAAATGAATTGAAATGTGTACTTCAAATAGAGATGCTAGCTGAACAATGTAAGCATCATAAACAAAACAAAACATTCATTTTACAGTTTTTTTCCAAAAGTATAATTCATATTTTGAATTAAAGTTTCCTTTCTACTGTATATCTTTTGCTTCATTTTATGATTAAGGTAAGCCTGTATTGCTTTTAAATATGTTTAATTTTAGATAGCATAGTATAGTATATTTCTGGGGGTTATACATACTAGATTCTTCTTCTTCAGTGATACACTTTTAAAGTTATATATTTTCTCTTATCATCGAGTAATTCGAACTTTTTACTGAGAACCTTTAAGTTCAAATTAACGAGCGTCCACTGTGTATATATATATATATATATATATATATATATATATATATGTGTGTGTGTGTGTGTGTGTGTGTGTGTGTGTGTGTAACAAGAAAACGCGTCTTCCTAAATTACTTTACTTTAAAGCATATTCTATTGTTAATAAAGTACGATCCCTTTTCCAAAATTGCGACCTAAAAGTAAAATAAGATAATTTATCGTAGCCCTGCAGATCATTAAGCAGGAATGTGAAGTATCGGAACTCAATAACATCCCCAGATATGAGTGTTAACAGTTTATGAGATTTCGAATGTCAGTATAGTGTCAAAATTCTTGAAGAGCCGTCGAACCACTCTGGATTTATGTCTTTTTTAACGTCAAAAACCCCACTTTGCAAGAACTTTATGACCACTTATCCTAAGCCCAGGTCAACAGTTCGCGGTTCTAACAAGCGTGGGATCTAGCAGTAAAGTCCCCGATAAACTTAAGTGGACACGTAAACTCCACGAATCTGAAGTCGCCCAATTAAAAATTAAGTAGTTTAGGCCCTCTGGCGTCAATATCGCAAAACACCCATTTAATATTGCATGAACAGAAGACTTTTCTCTCTCTTCGTTTCTAACTCTTGTTGCTGTCGGACCTACTGTCCACAGTCCGGTGGTTACAACGCTTTTCTCTTAACTCTCCAATGTAAGCACTGCTGTTAACACGTCCCGTCCTGGCATGGACGCCGGACAAGTCATGTGGCCACTGCAGCCAATACCTTCGCGATGCTTCATAATTGAATAAAGGTGATTTTCCTGGATATCGTCGGAAATGTGTGTTCCTCTTCTCTGGCTCCGCGTGTGTTAATCTCCTAGATATCATCAGTGTTTTCCTGGATGAACACTCCGCCCGACTGCATCACTCCTCGTACCCTTGTGCTAAATTTTCCAAATGTGATTATTATCACACACACACACACACACACACACACACACACATATATATATATATATATATATATATATACACTGCTGGCCACCCAAATTGCAACACCAAGAAAGACCAGAGATATCACAACAAAATTTATTTTGTAGATAACATGTTGACCAAGTATCAAATGATTAAATTTATAGACTTCTGTGAAGTGTGGTTTCTGCCAAAATCAGTAGCCAGAGTAGCCGCCATTGTTGGAGATCACCGCTGCCAAACGCCTCGGCATTGATTCAAAGAGACTTTGGATGAGTTTTTGGGGTACAGCAGACCAAGCAGCTTCCACACGTTGCCAAAGTTGATCTGCTGTGGCAGCTGGGGATGGAATCTGGGTCAATCGTAGAGCAACCATGGACCACATGTTTTCTATCGGCGAAAGATCCGGAGAGCGAGCCGGCCAGGGAAGCAATTCAATCTGGCGATTGACGAAGAACCGTTGGAGAATGCGTGCCACGTGTGGTCGCGCATTATCCTGTTGAAATATGGCTGTGGGCAAGCCCTGAAGGTAAGGAAGGACAACTGGCTCCAACACCTCGTGGATGTAGCGCTGTCTGTTTAAAGTACCGGCAATGCGTACTAGAGGTGTGCGAGAATGATATCCAATACCGCCCCATACCATAATACCCGGTGCAGGACCAGTGTGGCGGTGCATAACGCAGCTGTTCAGCATCCTCTCTTCACGGTGTCTCCAGACTCGAATGCGACCATCGTGGTGTTGCAGACAGAAGCGTGACTCGTCAGTAAAGACAATTTCATTCCATTCTGCCGTCCACATCCTTCTGTCATCGCACCATTGGCGGCGGAGACGTCTGTGGTTCTGCGTCAAGGGTAGACGAAGCAATGGACGTCTTGCGGACAGACCACTCTGCTGTAAACGGCATCGAATGGTACGCGAAGACACTGGATGATGCGTTACAGACTGCATGTGCTGTGCTATGGTTCGTGATGTGACTTAGCGATCCGTCACTGCCATGCGCACAATTTGCCTGTCATCACGTGAAGTGGTGCGCTGAGGTGGATGCGATCGAACACGCCGGTCCGTCGTATCCTCCTGCATCCAACGATCACCTATCCGCATTACAGTTGTTTGGTTTCGTCCAACACGACTACCGATTTCCCTGAAAGATAATCCACAATCTCGGTAGGCCACTATCCTTCCTCTGTCGAACTCGGATACTTGATCAAAAGATGATCGCTGTTTTCGACGAGGCATAAATGATCGTTTTTTTTGAAAAAACCACAAGAAAAACACAATTGCCGAACTTGAAATCGTCGAAATCTCCAAGCCTTAAATAGCGCTTTGAAGTGGCTCCACAGGCGCGCGTGATGTGCGTCTGCGCTGAAATTCTAATCATTTGCATATCTCACCTCCGCTAATGCATGTTGTAAATTTAATGTTATTTGCATGTTTCCTTCAGGGTGTTGCATTTACAGTGGCCAGCAGTGTATATATATATATATATATATATATACAGTGGAATCTCGATTTATCGTTTTTCAAGGGACCGACTGAACGATAAATGCGGGAAAACTCTAGATGAGGAACATAACAAAGAAATATGATCGTGGGGACTGGGTGAAATAAACGACACATACGGGAAAACGATGATTCGGGGAACGATCGATCGAGGTTCCACTGTATATCTGTGTGTGTATATATATACACTTCAGAACAGATAGCTAACTGAGTAGCAATCAAATGACACTGGCATTTTATTTTGAAGCCTTGTTCACGTAGCTTACGGTGCGAAGCGTAGCGTCAGCAATAAAAAATGCAGACCAATCACTGATCCGAACGCAATGATGTCATCATTTGAAGCTGACCAAAGTTAGTTTACTGCTAGGTCCCTCATGCAACCAAGAACCTTGACCAAAGTTAATTGTTGGCGTATGGTGCAAAGACCACGTGATACGTCACACCAATCACAAAAAATGTCAACATTCTCGGCGCCAACGGAAGAATGCAACGCTATGCTCCCGAAGTAATGGGAACTAGGGTTTAGACTTAGTTTAACGTCTAAACGCTTGCAAATCCTTCGAAACTTAAGATTCTGAAAGTTTTCAGTTAAACCGGGGTTATGCCTAAATTTCCTGTTCTATTATTATATATTGGGACCTAAAAAGGGGCTAACCTACAGCTGGAGTTTATTAAACGGGAAGAAACGGATAATTAAAACAAGATGAAGTAACAGAAAGGACAAAATTTTGATGCCCTACTGTTTCTCTGGTGAAGAGAAATTTTTTTTTAGCAAGATTATATTGAACATTTTCCCCATCCCTCGGTAGAAGTAATTAAGAATTAATTTCTTTTACACTTTTTTATGTAATTGGCGTAGCAATATTTTTAAAAAAAGTCAAATTTCCTAAAGAATTATTAGTTTAATGCCCTGTTGCCTTGGCATTATTTGGGTAATTTTTTTAAAAGTATCTTAACCAGGAGGGACGAGGATGTAATTAAAAAATTACAATGTATCGAAAGGATTATGCATCTCGTAGTAGGAGGTTTTATGGCAACGACTTTCTCTAGGAGGTTTTATGGAAAACTTTCATAATGGCAAAATAAAATACAGACAATATGTAAGGCCCGATTATGAACGCTGGGGGCCCCTGGGCTATTTGGGCCCCCCCCCCCTTTACGAACATTTATAAAAATAAGAACTATCCATGGGCTATACATAGAAGTACTAGGTGAATACACCAAGGGGGTTTATGGGCGCCCTAGCATCAGGGGGCCCTGGGCAAAGTCCCGATTTGCCCATGCGATAAAAAGGCCCTGACAATATGCCCCGGGAATACCTCTAGGATGCCTCCGGAGCAAAATTTCTTTAGAGTTGTCAAATAAACGTTGCATACTAGGATAATCACGGAAATCCTAGACCCTCCCCGCCCCGCACATACACACAGACATACCACCACCACCTTTCGTAAACTGAGCTCATGACCGAAGAATCTGAAATTCTTTGTGCATCTCTCGGTTATATATCGAGCCACTTTCAAAGATTCGTCGTGACTTAACTATTGTGAAAAGCTCTATTTTCGTATTAAGATTGAAAAAATTTCTATGTGCGTCCCTTTGTTGAATAAATATTCATCAATAATTATTCTTTTATTCTTCGCAGCACAACTTGAATGGTAAAAAGATGGAGAGCATTGTAAAGAAGATAATTAACAAGATACCTTACAACTCGGAATGTGTTATCAACCCAGAATGCCTCAAAAACTTTGTTGATTTGCCTGAGCTTGGTGATTTCATATAGGTTCTGTAAACGAGGTGTAAGGGCCTGTTCACATAGTCCGGTAGCGAAAGCGTTGAAAAATATTTAACCAATGACAAACCTCCAAACGATTGGCAACGAAATTTTTAACGCCTACGATTGGTTTATTTCCGTCTCAGCGCCATCTTTCCTTTTACGTTTCTGCTACCGAACTCCTATGTGAACAGGCCCTAACATAAGGAAAAATGAAGGATTGCATTTGTGTAATCTTCTTTTCGACAATTCTTAAGGCTTGTTTGGTGCTTTAGCCAAGACATCTCCGTTAAACCAATGTAATGTAGATCAAAGTCAAAGTCATGTTGTTGACAGAGTACCTAGAGGGGAGTCGAAATACAATATAGATCATCAACAGATAACTTTGATCATCTGACTACTTATACTGATTTTTTAAAAACACTCTCAGAAAATGTAAGAATACGACAAAGAAGCATCGCATAATTAAGAATTTTCAAACTGTTTGTAATATTCACATGAAGTTAAAAGTTTCTTTTTTTAAGTTTGCGTTCTTTTAAATGAATTTTTCTTCGTCAAATAACACTTCGTTTCATTTTTCTACGACTTTTCTAGATTGATGCAAAAGTAATTTCTCCATCTTGGTCAAATTATACACATGCTTGCACATAGTGTGCATGCAAGTGTGTATATATATATGTGTGCGTGTGTGTAGCAGCTGTATACAGAAATTCGAATATGGAACGTACTAAAATCACGGCGTGTATGTTGCCAGGCGACCTAATACTAATCCTAAAAAAATAATTTTCAATTTCTTTCTTATCGAAATAATTTTGACTACATTCAACCATCTTGATATTGAATATTAAAATATGTAATACTGCATGTTTTTTCGATTAAGAAGTACTTAAAAAAAGTTTTCTTTGAAGATAACAAAATAGCTCAAAATATGTACACATTATAATTTGCATGATGTAATATTCATAGGTGAGCATCACCCGAAAAAAAAATCTTGGCTCTAGTATAGAACGATCTAGAAGTCAGGAACTAGCCTACACTGCAACCTTTCTGACAAGAAAATGAAAAACGAGGAGTTAAGCCACATAAAAGTATGGCATCACCCCGAATCTCAAAAAGTGGGATGCACTGCAGAACAGGGTCAGCTTACAAGATTCTTCAATGTATTATCAAGGACGTAATAACCAATTTTAAAATGAAGAATTTTTTTTTCAAAACAGGTGAAATATTTACAGCCATTTCTGTTTTAAATTAAGCAGTCATAACGTCTTACATTTTTAATTATCTTTTTCATAATCTCCATACAGGGTGATTCCTAATTCATGGTACAAACTTTAAGGGTTGGTACAACACACTGTAGCAATCATTTATTGTATAGGAATGTATGGGGCAAGATGAAGCGTTGAAACACAAACACAAGAAAAGACATGAAAAATATGGAGTGATTGCTTAGTTCCGTTGACGATAGAGAGCAGATGGTGGCTTGCCGCGCATAAACGTTATGCATCTGCGTGAACATGCCATTCTTAATTGTGATGTCGTCCGTGATGGGAGACTTTACGTATGCCGAAAAACAGACATACATCTCATGTACAACCGTGCAAATGGTAACGGCAGAGCTGCGCTACGAATGCATCAGGAACGCTTTCCTCATAGACGAGAGCCGACCGACTGTGGTTTCAGTACGATGGGGTCCCAGTCCTTTTCAGCTCTGTTGTGCGCAATTACTTGGATGCCACTTTTGGGGCGTTCTGGACCAGTCCCTTGGCCACCCCGATCTCCTGACTTTAATTAAGAATTTTCAAACTGCTTGTAATATTCACATGAAGTTAAAAGTCTCGATAGAGTCTCGATTATTTCTTATGGGGACATCTGAAGAGTCTCATTAATGCGACTCCAGTTTACTCTGTTGAGTATCTCGTCGCACGAATGTCCGTTGCTGTTGCACGTGTGCGTGAAATACCTGGCATCTTTGAAACTTTACGCCAATCGCTCCATCGACGCTGCCAAGCATGTACTACTCTTGGTGGACGCAATTTCGGACACTTATTGTAAACATAACACTTGTCAACGTCGCTGTCAATAAACAATTTTTCTTAACTTTCATGTCTCTTTCCTGTGTTTGTGCTTCAACGCTTCACCTGCCCCCATACATTCCTATATAATAAATGATTGTTACAGTGTTCTGTACCAACCCTTAAAGTTTGTACCATGAATTAGGAATCCCCCTGTATATTCACCAATAAACCCACTACCGGATGAGTAGTTAGCGCCTGTTCACATAGATTCCGTCAGCGTCAGCGTTACTCGTATTGAAATATATTTAACCAATTACAAACCTCCAAACGATTAGCCACGAAATTGTTAAGGCTTGTGATTGGTTTATAATATTTCAATACGAGTAATGCTGACGTTGACGGATTCTATGTAAACAGGCCCTTAGGCCTTGTTCAGATTAATTCCGTCGGCGTTACTCGTTTCGAAATAATTTTAACCAGTCACAGACCTTAACGATTTCGTGTAGGTATTGTTTGTAGGTTAGTGATTGGCTAAATATTTTTCGATACGAGTAAGTGCCAGTTCACATACGAGTCCGTTGCGTAGCGTTAAGGGAAAGATGACGTTGAGCCGAAAATAAACGAATCATAGGCGTTAAAAATTTCATTGCTAATCGTTTGGAGGCCTATGATTGGTTTATTTTCGTCTGAACGTCATCTTGTCCTTAACGCAACGCAACGGACTCCTATGTGAACAGGCCCTAACGCTAAGGCGCTGTTCACATTTCAGTCCGTTAGCGTAAAAGTATTGAAATATATTTAACCGATGGCAAACCTCCAAACGATTAGCAACGAAATTGTTAAGGGCTATGATTGGTTTATTTCCGTCTCAGCGCCATTTTCCATTTTACTCTTACGCTAACGGACTACAGTTTGAACAGGCCTTAAGGCTGCGCAACACTAGCGGACTCAATGCAAAAAAGGCCTTAGAGTGTTTCCAGAAGTATGTGGACAAATTCCGACACGTGAGCAACATACTACTTAAGCTGAAAATTTCTTACAACTTGGAACCATTGTATGAGGAGTGAAGTTCAACGCGGAAAAATTAATAAACGTAAGGGGTCCACTTGTAGGGAGTGACCCGTGTTACAGCTAAAACATATGAATGATATTTTTTAACCCAGCCCCACACTAAAATGACGCAAAACATTAAAATTGCTCCACATCTTATCCTATGAACGCGTTAGAAAATAGTGCGACGACTTGATTCCTATAACGCGATTTTCGTATAACGAGCTCTAGAATAAAATGCAGAAATTTTCCTTTTAAACACTGTACATTCTGTCAAATAAATACCGGGAATTATTCAATAAGACATAAAATATTAGTTTCATCATCCAATTTACTTTGTTGCCTTCAAAATAGGCTTCATTTGATGAAATATACTTATGCAAATGAATTATCCAGTCCTCAAAACACTTCTCATAGACCCTTATCGGTATGGCCTTGAGCTCTTCAATGGACACGAAACGTCTTCCACGAGTGGTAACTTGAGTTTGGGGGACTATAAAAGGTAGTGGGTGCCATATCTGGCGAATACGGTACTTAGTCGATAACATTCGTTGAGCTTTCGGTCAAAAAATCAAGTACAAGGGTTGAGCCATCTGTCTTCAGCAACTTGCGTGCGGTGCTCCTTTTGAAGAAAATTCAGCTCCTGCAGGACAAGCCGTGCTGCGACACGTCTCATTGCTAAAACATCAACTAAAGTAGTGCGAATGAATTTGTGATACATGTCCAGATCCAGAGCCATCTCTTCAGCATAAATGCCGATTTTCCATCACCATTTCCTTCTCTTTGTCAAATTTTTCGTCAGTCGAAGACGTTGAATGTCGACCTGGACGAAACAAGTATTCAACCACTTCTAGACCTTCTTTGAATTCTTTGTACCACTCGTTTGTTCGTGTTTTCGATAAATCTAACTCATCTTAGGCCTTCTCCAACATTTTCAACGATTTAGCACAAGAAATTTCGTTGGCAACAGAAAATTTGAAGCAAACTCTTTGTTCGATACTTTGCACACTGGGTTACAGCTACATAAGTGCTGATAATAAAAAAAATGGTATTTTCAGTTAGCCGGAACTTTTCTGCACCTTACAACAGGATTCATTTTATAAATTTCGTTCACCAAAGGAATTGATGAGCGTTCAAAATAAACTATATGAGATTTTTCCCCAAATAGTTTAAATTTTAAAATATTATTTGTATTTCTTTTAAAAAACGAAAAATGCCCCAAGGTGTAAAATTTTCTTTTATAACGGAGTAAAATTCTTAGCAAAAAAAAATCTTTAAATCTAAGACGGCAAATTTTGGACAAGTTTTCTCCATAGGTTAACATTATGATGAGTGAATCCAATAGGGTTAATACACAGCGGCCTTAACACATTGTTGGCCTGCAATTTTATTGACAGGTCACGCTCATTCGCTCTCACTTTAGATACAAGTTTACTCGAGTCAGCTTTCAGAAAAACAAGAGTTTACTCATGACTAATCATCTGCGTTTGTGTATGAGAACACGAGTTTACTCATGTTCATTTACCGAATGAAATTCATTTACCGGTCAACAATGTGTTAAGGCTTATGTGTACTAACCCTATTGGATTCGCTCACCTCAATGTTAACCTATGAAGAAAATGTGTTCAAAGATTACCGACTTGGATTAAAAGTTTTTTTATTGCACTCCTCCGTAATAGAAAAAGAAATTTGACACATTTCGGCATTTTTTTAAATGCAAATGATACTTTAAAATTTAAATTATTCTGAAAAAAATCTGGTGTAGGATGTTTTAAATGCTCCAAAATTCTTTTGGCGGACGCAATTTATAAGATGAATCCTGTTGCAAGGTTCAGGCTATCTAAAAATACCATTTTTATTGTATCACTAGCATTTATGTAGCGTAAATAGTAGATACATTTTCTCCATATGTTAACATTGAGATGAGCGAATCCAACAGGGTGAGTACACAGAAGCATTACTCGATCTAGCTTTCAGAAACTTCTGCTTGAAGAAAGCTTTATGAATTTTCCATATTTTAGCTCAAAAAATTCAAGAAATTATGATGTTGAATAATTTATATTTTAATTATGAAATTTATTTACATCTGCCTTTATAATTTTTTATTCTTTCCTGTCTGATTACTTTAACTCTAAGGGCAGGATTTTATTTTATGGTTGATATAATAGCCAATTACAATAACAAAGTGATCTGCATTTTCAAACTAGAAATAACTTCAATAAATATTTCAAACTAAGCAAAAATTCTCATTATAGGAATCTAAAGTATAATGTTAGTAGTTATAAACCCAATACCCACTGCAATACAAATCTATTCTTCTCCTGTTGATTCTTCCTATTGTAAGCATTATAAATTCTTCATGGTATTTATGGTGTTTATTAATTCATGGTATTTATTAATTCTTCATGGTAGGCCTGCAGTAGAGAGGACAAACGGCAAGAAAAATATTTGTGCACAATCAAGTACCTTGCTTTACAAAAGGTTTCATACCCAGGAACGGACTTAGAGATCCAGGGACCCTAGGCACTTGACATTTGGACCCCCCACCATCTCGAAGCTATTTTGGAAATTTAGCAAATTAAATGCACTAGTACAGAACATATAATTTTTAATCGACTTTAATGAACATCAGAATAATACAGTCTATGTTACTATAGTTACGTTATTCTATAAAATTTACAGAATCATACGACGAACTTTCTTCTGTACAAAAGAACGAATGACGTCAACATAGTCAGTTGACTGCATTATTTCTGATTCTATGTACATAGAGTGAATTGAGCCTGTTCTCTCCTATGTTAGATCTTAAGTAATTCTTTACTCTTTAGCGCTGAAAACGACCGTTCTGCTGAGCAGTTTGACGCTGGTGTACAGAACAGCATTCGGAGCGCAATTCCTGCGTTTGGATAAATGTCCAAAAAGCCTTTTTCCGATAAGTATTTGTATAGCTTCAGTGACGATAACTCCATAACTTCATCATTCGACGACAAATGAGCTTGCAGGTGCAGACACTCGTTTTCCAAAGTCCTATCCAAATCCCCCGGATAAAAAGTTATAAGGTTTCTGGCTCCTTCACGGATGTCTTTAGATTCCAAACGATGTAGTTTCGTAAGAAATTCAAACTTTTTACTTAACTCCACATAAGATCCGCGTCTCCGAAGTTCTGTAATTAGTCTATCTATAATGACGTTAAAAATGGTAACTCTGAAGCTGTCCCTGCCAGAAAGTTTGGTCTCGTTTCCTTTTACTTCGTCGAACTGGACTTTACGTTTACGTTTCCTCTGCATGTCATATGCATAGCTATTTTCACCAAATTTTTCAATAACTTTCGACTCATAATGATCAAAGGTACTGGGTTTCCTTAAGTGTTCTAGGTATGTTACCAAAGACTGATACAGTTCAACGATCGTACCCAGGTCGATGTTAACAGATTGGAGAGATTTGCTTACTTTGTTGAACCTTTCTAAGATGTCATTCCAGAGAAGTGACAAAAAGCAAGTTTCCATCGAGTCTAATGAATTCAGAAGACCTGAAGCCTCAGAGCGCGTAGATGGTTTTTCATTTGCATCATTGGCAATTACCTAAAGAGCTGCCATGATCTCATCCCAGGAGCAACATAGACTTCGGCAGGCGTCAGCTCGAGCAGACCATCTTGTCTGATAAAGACTTTTCATGATTGTTGAATTTGACTTCAGTTTCGACAGCAAAATTTCCCATCTGTGTGTTAATGCCGAAAAAAAATTATACAATGACTGCAAAATACCGAAGAAAGATACAGCAGCTTGACAAGACTCGGCCGCACAGGATCCAACAAGATTCAGTGAGTGAGCCGAACAGGGAACGAAATCTATAAGAGGATTCACTTGTTTTATTCTCGCTTGAAAACCAGAATATACACCCGACATATTGCTAGCATTGTCGTAAGACTGCCCCCGGCAATCGGCGATATCCAAGTCGTGATTTTTCAATGTCTCTAGGACGACTTTAGCCAGGTCTTCCGCTTTATGGCCACGATTTGGAATGAATTTCAAAAATCGTTCGACAGGACATCTGTCTTCAGAGACTTATCTCACTATGAAAGAAAGTTGATCTACATGAGAAATGTCCGGATTTGAGTCCACAGAGATACAGAAATATTTGGCATGCTTTATCTCAGTCACGATTGTATTTATTACCTTTTCTGCCATGATATTGATCATTTCATCGCACATTTTTGACGAAAGATATGATGCTGTGCCACTTCCTATGTTACCGTGGCGTTTTACGTGTAAGTCCAGAAAAGGATCGAACTCAGCCAAAAGTTCTAGGGTCATAACATAGTTCCCACTGTTTTTTGATCCAAATCTCTCATGGGAACCTCTAAGCGGCAATCCGCGTGCAGAAAGTGACCTCACAACAGCCATAATGCGCCTCAAAACCTCATGCCAGTATTTTATTTCTTCTTCCGTTTGAAGAACAAGACTCTTGTCAACTTTACCGCCAGCATTCTTCCTAGCTAATAGTGTCGCAAGTGCTGACCTGTGTTCGTCCGAATTCTCATGTTCCTTCATTCTTTGAACTGCGCTTTTCCAGTCGCTCTACCCTTCATTAGCTAGCGACCCCGATTTCCCAAACATCTTACAAGGGGCGCAAAACACTGCACCCTTGCTGTTCGAAAATATGAGCCAAGGTCGAGGTCGTGTTTCACCATTACTTAATGTTCGGCTAAAAAGTGACAGCGATAGATACCTGGTTTTATCTGCGTACTGACGCCTTGAAGAAAATTCTGCATCAATATTTTGTTTCACTCCATTTTGAACAAGGTACTCCAATGTAACTTCGTCTAGCATCCACTTAGCAGGATCGTCACTTAAAGAATTAGATTCAGGATTTTCTAAAGAATCGTTTTTTGTAGCTGTTACAGGGTTTTCAGAAATAATGTTTTCAGGTAGCTCGTTGCAGTCAGACACGTTTGTTGGAGTTGCCTGTTGACGGTCATTAGCAGCATCACTGCAACTGCCACTGGCTAATGCACTAGTACTAGGACTAGAGCCAGAACTAGGTCTAGACGTAGACGAGACGAAAAATGTGTTAAACTTAGGAACATTACAAAGCTGCTCTTTTTCTTTTTCGAAATTTTCTTTATTCCGTTTTCTTTTCTGGAACCCGCTTAGTTTTTTATTTTAGTCAGACATCGCGACATCGGTAATTTCTATAACGAATATAAAAGGAGAGGGTCATTAAACAATAGGAACTTTGTTTAATTATTTGGAATAATGTTTTTATGTTTCAATTTGTTGTTTATTTGTTAATTTGTTCAAGACAATTTCGGTTTTCCTCAAATTTTCTTAATTCAAGAATTTTTCTCTTGGTTCAAGTAAATCTTTTTTCTGTGCATACTTACATATCGACATACAAGCATACAACCATACGATTAATTTAATAAATGACAAAAATATGAAAAGAAAATTGTAACCCGGCGTGACGCGTCACACACAGTAGCGGGGATCACTACAAAGTTCATATTAATATTACTAGGTAACTTACCTACCCTACTGGTATCGCACCGCTCTCGCTTGTCCGTTGTCGTGTTGTATGCGAGCTGCGAGCGAGATGAACGACCTTATCTCAACCATCGACACAAGAAGACTAGAGACAGGAGAGTAAACTTGTGTGGAGGGGGTAGGCTAAAAAATTACAGTCCTAAGTAGGCGGATCTCGCATACGCGTTCTCTTCGCAGTGGAACGAAATTTACTTTCTGCGCAATGTTTGAAGCTTGACAGTTGGCGCAGAACACGGCTTACAATGACAAACCTGTTAAGATTTACGGGCAGAAATGCCCCAAACTTGACGATTAGATTATTGCGAAGAGTCGTTCTGGCTAACAAGAAAGGTGAACTTTTATAGCTTAGTAAAAATAAAATAACGCTAAATAGTTTTCTTAACTTGTGGCATGTGGACCTTAAAGTAGGACACACACAGGTTTAAATGTTAAAATAAAACATAAATTTATTCGCTTGTAATAAACATTAAAAGAATAAGCACAGACGAGTCACTACACAACTTGTAGTGTAAAGCGGAACGTGTCCGTAATTTACAGTTTGCTGACACTCGTAAAATAAACAAAGTAAACTAACTCACGTAAAGTTGAAGATACATCACTGAGAATAATGGAAGTTGATATCAAAGGCTCCCTTGAATAGGCGGACGAAATACCTGTACGGTATTGGAAGCTGGATAAAAAAAAAGCTGGCTGACTGCCTGCGGGCATGCAAGGCTGAGTTGGCTTAGCAGTATGATGCATCCGCTAAAAGCTTTGCTTCATGATGTTGCTCGGACTCGGGTGCATAAAAAACACGTACGCCGAGATGGATTGACACACAATTGTTCGGCTGCGAACCGCCATGAATCACCGTGAATCCCTCACGACTGCCAGGGAAACGCCGGCTTATATATGCAGTTCGATTACCGCGCTCCCTCGTGGTAAGTGTAGAAAATTGTATCGAGGGGGCGCTGCGACGCCCGTAGAGAGGGAGAAGTTTTTCGCTTCTCAGTTCGTCCCTCGCTCTCGTAAAACAGGGTCATGTAACCCCCCGTTGGAATCCCTATCTGGGGAAACATTTTTCTATTTATCTTTACAAAAGTTAATGTTACAATAAAACCAAAAGCCCAATATTCGTTGTCGTCCATTTGTAGTAGTTCGTCATAGATTCGAGAGTGGTGTGTCGGCCGGAAATTTCGTCTACCCAATAGTCGCCTTCTACTACTAAATAGTGTCAAGAAAATTTGTTGTCGTTCCACGTTAAAAATTCGTTAAGTGGACATTGTGCCTTTGTGTTGAATCGGGAGTGTCGTAATCGGAATTTTTGTGCTCATCGGTTCGTTTTCGAAGTGTGTTCAAGTCGTCGTTTTGGGTGAGAAATTTTTGTTGAATTTTTGTTGAAAGTTTTGTTGAATTGGTTTATTGTGACATTTGCTTTGATTGTCGTTAGTTATTTTGTTGACTTTGCCATTCTGTTTTCGTTAGTTTGGTTTCGTTTAATTGTTAGAAATTGTTGTAGTAATTGTGTTAGAAATTGTTGTAGTTGAGGTTTTGATTTTGTAATATTTATTGTTTTGTGTTAGCGATTGTCAAAATGTCGAAATTGATAAAGCTCAAAACCAAACGGGATGTTCATAGAGAACAATTAACAAAGATAATTGACAAAATTGATAATTATTTGTTAGAACCGGATCTGAATCCTGATGTCTGTGAGTCTTTGTTTGAACAGTTAATTAGTAAAAGTGAAATTTTGAGTATGTTAAATGATGACATAGATAAACTAATTAATGATGAGGATGAAATAAGGGCTGAAGTTTTAACTGTAGATGAATATTGTGAAAAGGTAATTTCTGCAAAAATTAAATTGCAAAATAAAATTAAATCGTTAAACTTAAATTCTACCACTGAACATAGAACCACCGAAAATTCGTTACCATCGAAAACTCGTGTAGAAATTACTGCTAAACTTCCCAAATTGTCTATTGCAAAATTCTATGGAGAGCCGTCCGAATTTCTTGAATTCTGGAATCAATTTGAAAATTCAATCCACAATAACCCAAATTTAAATGAAGTTGATAAATTTTGCTATTTAAAGTCCATGTTAGGCGGGAAGGCTCTCTGCAGCATAAAGGGGTTTTCAATTAATAAAGAAAATTACGCGCAAGCAATCAAGTTGATTTCTGAAACCTTTGGCGAAAGGGATATTTTAATAAACTCGCACATCTCAAATTTGCTTAATATTAAACCAGTCAAAAATTCTTCTAACGTTCAGGCTTTGCGTAACTTCTATTTCGATTGTCAAACACAGATTCGGTGTTTGCAAAGTCTGGGAATAGATTCCGAAACATACACTACTCTTTTGACAAACATAATCTTGAAAAATCTCCCACATGATATAACGTTAGAATTTGCTAAAGTCAGCTCAGATAAATGTCATGATCTTCAAGAGTTAATGAGCTTCTTGTACAAAGCGGTGAGTGCGAGGGAGAAGGCTCAGAGAATCCAAGGTCACTCCACCCCTAAATTCTCCCCATTGCTACTCAGAGGGGGGTCCAACTCTCAGCCGAATCGCACGAATAAGTCAGCTTTGGAACTTCACGCCAATGTTTCGAAGAGCGCGAATTCTAGCAGGTGTCTTTTTTGCAATGACTCACAGCATGGGAGCTCAGAGTGTGATATTTTGACTCTACAGGAGAGGAGAGATCAGCTAGTCCGTGAAAAACGTTGTCTGATGTGTTGTAAGATTAACTGTTTCGTAAAAAGATGCAAGGGGCCAACATGTAGCTTTTGTAAGGGTCGCCACGCCAAAGCCATTTGCTTTAAACTTGAGAATGAAAAGAAACCGAGAGTAGAGGTTCAGAATGACGTGTCATTAAACCATGTGGTAAATGATTTGAGTGGGGTTTTGTTGCAGTGCGTTAAAGCAGAAATAGTGGGTCGGAAAAAATCGGGATTAGCCTTAGTTTTGTTTGATAATGGTGCACAACGTAGTTTTATCCGAAAAAGTGTGTCGGAGAAACTAGGTTTAAAGGTTTTGGGTTCCGAAAATTTGAAAATTTATTCGTTTGGTGCTAAGGCTCCTAGTACCGAAATTTGTCGCAGAGTAGAGATAGTTTTAAAAAATGTGTTGAACGGAGAGGAGTTTATCGTTGAAGCGCTAGAGGTCGAGGAAATATCAAACGCTGTTGTGAAACTTCCTAGTAAAGAGGTGTCGGAAAAAATGAAGTCTAAGGGAGTTGTGTTGACATGTTCAGATGAGTCATCAGACAAGTCTATTTCGCTATTGATAGGATCGGACTACTACTGGAATTTAACTAGAGGTGTCGAAAGGTTGAATTCTTCGTTAGTGGCAGTTGAAACTTGTTTAGGGTGGTCGCTTCATGGGAGATGTGGTGAGGCTGACGAACTTACATCTGTCAATCTGGTCCTCAATCAAGAAGAGTCAATTTCGGCAGAATTGAGAAGGTTTTGGGAGTTGGAGAGTTTAGGTGTACAGGATTGTGACTCAGGTGTTGATATTAGGGATCAGGAGATGATTAGACAGTTCAATGAGTCGATTCGTTTTGTTGATGGGCGCTATCGTGTAAAATTGTCGTGGAGGTCGGGGGTGAAGGATGGTTTAGAGGATAATATAGGAGTTGCTCGTAAACGGTTTGAGGGATTGACTCGCAAGTTTAAGATGGATAGCATATTTTTCGATGAGTACAAAGGTGTTGTTGATGAATATTTGAGAGAAGGTATCGTTGAAAAAACTTCTTTAAAAAATCCGGAAGAAAGATCATTTTATTTGCCCCATCATGCTGTCATACGGAAAGACAAAACACCTAGTCGAGTACGCATAGTATTCGATGGATCTGCACATGACAAAGAGAAAATATCTCTCAATGACTGTTTGCACGCAGGTCCGAACATGCATCCCAACATATTCCAATTGCTTTTGAAATTTCGCCAGAATGCTGTTGCGTTCACAGCTGATGTAAAGTCGGCTTTTCTGCAAATTGAATTGGATGAATCAGATCGTCAATTCACTCGTTTCTTCTGGGTTGATGATCCTAATGAACAACCATTTGTGCTCAACTTTACGCGGGTTCTCTTTGGGCTAACATCGAGTCCATACCTTCTTGCAGCCACTCTGAAGTACCATTTTCAGAAATACCAAGAACAACTGCCAGCTACATCGAATCTACTTTCGAATTGTGTCTACGTCGACGATCTAATAGGAGGAAGAGAAGAGGTTTCAGATGCTCTAAAAACCTCATTAGAAAGTATAAAAATATTCAGCGATGCTGGAATGGTACTCAGAAAGTGGACATCTAATTCATCCGAACTTCGTGAATTGTGGAGAGCCAACAACATTGAAGTCGAACAACCGGACACTCTTGTTCGTTCTGGCTTATCGTCGAAGGTCTTAGGTTTGGCCTGGGATCCAGATTGTGATATAATATACTTTTCCACCACAGAACTTGTGAAATTCGTATCTCGCAGAATAGACACCAAACGTTTTATTCTACAAATTGTCGGTAGACTCTTCGACCCGATTGGTTTCCTCGGACCGTTCATTGTAAGGGTGAAGTGTCTACTTCAAGAACTGTGGACATTGGGTTTGGACTGGGACCAAGAATTGCCAGACAAACTGACTCATAAGTGGCACTTGTGGTGCAAGGATGTAGAACAATTGACCAATGTCAAGATTCCAAGATATTATCTTTTCGAGCTTAATTGTGAATTTGTATCATTTGAACTTCATTGTTTTTCAGATGCATCGTTAGCAGCTTATGGAACTGTGCTATACTTGAGAAGTGTTTCTGCTGACGGTAAGGTAATCACAAGTTTCATATGCTCAAAGAGCAGGGTAGCACCATTGAAAACTATAACCTTGCCGAGGCTGGAATTAATGGGAGCATTGTTATCTGCTAGGTTAGTTAAAGAAGTGAAAGAATGCTTGAAATTTGATGCTAAATGTTTTTATTGGAGTGATTCTCAGATAACGCTTTTTTGGATTAAGGGTAAATCTAGCAAATACAAACCCTTTGTAAAAAATAGGGTTGAAGAAATCCAATCTTTAACTGAACCTGGCAGATGGCATTTTTGCCCTGGTAAACAGAACCCAGCTGATGTGCTATCTAGGGGTATGTCCGCCACAGACTTGGCTGAAAGTTCATTGTGGTGGTATGGACCGCCGTGGTTGAGACAACCACCGGAATTTTGGCCCCCTTGTGAAAAATTTGATTCTGAATATTTTGAACCTAATTGTGATCTTGAATTGAGAAAAAACTGTGAAGTAATTGTGCAAAATAATTGTATTTCAGAGAACGAAGGGTTTATTTTGAATTTGAACAATTTTTCTAATTTAATGAAAGTTTTAAGAATTACTGCATTGGTTAATCGTTTTATCGCGAAATTGAAGCATTTAGAATATGAAATTGGTCCACTTACTGCAACTGAATTAGAAATTGCAGAAAATACTTGGATAAAATTCGAACAAGCCTATCCTTCGGAATTGCATTGTTTGAAAACTGGCAAGCCAGTTCCTACCGAATCGAAAATCTTTAACTTAGCCCCATTCTTAGACAATAACGGAATACTTTCTTTTAAAGGGGAGGATTGAGCAGGGTGAATTATCTGAGAATGAAATTCATCCTATTACTTTGCCTAAATCAAAATTTGTAGAATTATTGATAATTAGAGAACATAGCAAAATTTTACACGGCGGGGTGTCAGCTACTTTGGCAAAAATTCGCACAAAATTTTGGATTGTGAAGGGTAGGCAAGAGGTAAGGAAAATTTTGAATAAATGTTTGATTTGTCGGAAGTATACTTTGAAACCTGCGAGACAGGTAACTGCTCAGCTGCCAAAGGACAGGATTTTGGAAAGGCCGCCATTTTCAGTTACAGGGGTCGATTTCACAGGACCTGTTTATTTGAAATCAGATAAGGACATTCGTAAGTCCTACATTGCTTTGTTTATCTGTGGAGTGACACGAGCAGTTCATATTGAACTCATTTCCGACATGTTAACTAGAAGTTTTATTTTGTCTTTAAGGCGATTTCTGGCTCGAAGGGGAAATTGTGAAGTCATCATTTCGGATAATGCTAAAACATTCAAAAACACAAATGACATTTTAGGACAATTTTCAAAAATCATTCTAGACAAAAATTTGAAGGATTTTGTTGCTATTAACGGCATAACATGGAAATTTATTGTGCCTAGTGCCCCATGGTGGGGTGGATTTTATGAGAGGCTCATGAAAAGTGTTAAGGATCCTTTGAAAAAGATCCTAGGCAAGGCTTTATTATCTTTTGAAGAAATGATGACTATCCTCACAGAAATCGAATGTGTTTTAAATAATCGGCCACTTACCTACGTAAGTAATGATTTAAATGAGCCACAGCCTCTTACTCCGGCTCAATTTTTGTTTCCTGGTCAAAATTATAGTTATCCTGTGCATTTTGCTGATCTTTTCAACAATGAGTTATCGATAAAGGAAAATTTAAATCGCAGAAAATTGTACCAATCTAGACTTTTGAAGCAAATTTGGCGTAAGTGGAAGGAAAATTATCTGCTTCAATTAAGAAATGCCCATAATTTTATAATTCCTTCTCTTAAAGATAATTTAAAAGAAGGTGATGTGGTCTTGTTGGAAGGGTCAGCGAAATCTGAATTACTTTGGCCTTTAGGCATCATCGATGAAGTATTCGTAGGTCGTGATGGACACGTAAGATCTTGTCTTGTTCGTACTTCAAGTGGCCAGTATAAACGTCCCATACAAGTTATATATCCTCTTGAATTAAATGATTAATGTTTTGTATATACTTTAATTCCTTTTCTTAGATTATGAAAATTTTAAATTTGTTTTGAAGAACTGTGTACATAAATTTAGGTCTCTTTTTGTCAGTAAGTTTAAAATAATATTTGTTCTTGTATTGATGTAAATTTGATTATTTGTATTGTATTTTGAGTGTTAGTGACATTTTATTAAGTAGTTTATATACCCTACATATTGTGTAATTAGAGGTGAACATTTTGTTCACGGTGGGGTGTGTAGAAAATTGTATCGAGGGGGAGCTGCGACGCCCGTAGAGAGGGAGAAGTTTTTCGCTTCTCAGTTCGTCCCTCGCTCTCGTAAAACAGGGTCATGTAACCCCCCGTTGGAATCCCTATCTGGGGAAACATTTTTCTATTTATCTTTACAAAAGTTAATGTTACAATAAAACCAAAAGCCCAATATTCGTTGTCGTCCATTTGTAGTAGTTCGTCATAGATTCGAGAGTAAGAGATAAAAAAACTTCTTTATGCAAATTTAAAAGATGTTTCGCTCTTGACGTCATCGATGAAATAGCTCGGGAATTTATGACGTCGTTGCTGGCTGGTAGAATGGCGTCATTGCTGGTTGATTGACGTCACAAGATCGTCATGACGCAACGAGCGTCTGGCGACGGTTGACCTGCGTTATGGTGGTGTTTAATGATGTAAACATCACATTGCTTACGTGGCTGGATAGTTAGGGGAAGAAAAGAAATGCATATCTGGCATTTTGCCTAACAAAACCAACACAAGCAAACGCTGCGCACTTGAATACTGCGCAGTGTACGGAATGCGAGAGCCGCCCACTTAGGCAGGTATATTTTGGCCCATTTTATCTTACCCCCTCCACCCGAGTTTACTCTCCTGTCTCTAGTCTTCTTGCATCGACATATAGAATGGACTGCCTGAGCGTGGCCTGGCAATGTTAAGCGTGGATACTGCAGGCGAGAGAGAGGGGAAATGAAGAGGCCTAATTCTAGCTTTGTTGCGCGCAGGGCTGTAAGTTATATCGTGAGCGCCCTGTTTTGGCAAAATGTAGTAAAAATATTTATTATAATATTATTTTCGATAAAGCTTTTTGATAAGGCAAGCCAGGCTTTTGAGCTAATGTAAAGCCACCGGGGCCCCTAGGCTGGCTGGGCCCTAGGCCGGGGCCTTATAGGCCTAAGCAGAAATCCGGCACTGTTCATACCCTTAAATGAAAATTTCCTCACCCAAATTGATTGCACGTAAGAATGATGAACATTGTTTTTCCTTATTATAGTAAATAAATATATAAGTAATTGTTAACATATAAATATATAAACAAAGTTTCCATTCAGGAGGGACAATTGCAGAACTTAGACTATGAACTTAAATTGTTACTAAATTTTTTACTGACATGCTTTTGAACTAAAAAGCAAGCTACTGAGAAACAAAATCCCATAATGGACGAATTTTATTTAATTGAATACAATAACTTTTGTAGCAAAAGTAATTTTTGTTTGTAAATAAAACTAAACAAATAAAACTAAATTTTTGTTTACCTATTATTACAAACGAAAGATATAAAACTTGTTTCATAGCCAAAATAACATGAGAAATAAATATTACTTATCACTAATTTTATTTGCCCATTGCCGAAATTCAACAGAAAATGAAAAACAGTAATATGTATTTTTAGAGCAATACTTTAGTAATATGGGAAGAAAATATCGTCGATTTAAAAGGCTTTGCAAATGTATACACTTTTAGTGTGCCCAGAAAGCAGCCATGGACCTAAGTGTTATTTGCACCCAACAGGCATTTGGCAATTACGCCATTAGCCCTTTTCTGGCTAATACTTTTGAGCATTACAATTAAAACGATGAAATGCGATAACCTATCAGTATACCCACAGTTAATTGATTATCCAGGATTACGCAAGAGTTTTTTAGCCTGTGGGAAGGTTAAGTTCTCAACTGTAAATGTTCGTATGTTACCTGCATAAATACACCCGAGTTAGAGTTGACCAGATCGTTCGTGCACAATCAATTTACATCTAAAAGGTGGTTTAGTTACCAGACGTATTTAATAATACAAAAAAATATAAATACACTGTAAGACAATTATATCGTATTATTTTTTATAGCTGCTTATCGCTAGACACTGACAGCATAGGAATGTATTGTTTACCACGTGCTTGTAAGCTTCGGGGGAAATCACACAAGTCAGTCCAAGGTAGAAGCCGTCTATATCCGTTTGGGAAAACCCAGGGGACTTACTCCAATGCCCATAACTTGCTGGACAGGTCGACTTCTAAGAAACGCAAGTCCTAAATTAGAAGGAGAACTTGGAATCAAGAGCTTTGAATCAGCAAGACACTCCCAGGCCTTTCTTTTAACATCATTAAACATGTTGGATCTATCTCCAGTTTTGTTAGTAGTTTTACAGAACGGAATGTCATTCATTTCTTTGGTATCTTGTAGGATAGCGGTACCTATCTTCAATAAGAAATGGACATTTTTATCACCTTTACTGACGCATTGAACAAGAACCCATTGTAGACCTTAGTTTCGGCTCTATTATGTGCTCCTTGAGAAGGCATAGCTAATAAGTACTCTGGAGGGAAAAGAATTCCAAAAGTTATGAAGGCCCATAATAAGTGTGAAACCTAGGTCCAAGGCTGCAGGTCCTGCTAAAAGTGCAGATCGCTCACACTTTCAACAACGTCATATCTCAAAAAACGTGGTTCTTCAGGAGAGTGATTTTAAAGTTTAAAAGTAGCATCAAATGTATCAAAAATCAATATCTGCTCTCTAGCGGCTAAATATTAAGCGGTGAAATATGATCATCTTGCAGGGATATACTACTATTTTAGGGCATTCTGAAAACAGGCATAGCTAAAAATCGCCGATGTTTGAGATATGACGTTGTTGAAAGGAGTGAGCGATATATTTGCAAATGTGGTCCCTCCTACGAAGGCTTTCTCCATACAAAGGCATTATAAGATGCTAGTTTGCATCCTCTATAAAGAATACACAGCAAACATCCTTTTACGAAGCAGATACCTTTGTCAAGATCTAAAAGGGCACTACCTAATGACTTATATAACAGCCAATCAAAATTGGTTTTGCTTTCATTTTTAGAGCTCCACTCATTTTATGTTATGTTTTTGCGTTTTAGTTTGAGGGTATGTGTAAACTTCATGTACTTGTGCTGCTAATAAAGATAGTATGTGATTTTAGCATCCTTACATATTTGCCTGATATTACTTGTGAACAGAAGATAATTAATATCTATTAGGTATTCTTGTATACCTCATCCAACAGCTTTGAATGTATTCGTAAATATTATTAGTTTGAAACTTTTCTCTTTTGACAGGAATTTGAAGCCTTTAAGGGTTGATTTATAAACAGGAGAGGTTCACTGAGAGTTTTTCGATTTTAAGTATTTCGGTTGTAAAAAATTAAATATATATATCAGATTAATAAGCGTAAGCCCATAAAAATATGGAATATATCTATTTCCCACATATGATATTGCCATCTTTTGAGTGTAATGAAAAGAACTCTTCCTACTGGTTTCGGAATTGTATCTTCTTCTAGCCTTGCATCCATGAATTATTTAACCGTACCTGCCGGTAGTTTCGTATTTGTAAATACCGTGCAGTGACACAATTGTGGTGTATAAATCATTTCAATGTGCCAATGACACATTAAGATTTTTCTCGTGATATATGTTTTCATTCGTAATTTTTTTATAATACTTAAAAGTTTTAATTTCGATACATATATAAACTCTAATTAATTGCAAGAAACAAATGCTGTCTGTAAATCGGTGTTTTTTGTGAAGCTTGCTACTAAAAAACTTCATGACTACATTCTTAAAATGATTTTAAACTTTCGTTTATAGGGATTTTAATCGTGTTGAAAATTATGGCTTTTCATGAAAGTGGAAATAAGGAAAGGTATTGTTTATTTTAATATGTAATAATGATCAATAATTAAC
This sequence comes from Dolomedes plantarius, assembly GCA_907164885.2. Taxonomy (NCBI): domain Eukaryota; kingdom Metazoa; phylum Arthropoda; class Arachnida; order Araneae; family Dolomedidae; genus Dolomedes; species Dolomedes plantarius. Next base: position 99,227,201 of record OU015498.1, on the reverse strand, counting down.
CGCCCCCTTAAAATCTCGAGCGTTGAAATACAGCATTTGAGATTTAATAAATAATGTCCATTGATAAGAAATAATGTCATTGTAAATTTCTATATGCAACATATTTGTCTTATAGTTTACTATTTTAAATGTATCTTAGGTGTGTTGTATTTGCATTGCATTAATTTAAATCGACATCGGTTTAGGTTAATAGCTGTTAGGTATGTGTGTTTTATGTTTATGTTACTTTGTCGCTGAAGCCATACAAAATTCAAAACAATTCTTTGAAAAAATGTTTTGGATTTTCTTAAACATACCTTTAAAACATACCTTTGCTAGCCTAGTGTAAAAACATACCTTTGCTAGCCATATATGTATGTAAAAAGGTAACTTTCGCTGCAGTTATTTTGGTATTATTTTATATCTACATATTTTTCAATGCTATTAGACGTGTTGAAATAATAACTTATAATTTGTTTATCAGAAACTGCTGTATGATAAATGTCACAAAAGAAACATTAATAAACATTTCAAATGGTTTTAAGCCTTTTTTGTTATAGTTTAATATTCGATTGACCGAATTATTTACTATTTTTAAATACTTTTTAAAGTTACTTTTATCGTATGTTATAGTTTAGAGGTTTTCCATAATCATTTTAAATAATATTTTTCAATTATGTCCAAGAAAGATATCACTTTTGCTGTTCCCATTTGGTGGTGTTTTTCTAATTTGTCCAGTTGTTTTAAATAACTTTTGGCTTCACATAACTAATTGAAATCAGTCAGTATTTTTATAGTTCTTACACTTTTTATCAATGTAATTTCCTATACAATTCAAATTAATTCAATTTTTTTCTCTCTTTTAGGTTTTCCTTATTGCTTCTTGAACCTGGGGAAATATATTTTGAAGATTATAGCTGTTTTTGCCATCCTGGTAAAACAGAGAAGGAAGCTTTGTTGAAGTAATAATTCATGAAACAAACTTTTCATCTTTTTATTTATAATGTATATTTGTACTAATTCATTGAAGAGTTACTATTTTTAATATATTTTTTATCAAAATTATTTGATAAGATGGGAGGTGCAGCTGAAATATTATGCATTCTGTTGTTACTTGTATTAATTAAAAAAATATATATAAATCATGTTTTATTTAGATATTTCTGTGGTATTTTCTAAATGGCCTTGGTGGGTGAGTTAGTTTGCAGGCATAGGCTGGCAGTTATTTTTGTTTGTTTTTCATAGGTTGAATTATAGACGTAACATTTAGTGGTAAAAATTTTGCAACTAGGAGTCCATAATCATAATTAAAAATGCTTTCATTGCATGGGATAGAGCATTATCTAATAACAAAACTGCCTTTTGTGGTAATTTTTTGTGTACATATTACCAAACATTAGTGATTAGAGGGGTGTGCTACATACTTGGGTCCTGTCCAGGATATACATTAGGTTTCTCTCCTGGGATTGTCGAATCCCTCCTCATTTTAAGCTGTTTAAGGATTCCCAGGAAATTAAAGAAGTGTTATTTTTGTGCATTATTATATCCATTATCAAATAAAAATCTTCTCAATAAATAGAAAGCTGTTATTTTAAAAATGTTGTTTTTTAAATATGTGTTTTTAAAAAAATTTGCATGTTGTTTTTAATTAATCATCTAAGTAGTATATTAAATGTGGATTTCAGATTTTTTTTTGCATGAATAATCCACAAACTGGATAATTGAGAGTATACTGTATTTGCTAATACCTACAAAACATTCAATACAAGTAAACTATGGAAAAACATAAGATATCCATTGTATGATATACAATATATACAATGAAACTTCTCTAGCCAGTCACCCCTATTCTACAGCCATCTCTCTTAGTGGCCATATTTTGTTCATAACCTATTCAAGACTTAACAGAGCCAATATTATGACCTCTTTTCCATGGCCTCCATTCAAAATGACCTTTTTTTTTTTCAGTACCATTACAGACTGCCATAGAGAAGTTTCACTTTATATGTATGATTATTACTTGCTGTTACTTTCATTTTCCATATAAAATTTTTCTCTTTGAAATCTGATTGAATGTTGAATAACTATTTTTATGTTACAGGCCTCAGAAAGGAAGATTAAAAGTATGCTCCAAGTCTATCTTGTTTGACCCAAAGGATATTTGTTACCCTATTCTCAAAGTAAATAATACTTTAATGTTTATTATAGGTTTATTTTGATTTTATTATCAATGACTTTCAATGAAATTGTTAATACGAAACAATTATATGCTCTCTGAGCCACTTTGAAAATTAAGCATGCCATTGATGAATTTTCTGAAGTTTTTACTTTTTAAAAATATTTAAATAATTTTATAAAGTTATTTATATATTTTACTAAATACTCTACAGGAAGAAGTATAAGGCAACAAATCAAATGCAAAAATTAATAGAAATACCTTTTTAACATTTTCTTTTCCTTTGTATATCTCAAAGGTTTTTGGTTCTCATGAAGTTATACTTAGAAAGAGAAAATATTTTTATTTTAAACTTGTATGCATAATAACGAAGAACTGAAATGTAATGATATTCAGGTATAAATATTTAAAATAAGAGATTTTTGAGTAAATAAAGAAATTTTGATTTAAGCTCACACAGATAACAATTAAAATTTTTTGTACTAGTTTCATGAAATCTATTACAAATGTACTCAGAAATGGGGCTGAGTATTAGAGTGCTGAACATTGGGAGTTTTGATTGCGTATGCCAAAATTTGAACTTTTTGAACTGTATTGTTATATGTATATTAATTTTTCTGTAGTTTTCCTAATTTATGAGAAAAACACAATACTTTCTCTTTGAATGAACCTTTAATGAGCATCTCCGGATAATCACATTAATGTAATTTTAGCATAATTTAATTTAAATAGAAGTTAAATATTTATGCTTCAAGTGTATACTTTTTAAATTTGCATTTCTGAAATTAAGGGTTATTACAAATATTATAGTTTCATTTTGTGATTATAGTTTCCCCTGCGAGACTGTCAAACTATTCAGAAATGGGAAGGTCCATTATTGTCAAAGTGAGTTCTTTCTCTTTTACTTAGATGAATTTGTTTTTTATTCAGTCCTCTTCATTTGAAAAATGTTTACTTTGATTATTTACTTGCATTATAACTGGATATAGAAGGAGCTTGGGATTGAAATTTTGGTACATTGACTTGATTAACTGTTCATAGAGCCGTATTGAACTTATATCTATCACACAATTTAATTTCAATAAAGCCAGGCTCATTGTATGCTACTTTATATTAATACTTGTAGATTCTTCATATTAAAAGTATATTTTATGTCACTAAAATATTCTCATTACTTGTAAGTATTTATTGAACAGGTACAAATATATTATATGCTCACAAGTACTTGATTTTGTAACCAATTAAATATTATAAAATTTTACCACACTTAGTTTATGTCATTAATTGTTATTTCTTTCAGGATCTTTTATATTATTTTTCCCTTTAACACATTTTTACTGATATGAAACTATAGTATTCTTAAAATAAAAAAGAATTGTTTTAGTTTTCAGAATTTTTGTAGAGGAAATTTAGATAGTAATAGATGAAATATACCATTGCCTTAATTTTTAAAACTGGGTGATTCCAACTAAAGAGAAATAATCCATTTTCATCTCCTATAAAAATTTAAGGTGAAAAAAAACTTCATTTGTTTAGAAGCTTATTTGTACAATTTGATTTCATATATTTATAAAAGACTTATTCTTTTTAATATTCTCTTTATTGTGACTTAATAAAATTTAGATCTTCATAATAGACATACATCACAATTCACAGGATTTGTTTTTAACTAAATATATGTGATATAATTTGTTTTGTTTATATTGACTATATATTAGGTTTAAAAAAAATGGTAATCTGAATTTGTTATGTTCTGATGCAAAATATTTTCAGAGCAATTTATTCTGTTATCACATCTGTAATTATTTCAGAATGGACAAAGGCAACATTATCTATCTAGAATGTGACCAAGTAATTGAAATGCTGGAAGGAAATTTTATATCACCATATAATTTTAAAAGAGTAAGTCAGAAACCTGATAAATTTTCTCTTAAAGAGTGGTTTATTTTTATCTGTAAAGATTAATTTTAATAATATTTCATTGAAATGTATGCTTGCAAACTGTTCAATAATATGCTTCTTTTCTTGGTTTTTTTAAACAAATGTTTAGTTTTACACAAAACTTATAAAGGCAAATGTTTACTCTAAATGGGAACAAATATTTATTATACATTTTTATAAACAAATAGTTATGAATTTTGTTACGTTTTTAAATCCTATTTCCATTGTTATTTGATGTTTTTCCAGGTAACTACATGTTTTAGGTTTGCTTTACAGTATGTTACAGCTAATACTTGTTTATCGCAAATCTCCCAAGTAAGTAAAATAAATTATCACATTTCTTTGTGCTTTTATGTAATTTTAATATATAACTCTAGTATTTACAATACATTCAGCAAAACTTGTGTTATTCATTTTAAAGTCAAGTTAATGTATAGATATTGTACATTTTCATTGTTGTCTAATAAAATTTCAAAAACTTTTCTAATTTTTTTTTCATTTTAATAATTTATATACTACTATAAATTTTAATTAATATTTATACTTGTGTTTATTCTGTTTCAGTTAAAACGTGCATCAATGTTACCCAGTGCTGAACAGGCTTCTATGGTATAATTTCTTCATATTTTGTTTTGTGTGTGATTCTGTAAAAAATTTTCATGTTACTTATGTTTCCTCCTGTAATGCTCCTGCAATTTATTTAAAAATGGGTATTCAGAGCTAGCCATTGTTTATGAAAATCTGATATGCTTACTAGGAAATTGATTCATTTATGAAACAGAAGACGTCAAACATTTCTGTAAAAACGTTCAAGCTGTTCTGTTGAAAGGTGTTCTGAAACCGGTATCCAAGGCAACTGATTTAATGAAAAGCGACAAGTGTACAATTTTGATGCGGCCCATATGATGGAAAAGCTCCTAGGAATTCTTTAAATTTTTATGACTATATTTTAGGAAATATGGTCATAAAAATTTAATATTTTAAGGTAAAATTTTTCAAATGGAAATTGATGATAGTGAATTTCTTGGCATGTTTGATAAATTCCGTAGAATTGCAGTATAGTAAAGTAAAACCTACTTTAGAATTTGCAGCAAAAAAATATCATGGAAATGAATTTTTTAATGGTTGGTTCAATATCAAACTAAAAGTTTATGAAGATGTATACATTATTTTATGTATATTTTCTAATAATTTTAGGACTTAACCATTGTGATTTATATTATACAATGAGTCAAAAAGACATAAATAAATGAAAACAAATAAAATTGTTACCAAATTTAACCTTCAGGACATTTTACATTATATGGTTTTTTTTCTCCTGTGCTTATGTAAATACTTAATAAATAAATTTTGAATTTATTTGAAAGTGTTATCTGCCATTTATTCCATTGATTATACACATTACTTTCTTAGAACAAATTGCAATCTGAAAACAGTACAAAAGAAAGTAAAAAAAAAAATGAAAGGGAATGAGTTGACTTAGCTTAACAATGTATATTTTCAGTATATTTTATATTTTCTAGCAGTGTGTAGATTGTGAACCAATCAGACAGTGTGAAATTTTCTTTTTAATTTTTGAACTAATTCAAAACTAGATTACATATATATAATGTGTGAATTGTATAAAAGTAATTTTATCTAAGATTTTTTTAAAAAAAGAATTATTTTTTTAAATAAACTGATTTAAATTGTGATTAGAGTATGCCAGCCCTTATTCTGTATGCTTATATTATAGCTGCAGTTATTGTTCTATTAATTATATATTATTTTTATAACAATTGTGTCTAGTGATTGCAATACTGGTATACCGGTATATCGAATACGAGTATTTCGTGCTATTTTGCAATTTAATAAATCATATTTGCTAAGGATAAATACCGGTATTTCGGTATTACTATAAATAATAGTAAATATTTTGTCATCAAAAGTTTTGACTTAAATTATTGGCCATCTACTGTTATTTGAAGTACATATATTTTTATATTGATGTGGCAGTAGTAACATAAATCATTTGCTGTTTCATTTTCGTTCCATTTTCGATGAGTGATTTTGATACCGGTATTAGCTATAAATGAAAAAATTGTTACAAACAAGATATAAAAGTAATACAAACAATAGATTTATTCAAAATTGTCAGATGTGAAACCGAAATGTTAGAAGATAAAGGACTTAGAGACAAATATTTAGATTAAGTATATCACTCATTATTAACAGTACTACCAACCAGCATAGATGCAGAAAGTGTATTTTTAACTGCAGGTAATTTGTGCACAAAAATATATTCCCTGCTTTATGACAGTTTAATAGATGCATTATGTTTTTCATGATCACATTTCAAAAATGTGTAGTTAATAAATTAGTTGTCATTTTTCTTTAATAATAGGTATTATATAATAGACTGTACAGCAAAATTTTTATATGATATTTACTATTCTCAGTAATAATACTAAAAGTTTTGTTACTTCATTGTATTGTAAAACTTTAGTGATTTATTTTTTGTTTCTAATGTTATAAATTATTATTTTACAGCTACTATTAATAATATAACATTTGTTCCTTTATTTTACATTTGTACATAACAAAATTGTTTATATTTTTATAGTTTATGCATTTTTTGCAAAAGCTAATTTATATGGCAAACAAACAACTGTGGTTTTATATCTTTTTTGAAAAATTCCTAATACTGGTACCCCAGTATAACGTTTGAAAAAGTACCGAATACCGGTATTGTATTTTCAGTCCGGTATTGCAATCAGTAGTTGTGTCATAACATTAATTTTTATAAACATTTGATATATCAGTAATTATTTGATTTCTGATTTATTTGTAATAGAAAGTTATACAATTTTGTTTTTAGATTGGTGCCATAGTTACCTGTAGACAGTGCAGTGTCAAGTTTGATACAAGTTGGTAAGTATGAATACGTAATTTTAAGAAAAGTTTTTCCTCTGTTATCTCTTACTTTATATTTAGTATAGTGTTGCATATTTAATTAAAAATAATTTGTTCTAGGTTGGAAGATTTGCATGAAACCATTCTTTTAGAAACAATGGGGAACAAAATTACACCCCTTGTTGTAAACCCTGGCCGAATTTTATTGACTACAAGTAGACTGTATTTTCAGCCATATAATAATGCAGAACCGGTAAAGAGGATTATTTTTTAATAACTATTTAATATCACTTTCCTTGTCTGCTTTGTTAAATAATTTCACATATTTAATTTGAAATTAAAATATGAAAAGCTTGAATATTGCTTTTATGAATCTGTTGCTTCAAAAAGGTACAATTCAACAGACCTTTTTTAGCAAGACATGATACTCATAATGGAAATATAAAGTATTGTTTAGATTAAAACTAGTATCAATAATGGACAAGGGGAAAGATTTACTGTGAAAGGATAATAATATTAAAAGGAATTATACAAAATCCATCCTAATTATTCAGCTATAGAATGAGAGTCAAATAATTACTGTTCACTTAAGAGGCACACTAATTAAGTCTAATTCATCACCCATTAATGAATTTAAGAATAAATGTGAGTAAACTGCCTTATATATATATATATATATATATATATATATATATATATGCACCTAATTCTGTTTTTACACGATAGATACGTTCCTGAAGAATATGTGTAAAAAAAATTTGTGTAAAAAAAGACGTATCTTTGGAAGAAAAGAAGATTGGTTCCAAATCTAAAAAATAAGTTAAAATAATTTTTAAAAACCTTGTGAAAATATTTGTTTTAAGCTTATTATTTTATTTCAACAAAATACACATGTAATAATATGTAATGAAAATGAAAAAAATTCGTCATGAACAAAAAAAACATCTGTTTTACACATAAAATTTCTTTATTCATTTTCCCTTTCGAACAATAAACAGCTCATACATTTGCGTATGACTGAAATATCACTACTATCACTGGAAATGTTGTGGACATCGTTTTCTTTCTCTATTAATGAAATTCTTTCTGTGATCACTTGAGCAAAATCAGCACAAGTTTCCTCTGGTGCTGATGATTCACTGCTTTTACAAACGAATTCAGTTATTAACCGTTGTGTTCATGTTTTGATTATGCCATTATATAATTCTCTGTAAGAGGCTGTCGAAAACTTCAGTTCCCGTTGAAACTTCCCAGCGTGTTCCTCATTAGGGTCATGTTTGACAAAATGAGTAACCAAATTTTTTGGCAAGTTCCAGACCTTCTTTTATTAAACCTGCATTTAGAACTTCATCATTTTCTTTCATTTTCTCCATTTTTGATTGAATAAAAGAAGAAAATGTTTTTGCGGACTGAATTCTTCAATCTAAAGAGAACTGGATACACTATCGCCAAGAATAATACGCCACAAATAAAATTTTGTTTTCTTAGAATTTAGGCAAATTAAAATTGGGAAATTGGATTGGACCGCTCATGTTACATCAAAATGACTTGTGTGTTTGAATTTGTGTTAAATCAAATTCGTGTCAAAAAGGTTTGTGCAAAAACAGAATTAGGTGTATATATATGTGTGTATGTATGTATATATATATATATTATATGTGTGTTTGTTTATCATTCATGGATGTATAGAGGTGTAATTTTAAGTACAAACATCGCTCACTCCTTTCAACAACATCATATCTCAAAAATCGGCGATTTTTAGTTATGCTTGTTTTTAGAATGCCCTGGAAGAGTAGTATATCCCTGCAAGATCGTCATATCTCACCGCTCAATATTTAGCTGCTACATAGCAGAATTAAAATTTATTTTCAATACATTTCGATGTACTTTTTAACTTTCAAATTACTCTCCTGAAAAGTCTTGTTTTTGGAGATATGACGTTGTTGAAAGGAGTGAGCAGTATATGTGTACGTTTGTAAAATGTAATTAAAAGAGATGTGGATATTTCATGCTGGTGATAGGTATTATAAACATTTTTAAATTGACAAATCAATCAAACATGTTTAGCATAAGCATTTATCTACGTCAGAAATACCTGGTCAATGTTAAGTTAATGGGCAAGTAGTGTAAATAATTGCAAGATAAAAAGAACTTTTTATATACCATGTTTTTAAATTTTCTGTTGAATCATATAAACTTGACAATTCTATGTATTAATAAATATTTAAAAAAAATTTTTTTGATGAGTTATCCCATCAACTTGAAAGAAAATGAAGTTAATTGGAAGTTAACTTGCGTTTAACTTTTTGTTCCCATCTTGACCAATAGATGGCTGCACCAGTCTACAAAACAAAATTAACTGAAAATAACTGAAAATTAATTTAATTCTGCTTAAAGATGGCTAAAAGTATTAAAAAAATGCATTGTCATTGTGTTCTAAGCTATTCTAAAAGTTTCAAATCTCTAGCTAGTCAGGAAGTTATTTAAAAATCGATTGCAAGATTTGTAAGGGACAAACAAACAAGAAAGCAAGTTAATAAAAACATGGTAAAAAATGGTATTCATTCTTTCTAGAATCATATGTTAATCTTTGAAGTTTAAAACACATTTGCCTCAGGTTTTGTATTAATGCCTGTATAACTTTCATGTAAAAAACATTTTTCGTGAATGTTTAAAAAAAATTCTGAGTTGTTATTCATATGTTTAGCATTGTTAAGAAAATTTTGTTTTTCTTCATCAAAAATTTTTAAAAGCAAAGCTAAAAGGGTTGCATGAAAAATATTTGTGTTTATCACATGAAAAATGATGCTTACTACCTGTCAAATAATGAATTAATTATTTTAGTGGCCAGTTTTAAAAATCAAGCTCTTAGAAATCAAAAGGGTGATCAAAAGAAGATTCCTGTTGAAGCAAGTGGTAAATAGTTTTTCATTTTTTATTGTTCAAACATTAACATGGTTAGTATGTTCCAACATATAATATTGATAAATACTATGAATGAGATGTGTTACTGTGTTTCTTTGAGGATGATTGGAACTCTTGTATTTTGATTTTTTATCTTACACACCTTAGTGTTATATTACTGACATAATTTAAATCTAATCCCCTCATTTGCTGAAGTCAATCACAATATAAATTCATGCGATTTTGCTACTCAAATAAACTTGATAAGCTGTTCTTGAACTAGTTTAAGCTATTGTAGTTGTTCAGTTTATGTTTTAAAAGAATGAGTAACTCTTATTGAAGTATTAAAAATTTAGCTTTCTTTTGATTTATAATTTAGGTGTAATAATATTGTGTGCACATGACAGTGAGATAAAATTTGCATTACTTTTTACTATTGAAATTTAGCCAAAAAGTTGTTAAATATCTTCATATCTATCTCAGCTTAAGTAAATGGTAGAAGTTTTTTTTTTTACTAATCCCAGATTGGCTAGCAAGGCTAGACAATCTCCATAAAACCAAAAATTTCCAAAAAGTCTAAAATCAGTAGAGGGTCCAGAAGGACCTCATCCTTAGTAAAACCCAAACAATTTAAAATATGGGCAGGGGAGGCCATGTCGGCAGAGCACCAGTGGCACTCCGGGAAGATCTTCTGTCCCTGCCGAAAAGTGAGTGCTTTAGAAGTTGGAGACCGTAATCCATTTGACGAACGAGGCCCTCTGCCTAAGCCTCGAGCGCGCCCCTGAATGGTAAAGGGAAAGGAGCAGCTTCAATTGGCCCAAAGGCCTGGGGCACCAGAGGGAGAAGACTGACTTAGCCCCGGGTGCCTATCTGTTTTAGCTGAGCAAAATGGAATGGCCTTCACGCCTTGGGTGACCCTACCAGGAGTTAAAACTCCCGACGTACGTCGCCCATTCCGCCCAGGAACACCCCTCCGCCACAATGAGGCAACAAACAGGACTTGGAGGGGTAATGGTAGAAGTAAATTAGAATGTTAAAAAAGAAATGAAAGATATGTTTTGTATTTTTGAAAGGTTGATTTATTTTTTTTAGAAACCGAATTTGAAAATTAATAGTTTTTTTGGGAAAATATCAGCTATGTGTTTGATAACTGATGAGTGTGTATCATTGATTTCAAATATAATTTTCCTATATTTCAGGGACTTGAACTGTACTGTTCAGAGCAGTCTGTCATTCAACATTTATTTCTGTCCTTCAAAACACAAAAGGAAAGAGATACTTTATATACAAAAATTATTCAGGAGCCTGGTAATATGCATTTTCTGCAGAAATTTTTTGAAAAATTACTTATAACTTTTTTATTATGTTAACAAGATTATTTCATATTTTCTTAGCTGTTAAGTTAGACGATACTGGACAAGAAAATATGACACTTTTATGGCAGAACGGTGTAATATCAAATTACGAGTACCTTTTGTATCTTAATAGGTGAGTTATTTTTCTTTGTATTCTTTTAATTTGAATATAGTTAGCATATAAAATACAGTGAGAATATAATCTAAAACAGTTCTGTAACTGACTCACTGACTGACAGATAACGCACAGACGAAACCACTGGACCTAAAGGGTTGAAATTTTGCATGGCGATTCTTCTTTTAGTGTAGGGGTGCACTAAGAAAGATTTTTGAAAATTTTTTCTTAGATTCTTTTAACTTAAATTTTTAAGCTGTTTTTGTAACATTCTTTAAAGTTTGCATCTAAAATAATAATCTTAGGGTTATAAAATTTATATCACGAGAAAGATCACAAAAATTCTTTTAAAGTGAAATCTTTTTCAAATCTTTACCTCCATTTTCTGATTTTTGGTGAATTTTTAAAGATTAAATTTTAGAATTTAACTTATTAGATGGTGATCTCGTGGTTTCTTTTCTTTTTGTGATACTGTAAATTAATTTTGCGCCACATGCATAACAACAAAATAAATTCACAAAAAAAATTTTTTTTCTTTCAAATGTGGCAGACGATTGGACATTATCCAAAAAAATATTAAAATACAATAAAAGAAATGTTCTTCAAACTGTACTATATTCTTTAGTATGATCTATTAGATTTAATTTGAATATTTTCTTCTATATTATTTTGTCTATAAAAATATCCATTACGATTTTTTTATAAATATATATTTTTTTTCTTTTTGGACATTAATTGCATACATTGACCGCTGTATTTATTATAATTTTTTTTTTTGGCATTAATTGCATACATTGACTGTTGTATTTAATTTGAATGTGCTCCTTAGCGAAGCACAGGTATTCAGCTAGTATTGGTATAAGTTATAGGTTTTTGTCCTGCAAAATCCATCTGTTTAAAAAACTTATGCATTAAAAATATTTTGATAACATTAAATCTTTTATTAATTATTCCACTTATGTGTGAAAAATAATGATTAACTTCCAATCAAGACATTTCTTATTACCCAATATAACATCCAAGTTGCATTGTTTAGTGTTGTATTTATTAAAATATATTTAGAATGTGGTAAAAAGAAACCTCTTGCAAAAGAAGAGTTGTTTTTCTCAATCTTACCAGGAAATGTGTTCATTTTAAAGAATAAGACATTTATATATTGGTAGAAATGAACTAATCAAAATTGAGTAGATAATTGCTTTTTATTTTTGTCTAAAATGTTGGGTATCTGAATAAATGTACTTTGAATTAACGAATGTGGAGTATTATAAAATGTACTCTTCAGTTCTTTCTCTCTTTAAAAGAATGAGGGTTAAGAACACCCTTTCAAATTCTCAGATAGGAAATAAATAATGATTATAATAGATATTAATAATGAAACAAATGAACATACATAGTTTTTTATGTGTAGCTGTGCAATATTTATTTGTTGTTCTTCTTCCAGTTTGGCTGATCGCAGTTTTAATGATTTGACTCAGTACCCTGTTTTTCCATGGGTATTGTCTGATTATGTGTCTGAATCTCTTGGTAATTAATTTAAATCCTTATTTTATTACAAATACATAATAACAAAAATAATATTCATTTAATGCAATTTTTTTATTTAGCAAGTAATCTTGTTATAAAAACTTAACGTTTGTTGTACCATTTCCTAATGATAAATCGCAAGTATAAATGCATAAATTATTTAAATCTACAATTTTTTTAAAAAAATTAGTCTGTGTATGCATAATGTCTCCCTGTTATAGGATTTTTAGTAAATAGGCCTCCTCATATTTTCATTTTATTATATATATATATATATATATATATATATATATATATATATATATATATATATATATACAGGGTGGCTAATAAATACTGTGACAAATATCGAATCATTTAATTACACACAGATGAAATAGAAAATGGAAAATACAACAATATTATGAACATTATACATGAAAGTTTACCATGAAATAATTTTACTCGAATCGACCGCCATCTTTATCGATTACTAAAGATAATCTCTTACGCCACTGTCCTATTGCGGCACGAATCATTTTATGAGGTAATTTGTCCCATTCACTCCGTATGGAAGCTTTGAGGGAGTCCAAACTTCTGTGCTGCTTAGCATTTACTTTAGACTCTAAAATCCCCCAAATGCAATAGTCTAAAGGATTTAGATCTGCTGAAGAAGGTGGCCAATCTTCTTGCTTGATAAACTTCGGGCAATTGGCATGGAGCCATTCCTGTGTTGTTTTGGATCGGTGGGACGGTGCAGAATTTTGCTGAAATATCCAATTCTTTTTGGGATACAATCTGTTAGCATGTGGTAATAAACGTGTAGCCAATACTTCCTGTTTGTAATATTCAGCATTGATTTTTACCCCTTTATCGATGAATTTCAGAGGCAGTTTTCCATTGTGTGACACTGCAGCCCAAACCATAACAGAATTCTTGTTCTGAAAGCGTTTAACAGTTCGAAGATTTTCAGGTATATCCTCGAAGGTTGCTG